>JAPDFI010000038.1:0-261194 GCA_027569585.1 Penicillium silybi
TAACAAACAATCCCACACGCGGATGACCTAGCATACACTAGGATCCTAGGATAATATAACACTGCCTAAACGCCAGGGCAGGCCATATACGTCAAACATAAAAACGACGTCGCCACACAATCCGACATAAACTGTTAGGTTTCTTAATAAAGATAACCGGAAAGCCCTAGGGGCTGCTTAATGGACGAATTAGCCCCTTTTTAATTAATTCCTTAACTTATTGAGCTTATTCGTTTAGTTTGTCCACTAATAAGGGGTATACATTGATATTCGTTGGTTTCGCATCTTTTATGTTAATCTTATGCGCGATTAGGCGCGCTGGTGGGAGTTCGTCTAGAAGGGCTAAATAGAGGACACTAGTATACTTTTTAAGAATCTGCTGAATATAAGTATCTTTATACTTAGTGCCTTAGGTCGTCTCCGTTTTAGCTTCTCAAACAGCTATAAGAATAGTTTTAGAGCCTTTCTTTCTAATTATACGCCCACACTATTTCGCTAAGATAAGATTAAGCTTTATACTGCCGTAGACAGAAACACACATAGTCGGGCACTATAGTACGATATATATCCCTCTTAAATCGCGTATTTTTATATCTAATTTCTTCTAATTAATAGAGGGGTTAAACTTTTAGAGGAAATCTCATCTAAGGACGAGTTCGTATCCTTCTATATTAAGGATCTATATAGATAGGTATCCTCGCTACGCTCCTAGTCGCGTAGGGAGATATATAGAAGTATTCATTATTAAGTTATATCTATTTAGTAGTGATACCTTAATCGGCCGTCGGCTTTCGATACTAGCCGTACTAGATTTTAGTTATTTAGCCACGTTTGTCGACACAAAGGTATATATAGCCCCACTATTGAGTAGTGCATGAACCGTCCGCGAATAAGGTTGTATACCTACTTTCGCTGTGAAAAATATTAAGGAGTCGCCTATAATATTTAGCGACGTTTCGATCTAGGGCGGCTTGTCCCATTCTCCTTAGATAGGGTCTAACTGGTCTATTTCGTCCTAGTTAGGGGTTTCCGAAGCCTTCTTTATACGGCCGGCTAAGGCTTTATAGTCGCTAGGCCGTATTAGTTTTTTGAACTATATTGACCTAACTGTCTAGGTCTGTACGGCTGGTTTCGGCCTCCTTACCCCCATTGTGCTCCTTATCGTTTCTGGCAATCTCTCGCGAAATGGCCCAGTCGATAATAGTAGTGATAGGTTCTGGTGTCACACGCGTTTAGCTTAGCTGGTTTTAAGGCCAATATATCTAGTTACATTACGTCTAGGTCCTTCCAGTCTAGATAGCTCAATACTATCGCTCCTCGTTCGAACTCGATAAAGCGTTGAATCACCCCTTAGAGGGTGCTTAGCCGTTGGTTATCTTCCGCCTATCGCCGCTATAAGTAGACGTGCGCGCCCTTATGTAGGTATTAGATCAAAATTTCGTCCGGAATAGCGATATTATAGTCGCTCGCTACCTGCTGGAGGTTCGTGGCATACTCCTAGAACGTCCGGTTTCCTTAACGCATCGACGAAAATCTGTCCTATTGCTTTTTGGGACCGAGATACTCGGAAAACTCCTATTCAGTCTAGTTGCGGTAGGCAGCCTATATTTCGATCCGATTAGTATAATGCCCCACAACTTTATCTTCGAACGTACGCTAGGTGTCGGCAGCGCGTCCGATTAATTGTCCGCTTGCGTAAATAATCTTATCGATTTCCTAGGGTTCAACACCGGTATACTGCGAAATCTCGTAGAAGTAGCGTTCACAGTTAAGTAGATACTTCCGGGCAGCGTTATTCTAGTAGCGACTATCGTAATTTATAATCGGTCGGATACTCTTTAGAATAGCCTTTCGAATAGTAATTTAGGCGGTATCTATGGGTATTTCCTAGACAGCGACTGATGGCACACTAGTGGTAGCACAAACTGCCGCTTCTGCCTCTCTTTCGGCTATAATCTTAATTAGTCACGACTGTATAGCCTTATCTAGGGCTGTAACCTAGGCCTAATAGTATAGTTTGGCGATGTGAGCGGGTAGCTAGTTAAGGGCGTGGTCGGTGCTAGGCGTAGTTTCACGCGTAGGCGGAATAATTCAGACACTTTCGTCGGATATGGCGGAAATAAATTGGTTTTTAACGGCTTATAACTAATTTTAAATAGACTTTTCGATAGTAGTTCCCTCTCATTTTTAAAAATATCCCTTAATTTATTACTTTTTAGACCTAATAGGACCGATTCGGACTAAAAAGGATATATTCCCTATATCTCGGCTTATAATAGTATATACCCCGCCTTCTCCTATGTCGGCCTCCCTTTTTGGTATAACTGTGGGGTTTCAGGGATAATTAGGCCTAGTATGCCCCGAGTCGCTCGTAAATGCCTTAAATCGCTCACCGCTAGCTCTTGAGAGAACAGTGTAGGCGCACAAAACGGAGGAAAAGGAGGAGGAAGGCAGGAAACACATTTTCCCTCTCAGCCGTAAGCAATTACCGAATCAGGAGGAATCATTTCTGGGGGAACGCATCAGAGCGGCCGCGTACTCCCCCAACTGGCCGTGGAAGGCCAGTCCCGTTAGGACATGCTACCAGATGTGATTCTGGGAGGAAAATGAGTGTGTTTTGCATTGGTATATAAGGTAAAGCTAATATAGTTGAAGGAAAGGCGGTGAAAGTAAGTGTATAGCAGTAAACGGGGCCGATTGGGAAGGATCGGGCCCGGGAAGATACATGTAATAGGGAGGAGAAAAGGTTCTGTTATCTCATATAATCACTCGACTGGGCTGCGCACACTGTATATAGTCATGAATAAACTATTGGATACTAGGCTGCTTAATCTATTACGCCTAGGATCGAAATGCCGACGTAATCACGGGCTAGTACACCTAGTATGCCACATTAAAACGGCTAGTACACTTACGGTGTATACTAATAGCCTCCCGCGTAACTTATATTCGCTTAAATAACTGAGTCTCCTCGCGTAGGGGCAATATAGCGGTTAAAAATACCATCTGCACGCCATACTGTCAGAATCTCGGTGCATATATCTATATGACACAGCATACACAGAAGTGTATCAACTTCCAATTCAACATATGGAAGTAAAAGTTCTGCCCTACGTTACCGCCTTTCATCCAAACGTCCAAGTTCTTTTACTTATCTCTCACTTTACTCTCACTAACCTATACAACCTTGGTTAGTTACAACCTAGGCCTTACTATATGATCTAGGCCTCACTAGATGACGTTCTCTTTTATTACCCCTCACCTAGTGACGTACGATATGATGTTATTGATATTAAAGGAATTTGCCTCATTTCTGTCTATAAATCCAGCTCAGAAGCCAGACTGAATTAAAAAAAGAGAGAGCTTTCATCTCAATTATCTCCCACTATCCTTTCTTTCACCTAAAGGACAGGCCAGGGAGGTGCCGTTTACTTTAACTTCTTATTTTACCAAGGCCTAGTTAACACGCCACTAGTGTTAACTAACCTTACACACAATTTACGGGGTTAATAATTAGCTATCATACCTTATTGGTAGCTTTCCTCGACGGTTGGTGGCAGTGGCAAAATAGGCAAATACTTTATCCAAACACAGGAGACACCATCTAGGTAACAAACTATCCTACACACGGATGACCTAGAATACACTGGGATCCTAGAATAATATAACACTGCCTAAACGCCAGGGCAGGCCACATACGTCAAATATAAAAACGACGTCGCCACACAATCCGACACCACCCTTCATCTTTACTTCCATAGGCCTAAAATACTAATGCGACTGAGAAAAACCACCCTTAAGAGCTTATAAACAAGCATATTTCATATAATTACCTAGTGGGAAAGGGAGAAAAGTGAGAGTAGTAAGTGTTTGGACCAAAACACTTATAAATAACAGACAGTTTTGCATAAAAATCAGGCCAAAATCAGGCCAAATTAGGTGTCTATGGGACTAAAAAAATTTCCCACGTCCTTCCCATGGGAGGGAAATGTCAATGCCTATTAGTGTCACACGTCGGCAGTCCTAGCGTCGCATTGGCCGATCGAGATGGAAGATGAGATCACCGCGTCGATCCTTGTCGCATAATTATGGGGCATAAATACCGTTAGACTAAAAATGCTCTATGGGCTACATTCTTAGTCTATACGGTCATTTATTGTTCCGACAATCCTCGACTGCAAACGGCCTGGCGAACTGGACCATGAAGTGGCTGGTGCGGAGGTGTGGCTTGTGGCGGGGATCGTGAGGCGCGGTCAGATTGGCCTGACAGATCAGGTGACCCAGCCTCTCCGCACACGGTCAGCCCAGTATTGGGATTTATCAAACTAATCTCCAAGAGGAATCTGCACATTGCAGACTCACGTACTCTTCAATTGTCGCCCATTTTGCCTACAGCTTATTCAGTCATTTATTTTTCTGAGAAATGGGTGTGCAGTCCAGCATCCCGAGCCGCCCCAGGGAGGTTTGCGTGGTAGGAGCTGGCGTGAGCGGTCTTCGAGCTGCCGGGCTGCTCGGTGCTGCAGGCTTTAGGGTGACAGTTCTTGAAGCCCGCGACCGTATTGGGGGGCGGATCCACCAGAGCTCTGAATTCGGCCTTCCAATTGACCTTGGTGCTAGCTGGATCCATGGAACAGAAAGCAACCCCCTGGTGGGACTTGCAGAGGAAGCGGGAACCACCACCGTCGGTTGTGGCACTGTCACTTCCATATGTGATCCTAATGGGAATTGGCTGGACCAAGACATTGCAAAGAGTTACTACGAAGAAGTGTGGGAGATCCTGGAGATGGCAATTGGGAAGAGCAGACGGGGGTCTGCTTCCCTTCCTGATGATTCAACAATGATAGATTTCTTCCGTGAAGAAGTCCGGAGAAGACGCTCGAAAGCTCAACATCCAGAGGCCTATGAGGCGTTGATGCTGCAAATTGTCGAGATGTGGGGGGCTTTCATGGGTGACGACTGCGCAAACCAAAGCCTTAGGAACTTGTGGCTAGATGCTGGTTTAGAAGGGGGTCGGTCTGGCTTCGTTATCCCAAATTCTGATGAGCTGAAACTCACTGGTTTTTTCCAGACAACCTATTCGTAGCTCCGACTTTCAAAGACATTCTGCGCCGTCTTTGCCTCCAAGTGACAAACAAGGCAACCCTACGGCTCGGCTGCGAGGTCACACGCATAGCAAACGGCCAAAATGATCTCGTTGATATCGAGGCAAGAGATGGGTTCCAACGTTCCTTCAATGATGTAGTCGTTACAGTGCCATTGGGGTGGTTGAAGCGTAACGAACATATCTTCTCGCCGCCCTTATCTCCGACGGTATCGAGCGCGGTCCACAGCCTTGGATATGGAAACCTCGAAAAGGTGTTTATAAGGTTTCCTCGCGCATTTTGGGATGCCGGGTCATCAGCAATGGGTACTGCTCACGCATCTGGAACTGGATTCGAAGACACACAGAACCCACCTTTCCCCATTGAATCTCTCTTTCTTCGTCCGGAGTATGCAGCTGATACGAATCCCGCAAAATGGCGAGTGGAAATTATCTCGCTCTCGGGCCTGCCGGGGCAATTCTCACAGCCCGTTGTCATGTTCTTCGTCTATGGCCAGTGGGGCAGGCATATAACTGGCCTTGTCCGAGGCATGAAGCAGGACTCCAGTGAGTACTATCGAATTCTGGACAACAACTTGCGGCCCTATTATTCACGATTGCCAAATTATGATCCTGCCTCGCCTGACTGTAAACCGTCGGAGTATTTGTCTACAGATTGGCAAAGCGACAAGTTTGCAGGGTATGGATCATTTGCAAACCTGCCAAGGGGGTCCGGAGACTGTGCGCAGCACTTTGAGGCACTCAGAAATGGTATGGGGGAAGATCGGGGTATCTGGTTTGCCGGCGAACACACATCGCCTCCAGGCGGACTCGGCACCGTTACTGGTGCATACTGGAGCGGAGAGGAGGTGGCCCAGAGGGTAGCTCGCCGCCACGGGGTTTCCATAGATGTATAAAGCCGAAGCATTATAAGCTAGCTGCGTGCTGGCTCTCCCGCCTAAATTTACTACATGTGATAATCAACGTCCGCCGTGCTGATAAAACAATCGTCCTTTATCCACGTGGACTGGGGAACACAGGCTCGGTCAAAGTTCAGCAGTTGCTAAAGTGGAACCCATTCCATCCCTCAATACCCAATCAGATTGGTCTTTTGATGTAATTGTGTTCGGTAGGAAAAACAATAATACGGAAGATACAGAAGTAAATCATTGGATGGTATGGATTACACGTGGCTGGTGGGCTGAGTTCCTCGCTCGGGGGTGCGAGTCGCAGAGGTGGGCGGCTACAGCACGTTTGGGAAATTCCACCAATTATAACTGCTGTCATGCCAATTTATGCCGCAGCCTGTAATAATATGAATACCGTCGGAATAGTCAAAGCGGACTTTGGGCCATATGGGGCACCGTTTAAAGTATACCAGGTTTAAACCTTAAAAGCTCCGAGGTAAAAGAAACATCAACACAAAGCCAAAGATGAATGTTTGGCAATGGCAATTGTATGGAAATACCATGTTTGTTGCTGGGGGGCAATTGGTAGCGCTAATGCCAGGGTGGTGCTGGTCGAATCAGGGCTGACGCCGACCACACCTGGACCTCTTATGGCGGCATATGCGCTACAACCCCTGCCGCTTATCTGCCCCCAATCCTTCGCCAGCAAGCCCATAGATCATTTCCTAAATCATTTTTGATTTATAAAAATAGCTATGAGCTGTCAGCACCAACGCCATTCTGACTCAGGGGGGACAGCGAGCCGCGGTTATTTGGATGCCACACCCGCCGTTCACACTCTCCACCCCTCTGCCTTCCAAGTCCCAGTCCCCATCATACTTCAGGATTCGCCTTACTTCGTTTATTCCTGGTCTATTTCCTTGTTCTCTGTGGGAGATAGTTTGTACGCCCCGAATGTTGCGCCCAGAGTGTTAAGTTACTTGCCAATATCGGCAGCGAGCAGCGGGCATGTCAGCGCGGTTCGATTTTCTCACCATACCACATTGCGCACCGCTATCGATAGATCACCAAAGTTACACTGCCAGGGACTTCTGCCGCTCCTCCTCCACTACTCCCACGTCGAATAATATCCATGGATCCCCTTTCGGCTGTAGCCAGTGTCGCCAACGTCGCCGATGCGGTCGCAAAGCTGAGTAGCGCCATAGCTCAGTTTAGACAGGACTACAAACTCGCAGATGAAGATTTAGATATTGCTCGGAACCATGCACTTCTGGTGAAGCAAGAAATTGAAGCATTAGAATTCAGAAAACCATGGAACTATACAGCACGTCATAAAGCGACCGCAAGGCTTAATGATTTCGACCGATTTGCTGAGACCACACCCCCGGACATGGATGAGACGTCTTTTACCACTGCTATGTCGACTGCTCGGCGCCTTCTCTCTGACATAGAGTCGGCTTTCCCCCTTCGCTCTGAGCCGCATACATGGAGGAGCAAAGTGAGGTGGGCTATCAAAGACAAGAAGCTCTTAGCACGGCTGAAAGAGAGGCTCCAATCTACCGAGAGCACACTGCAAGGAATTGTATCAATGGAGCAACTGTGAGTTTAACCCTTCCATCTATAGGAAAATGTGGCGAAAACAATTAAGGGACCTCGTTTCGTTGACGGAATTTCTTTATCCAAGACGTGTCACTCAAATGGTTTACCGACTTCTTCAACAGCAACAAAATGCCCTGGATAGAATAGCGAGGGACAGTGCTGCCGGTGAAAAGGTCATAAAGATGGCCATAGTCAATCAACAAAGTCCACATTCTCAGCATACGCTCATCCAAGTCCAACTTTCAGAAGCTCAACCGATGCCACGGCGGTCACCTCAAGTTATTCCTAATAATTCTACAAAGACCGGACCTCGAACAGCTAGATTCGAGAGATGGGGTATCTCCACTCGGACTTTTACTACATCCAAAGAAAAGGGTACCAGCTATCAGGCTGGGGTACATGTGTCACTATTTGGCAAAATGTACTCTGTCCAAGTGCAAATGTCTTTACTAGATTTCTCCCTATACCCAACAATGAATGTCCGCAACACCGTGTCGACTGACTCTATAATGGCCATTGCATGCAAAAGCGGAGATTTTGACCGCGCTCGCCAATTACTCGCAAGTGGCGCCGCTCGTGGGAACGATGTTACTCCGTCGGGATGGCCAATGCTTGACGTGAGTGTGAAAAAAAAACCCAACCCTCTTACCAAGCGTGCGATAGTAATACCGTAAATAGTACGCTATCGAGAGCGGATCTTCCAAGCTTGTCCGCTTGCTTCTTGATCATGGAGCTGAACCCGACTTGACATATGGGGAGCACAATATGTGGGTCAAGCCATTCCCCTTACCCCGGAACTAAATGAGTGCGGCTGCTAATATCTAATGTCGCAGGACGGCTTTACAATCGTCTTTCCTCCGAGGGGATGTTACCATTGCAAGGGTGCTCCTTAGCCAGGGAGCGGACATCGAACACGTGGATAGCGACGGCTACTCTGTCCTCTCCTACTTATGGGTCAACGATGGACGCGTGGACAATTCAGCTGAGTTCATGCGCCTCTGTCGAACAAATAGTTTCTCCGAAGTCAATGCCTGCGACAATAGAGGGTGGATGCCTCTTCACCGCGCAGCTGCTGTCGGCACGCCAGAAGATGTCGAAGAGTTCATAAGACTTGGAGCGTCGCTTGATCTGAGAGCGGACTGGTACGGCTGGACGCCGCTTTTCTTTGCTGCATCGCACGATAATATCAAGACATTCCAGACAATTGTTAAACATTCGGGAGCGGATGTCTTCCATTCCCTCGATGGAGACGGCTGGAACCTCTTGCATTGCTGCACCTATTTTGGTGCTCCCCGCGTCATGAGATTGGTGCTGCAGAGCGGCATTGATGTAAATCAAAAGTCGCTCCCAGCACCACTACCAGAAGATCCGGACTTGTCTTACAAAGAGCTGACTGCCTCTGATATTGCGATCTATATGGGTCCTAATAGATACAAAATGTTCATGGACGTTCTAGCCGACACGGGCCGGGACGTGGAGCTTGAAGGCAGCGACGACTTCTTCTGGGATGCAGCCAATGCCAACATGGGCTCTAACGAAGTCTCAGATGAGGAGAAAGATGAAAACGGAAAACTTCTAACAATGTATGGTGCCGAAGATTTCGATGATCGGTGGGCACTACTACACTGGGCATCTTATAACGGCTCGCCCAAGGTGCAAAGACTCCTCCTCTTGAGAGGAGCAGCCCCAGAACACTTAGAAGCCATTATGATGGATGACAACCAAACTATATTACCGACAAGTCCATTTGAGGGCCGGTGATAGTTTCGACAGTTATTCAACAGCACCTGCTCTGCATGCCAGACCAAGGCATTTGACGAGATGCAGAACCTCGAAGGAGGCGGCGGAGTGATATGACTTGGGTACTCTAGTTCCTCAATTAGCCTGGTAACAATCTGTCGAGGAATGTGGGGTGATAAAATACACCCGAAATGGTTTAGTTTCATTTGTGTCGTGATTTCTTTATTTGTACTACAGTCAACTCTCGCTTATGGCACGCCCGGAACTAGCACACATCGGGTTATGGCACCAAATTTTCGTGGATGGACCCACTTTCCCACTTTTTACCATATAAACAGACCATTTATGGCACACTCACTTAGAGCACATATTTTTCCTCCTATCTCTGCTTAGTCATACCGAACCGACCAATCACAATGCAGCATTCCGTCGCGCTTTCGGCCAAGATGCCCACCACTAGACGTGCCAGGAAGGGCATATCTGGCGCTCAGAAATAGGCTCTACGCGTCTATGCATCCGAAACGCACCCTACACCCTCTTAGAGAGCCTGCGTTGAATGGTTTCAGTCCTAATTTGGTCGCATAGTTAACCGTGCCACCGTGTCGAAGATCCTTTCATCTAAATACCAGCATCTTGATACTGGTCCAGCTGGTCTAAATATGCGCTTATTGACATCGCATTGGCCTATATTAGACTAAGCTCTTATTGAATGGCAGCAGCGACACTAGGATGCCGGCTTTCCTATAATAGGCCCACTACTTCGGCTTAAAGCCATCGAATATTGGAAGAAAATACCCTAATATGCTCAGCTTCTAGTGCCCCTTTTCTCTGATGGGTGGCTTACTCGGTTTAAACAACGTCATTCCCTCCGATATCATACCTTCCACGGCGAATCTGCATCGGTCCCAACCTCGATACACGACGAGATAAAACCTATTTAGGCGATCTGCGACTAATATCAACCGGAGGATATCTATAATATGGACGAAATCGGGCTCTACTAGCGCCGTATGCCAAACGGTGGCCTATCGATAGATGGTTATGCTGGTCAAAAGAGAGATAAGACCCGAATCACTATAGTAGTTACGACGAATACTACTGGTTCAGACCGACTGCCTCTATAGTTGATTAGTACAGCAAAGACACCACGCGCTCTTCGGGGGGTAAATATCTAAGCGATTGGATGCACCTGGCGCTGGAATAGGAAAGTATGGATGCGCAGTGGAATTATGGGAGAATGGTTCCGCGCATTTTATAAGTATATTGGCAAGCAAAGACGCGTCCTGCTCTTGCTAGATAATTTCAGCGCGCATCTATGCGCGCTTAAAGATACGCCGCCACTATCTAATATTAAGGTGTTATTTTTCCCGGCAAATGCGACGTCGGTTTACCAGCCACTAGACCAAGGAATCATCTAGAATTTGAAGCACTATTATCGGAGGAAATAGATAATATGGATGATTAATATCCTTAACCGGAACCTTGATCCTAATAAGAAAATGAGCCTTAATTACACCCTCCGCTGGCTTACCTAGGCCTGGCGAAATGACGTCCTTAATTAGACCATACAGAGCTGCTTTATTAAGAGCACTATTATTGGCCGCAGCACTAATCAGACGCATAGTATGCTAAGGTCAGAACCGCTTGAATTAATGCCTCTGTACTAGAGCTTAATCAACCGGTTTCCTATAGATCTGGGTGGAGATGCGCATACAGTTATGTCATTGGATAATTTCCTGAATCTATTAGACGAAAACGACGTCGGTGAGCCTGATTTGTCTGATATAATCGCCGATTTATCTAGTGACGGTGGTCGTGATGATGGCCAGGATGACGAATATATATCTGGGCCACCAGTAGAGCTTCCATCCAGTGCTGAGGCTATTGATAGCATTCAGAAAGCTCTTCTATGGGCTCAGCACCAAGAGGGCGCTACCGAGGAGAATATTCGTCAGATAGAGGGGTTGGAACGTCTATTTACTAGGCTACAGGTGGATGGGAGGAAACAGAGGACACTGGATGACTTCCTAATTAGGAAGTAATATATATCGATCATTATAGATATGTTAGTCATCCGATCACAATAGGCACCATTCACTTATGGCACGTAAATTCTGTTGGATGGTGGGGTGTGCCATAAGCGAGAGTTGACTGTACTCCGAGAATCGGGACTTTCATGTAAGCAAGGACACCTTAACGTGTTCCGCAGCATCCGCTCTTTTCATCTTTTCTTCAACTAAATTCAACTGATCTTTTTGGATTGGTTCCCCTTGGTAGATTAGCCCCATTCTTGCATACAATGCCATACTGTATCAGCTTGCTGTTATACAATCAATCAATCAATCAATCAAAATTCTTAGACCCGATCTAGCTTCCTTTATATACAGGTGCTATGCGGGGGTTTGCTGTCTTGCTTAGCCAGCAGCAGACGCAGAGAGAAGATGGTCATGCAGGCCGCCGCGGCAACTCCCGCATGCGCGCCACCGCGGTTCCTGCCCGCATGTGCGTACAAGAAGGGAAGTGATGCAAACGCAGCAAACAAGTAAACAAGCAGACCTAACAAACAAAGGAACATGCCAAACGAACCCATCCATCACAGCTCCCACCAGCGATCTCATCAACACAGTCGGCATCCTCGATTCATCGAGGCCCTGTATCGCTAGGTTGCCTGTGCTGCGCTGCATCACTGCCCGCTCCCACAGACCCTGAATCACCAGGGCTCGCATCAACGAGGTGCCCCCACACACCATACAAAACCCTGCGTCGGCCATGGCCGCTCTTGCGCGTATCGTGGAAGTCAAGGAGGGAGGCTGGACCTAGCACCCTCCCTCTAGTGGTGAGCGTCATCAGGATCCCACTCCCACTGCTCTAGGGTGAAATACTCATTCATTCATCCTCATCGGAGGCGGGACCTATGGAATCTTCCCTAGAATCTTCCGGATCTGACAGATCCGCTAGATTCTCTTCGGGATTCTCCATACCTGTCGCGATTGGGTCCACATCGAGGAATTGCCCCAACAGGCCTGAATCCAACATGAATCGGGCCAGGATGGGCCTCGCCTCCTTCCTGCTGAGTAGCTCATCAGTCCCGAGAGCCATTGAAACGCCCACACCCTCCAGTTCCCGGCGCATGCGATCGCGCAGATCCACCCACAGCGGGCAGGCCAGCAGGATATGCGAAACAGTTTGCCTGCCTTGCTCGCAGGTGCATTGGGCGGTCTCGGCGCGGTTGATCTTAGCCAGATACCCTCTCAGGGCGATTCGGCCGGTGCGCAGCTGCATGAGGACTGAGGAGGATGCCTTCCGTAGGCCCTCCCAGTATTCCAGCACCTTTTTGGTGGGCTGCTCGATGAGCCGTCTGGTTTGGCGACGGCCCGTGGGCCGCTGGTCATCTTCTGCCACGCCTGCTGCCATGCGAGATTAGCCGCAGCACGTACACGGCGCTTGACCGCTGCCGCCAGGATGATTCGCCGGTCATCCACCCCTGCTGGGCCGTCACTTTAGCCACACCATCCACTTACTCATTGCCAGGAATGCCTTCATGCGCTGGAATCCACCTGAATTCGGCCTTGATGCCTTGGTCAGCCAGCCAACTAGCTAAAACGCTAGCTCCCTGTAGGTAGATCTGGCCTGAGGGCATACGTGGGTGATGTAGGGCCCTGAGAGCCGCCTGGCTGTCAGAGAAAACCACCACACCGGGTGCCACTCTCTCCTCCCAGAACCCCTCCAGCAATCTGTTTCTCACCAACGTGAGGCACATCTCAATCGCGCGAATCTCTGCCGCATACACTGTGGAGATTTCCTCAGTGCCCATCTGCCCTTGGAGCTTCCAACCAACACCTTTAACCACCACGCCAGCACCCACGCGCCCTTCGAAGCCACTACCATCGGTGTAAATTATCAACGGTTGCTGGCCCTCTGGCAGTGCGAGGACTCTGTTGTGCTCGTTGGTGGCGACCTCTCTGTCTTGGATTATTACCGTCGGGGGCTCGCGCCAAGGCGGTCGGACAAATGCAATACGGCTTTCCCAGATTACCTCTTCGCGGCGGAAACCTGGGGGAGCTGTGAGGCATCCACCGGCCTTCCAAGCAATGGCCTCCATCGGCGAGTACCCACTGCGGCGGCGTTGCTCCATGGTGCGCTTGTTGGTGATTGTAGGAGGGATGGTGTATGCGGGCCCAGTTCTCAGGCGAATCGCGGTCTCATTGACCATCCGTTCCATAAGGATTTGCATGGGCATGAGGTGGAGTTCAGTCCCCAGAGCGGCTGCAGCGGTGGTTTTGAATGCACCGCCGATGAGACATGCGGCTTTGTGCTGGATATCCTCGAAGGCTCTCGAGATAGTAGTTCGGCGTCCTTTGGTCTCGTTGTTCGGCATGAACCATGCCGTTACGCCGAATAGCATTTGCGGGATGATGACTGCTTGGCAGATGCGGCGCATCGCGAGCGTCGAGCTGCCCCATGTGGATGCCCCAAGGGATCTAATGGCTTGCAGGCTGGTGGCGCCTTTCTGCACGAGCTTCTTGCGGTGTGTGTCGAATGAGCGGTCCTCATCCAGCCAGAAACCAAGGTATCTAGCTGACTCGGATGACTCGACGGTCACCTCTGGCAGGCAGAGTGGCGTGTGGCCCTTAGGCTGATTTGCTAATGGATTAACAAAATGAATCAGTGCGTACTTCTTCTTGTCAAACACAGATGCATGGGTCTCCGCCCAACGGTCCGCCTTAGCGCAGGCATCCTCCAATCGAGCAATGTTGGCCTGTTCGGACTGGCCCGTTGCCATCAGTGCCGCATCGTCCACCCAGCCAGCAGCAAAGGTCTCCGGGCGCTCCCGCGCATTGCGGCTGCGCGCGTCGCGACCACGTTGGTCGATATCATCCACGGTATCCGCGCATCCCTCTATTAGGTCGGCATTGTAGAGCAGATAGAGAATCGGTGAGAGGGGTGAGCCCTGTGGGATACCCGTTGGCCTGGGAACGCGTTGCGAGAAGCCTTCTGGCATGCGAATGCGCGTTGACCGACCGGTCAGAAACGCGCGGATCCACGGCACCAATTGGCCAAGGCGGCGCTTCTTGAGATCATGCAGCAACCGCTCATGCGAGACGTTATCGTATGCGCCCGATACATCCAGCAGCAGCAGCGGTACTACTGCTTTGCCGTTGCCCCAGGCCATCCTGATGCGGTCCAGCAGGATTTGAATCGCATGGTCAGTGGAAATGCCCTTTCTGCCACCAAGGTGGCCAGCTGGTAGCAGGTTCTGCGTTTCAACCGCGTAGCTGATACGCTTGGCCACCACCGCTTCGAGGTATTTGGCCAGGGTATTGATCAGTGCAACCGGGCGATACGATTTAGCCTGTTGGTAATCGCGATCGCCGGCCTTGCGCAGCACCACTGTGACCGAGTGTTGAAAGTGCTGGGGGTTGTAGCCGATACGAAGGCATGCATCAAACAGGGCAGTGAGGACCTCTAAGACCGATGAAACCTTGACCAGTTTGTGCCAGAGACTATTCGGCCAGGCATCATCGCCTGGGGCCCCGTTTGGCCTGGTAGCAAGCACTGCCTGCTCAACCTCATGGGGACCACTGATGGGAAGAAGATCTGATCCGCGGGGTAATCAAACCCCTCTACATCAGAGAGATCTGCCGGCGGGGGAGTTGGAAAGAAGGCTTCTTTGAATGCATCCGCTTTTTCATCCACTGTTTCTGCAAGGATAGGGTCATTGTGAGGCCCAGCCCTTTTGATCAATGGGGTGATGCCACGTTCATATGATCCCTGGCGATTCCTCGCCCATTTTGCCAATTGCCACATACCCCGAGGACCCCATTCGATTGCTTCTTGCACGCGCCGACGGTGGCCCTTGGAGAGTATCCGTTTGACAATACGTGCCTTCTGGTTGCGCTCGATCGAATAGAGTTGCCAATGCAGGGGGTTTTGGGTGCGGCTGAATAGTCGGCGGAGCTTGCGGCAGCGTTTAACCGCATCCCGGCATTCTTGATTAAAGTCGGGATTCGAGAAGGTTGACGGTTTAGCCCACGGCGTTGACGCATCAACGGCAGCAGAGACCACACGCACCAGGGTCTGGCAGGTCATCTCGATTGCAATCTTGCTGTTGATGCAGCCACCCTGCCGGCGAAGGTTCTCAGCTAGAGGTTGCAGGTGCTGTGTGACGTGATTGATTAAGATCTTGTCATCAGTGGCTTGCCAATTTCGCCGACGAGGTGGTTCACACTGGGGGGTCTCGATGTCCAGGGTAGTTTTGACCAGGAAGTGGTGGCTTTGGTGATCTAGCCGTGAGTGTATGGTTTGGCAGCGTATCAGTCGATCGTAGAGCGAAGGACTCATAAATGTGAGATCTAGTACCGATCGCTGACTAGCACGCTGCCAGGTCTTGATACCCACCTCTGTGGCCAGCTCCAACTGCATCTCTTCCATTAAAGTAGCGAGCTCTTCACCCTTTTTATCCTTGAAGGGGTGAATCTTGTTACCCTCGCGGTCGCAGGCCTGTGTGCCGTCACCCCGCCAGCTCGCGTGGTGTGCGTTAAAATCGCCAATGATGAGATGCTCACCATTCGGGCGCTTCGCGATCTCTTCTTGGATCGACCAGATCGTCTCATTATTGCGCATCTTGTCGTTATAGACGTTGTGGATAAATAGGTCGCTCCAGTCTCGGTCGGTCTGCGCACGTTGCAGCTTAAGGATCTGGTAGTCTGAGGAGACTACCGTGTGCGCCCACGTCGATGGGTCGATCTCCTTCGAAACGAAAATGGCTACCCGTTGCCGCTCTCCCTCAATATGGGGAAAAAGAAGCTGATGGGTGGCTGGGACAGGGTTATGTGTCGTGTCTTGTTGGGTGTTTTTCCATGGCTCTTGAATCGCAACCACCTTCGCATCTCTTACCTCCGCCTCTCTCAGAAACGTGGCGATCGTATCCCAAGCTCGCGCAGCGTTATATTGAATGATATGGAACTCTTTCATTGATGCCGGGGGGGGGTTTATTGCTGTCGATCTCTGACCCATCTGATGCATCGGTGTATTCTTCCTCATCGTCACCATCGTCTATAAGCGGGGATCTCTCGCCGATTTCTGAGGTGGTGACGTTCTTCTCGGGATCTGGCTGCGAGAGGGAGACCCTCTGTGTGTGTGCTAGCTGGGTGGCTAGCTGGCTGCCTTGCTGGCTAGCTGGCTGCTCGGTCTCCTGGAGAGATACGTACTGGGTGGTTGATATAGGGGCCTCGGTCGGTGACGAGGGAACATGGATCATCTCGTTAAAGAAACTATCCTGTAGCCGCGGAGGAGTCTGTGGCCGTTCTGCCATTGCATCGTCGACCTCATCTAGCTCACGCTCCTGCGTCCGGGCCCTCTTGTGCGCTTTAGTACTTGCACGCGTACGATACGTATGGGTAGTCACTGCTGGCTGGCTTGATGCCTGGTTGGCGCTGCTAGACGTAGGACCAACTGGTCGGCCGACGATCTTGCCGTTGAGGGTCACGGTTACTTCCCTGCCGTTGCGTATCTCTTTTCGAAATTTAGGTAGTTTGGGCGTTGTTGGCAGAGGAGGAGGAGGAGGGGGACGCATCGAATCGGGCGCATGGACAGAGGCCTCCAGGCCCTGGGCTTCTTGGTATAGTGCAGTCGTTCGCTGCTGTGAGGATGCGGCAGATCGCCGCTGGTTGCGAGGAGCAGCGGATCGCTGCTGAGTAGGAGGTGCGGGCTGCTGACAGGTTTGGTCGTTCCGGTTAGCTTGAAGGTAGTGGCGTGGTACCCGATGATAGGCAGGAGCTGCTAAGAGACGCTCCCTCGCCAGCCTCGTCTCCTCAAGGTATGTTGGGCAGTCTCTTGATAGCGCGCGGTGGTTACCACCGCAATTCGCACACTTCGCAGGCCCACTGCTAGCCGGGCACTCCCAGGTCGGGTGCTTGCCGCTGCAGTGGCCGCAGGTATACTGCTTATCAGAGCAGTGGGAGTGGACGTGCCTCGGTTTTTGGCACTTGCGGCAGAACTTCGATCGACCCTCGCGGCAGAAACGTACAGCTTCCAGGGACTGATGCGCCCAGAGGACACCACCCTTGATCGCCCGGTTAGCCGCCAGAGGGCTAGTAAATTCAAGGATCACCGCCCCCATACGCTTCGCAGCGTTTGGTTTAACCAACCAGCTGATGTAGTTGATCTTAGCAGGGGTGCCCTCCACCGACCAGGACGGATTCATCGCAACTAGCTCATCAGAGAGCTTCGAGATCTCCGCCGGGGCTACGGGGTAGCCTTCATGCCTACTACGTTAGTAGGGACCCCACGAACGACCACGCCCCAGGTAGGCATCTGCACTGATGCGCCCGCACCAAAGGCGTCGAGCCATCCGCTCGCGTGAATACGTAGTACTTCTGCCGAAGCCGCCGTATGCGCATATAGGGCGATATCGCCGGACGGCAGCTTCCTGGCAGCCGCGACCCGCGCAGCCGCCAGCGCTGATGAGGGCGTTTTGAGGGCCGCAGCTGCTACCCTCTTTTCAACCTGTTGGACGATGTCCTTCTCGCTGTTGTCCCTACGGTGAAGTCGCTCGCGAGACCCCTGATCGGCCACCTTGATAATCAATTGCCTATCTTCCTGCAGCTCTACCTCATCAACGCCCGGCGAAGACGTCCCAGTTGAACAGCCGCTGATCGGCGTGGTCGCACCAGCGGCCCCTCGCTGCCAGCCCTGCCCACGAAGCGACCGCCAAAAGGTCGCTGAGTCGGTCAATTGGGTAGTTGTTGATGACGAGACGGTGCGTTCGAGACCATCTAGTCTTTGGTTGATCTTTCCAAGGACCTCTAGGACCTTGGTCATCCCCTGAGTGTCACCCTGTTGGGCCTTCTGGGCGTATGTTTTCACGTTTTCAATGAATCCGCGGACGAACCCACTGACTTCGTGGTTGTCGGTCTCAATATAATCAAGAACGGTCTGGGCAGTCTTTGCAATATCATCCATGTTGCTCAATCGGTCAGATCGACCGTGCGGTCGGTTCTGGTGGGTGGAATGCTGGTGAGTCCCCTGGTTGTGAGGTCTTGGCGCAGGATTTGCACCCTGGAATCGCCTCTCAGGGGGCACCGGGATGGTGTTTGGATTAACCACCAACGCCATAACGGTCGCGATCAGACGAAACCGATATCAATCGATAGCGTGTGAGGTTAAATAGAGTTTGAACCTTAGCCTGGTAACACGGTCCTTTTTTTTGAACTCGCGGGTGAGCAGAGTTACCACGGTCGCAGCCCACAATATTACAATTTTGTATTATAGTGACCTTGGTGAAGTGTACAACAACCAAATTTGATGGGCTACGAGAGCGAACAGTGGAAGCTAATCATGTTATTTAATTCGAAGATCCGCGAAAAACCTTCATCTGTGAGGAAATATACTATCCCTCATCTTAAATATTAGCTCCATAGACCTTGTTTCACCTTAACATCACGGTGACAAAGTGTGCCATTAGCCAACAGTATCCTTCTGGTCGTTCAACCGCCAGAGGTAGATAGCATCTTCTCCATAGTCACGCAACTTTTCCCGGAATTCTTCACCCACGGGCCCTGGCATGAATCCAAACCGGCTCCAGAATGATTCGGTGCCATAAACCGAGACTAGGCTAGTAGTTGGGTAGCGCTTAGCGACCACAAGTAGCTGGTCGACACACTCGGTCGCGAGGCCGCGTCCACGAAGTCTGGGCAAGATTGCGACGTCGTGGATGTAGTACTGGTCGGCATCGGGGGCTATCTCTCCCAGCAGGCTATCTAGAGCCGGTGGATGGTGCTGTCGAATGGGGTGCGAAATGGCATAGCCACAGATCTGGCCATCCTCCTCAAGGGCCAGGCAACCCTCTGGATAAAGCTTAACACGCTCGGCAAACATTTGGGCGCTTTCCGGCAGGCCGGGATGAACACAATCTGCAATACGCATGAGGCCCTCGATGTCGCTGGAGGTCAGGTTGCGCCAGACTGCCATTGCTGGGCTGTGTATCCGTCTCCTGCTACCTGGACACCGTCTGGAAGGGTGTGGAAGGGTGTGGAATGGCGAAAGCGGGCAAGCGCCCAAAATTTCTTTTTGTAAAAAACGACTAGAAGTGGGAGATAGTGGCTTTGACGGGGTTGAGAGAAATAACAAGGTTTGAGGGAACAAAACACATCATCGTATTCAAGAATCCTTCGGAATATCTGTTGGCCGGGGGTGGGAGAGACCTCTGAAAAGGCAGGCCAGCCTAGTAGTTAACCTGATTGGTTATAGCGTGTTCTATTATCCCCTAGTGATGCCCGACGAACGGTTACTAGATATGTCAAAATGGGTGGAGTGGAAACACTACGGCCAAACCCAGCTCTATAATTCATATCCTTGTACTTCTTTTGTACAGCAATAGCCTTTACCAGCCGCCTTCTAACCATTGGCTTGTTGACAAAAGTGATAAATATCCTTATTCTGCTGATCTCAATAGTCTCGTAGTAACGTAATTCACGGCCGACCGGAACACCCGGCCGTGCGGAACACCTACCCTATTACAAAATTTCAAATCAGCATATCTCAACCAACACCTATTAATTCAGCTAAATATAGCGATTTTTACATGAATTGATCCTGTGGCCAATCTCCCTACACCCACTACACCTTAGCGGAGCCCTAGTAGCCGGCCGATCTGGCTGAATAGGCAATTCGCCCTGCGTATGCGATTCTATCCTAGTTGCTTCTGCTAGCAAATCTAGCTGCGCAACTAGCTGTAGGCTCTCCTCGCCCGTTAGGCCACTATCGCAGGGTATCTGCCTAGTTGACCGATTGCGTTTCTGGCGTTTCTTCTCATTCGCTGCGCGTAGATTGGCGTTTTCTTGCGCTAGTAGCGCTGTATTATATAGCGATTGATAGTGGCCTTTAATAATCTGATCTAGTATAGTTTTTGATGGGCTCAGAGGGCTAGTTGACTGTTGCTTTAGTAGATCCTTAAGCATCGAAGCTTGCTTTTGTAGCTAAACGACGGTTTTTGGCGTTTTCGGGGTGAATTGGCTTGATCTGCTACTTGGTCGACTGCTTGGTGGTGTAGGCGTTCGGAGTGAGATATTAAGCTTCGAAAGCACCCTTTCTGTATCGAGTGGCTCTAGGCCAGTAGCCACGAAGCTATTTCGAATAGTATTCGGTTGAAAGGCTTCTAGCCGCGCGCGTTGGTAGTCGTCTAAGAAATCAAACTTATCGATGCGGTTATAACCAACACGAGCTAGATCGCTCACGAAACGGCCATACGTGCGTTTAAGCACAGCAAAACATCCAACATTAAGTGGTTGTAGTAAATGCGAGGAATGCGCAGGCATATAAAGCGGTATAATATCGTTTTCTGCGTAGATTCGGTCGAATTGGGGCGTAAGATGGCTTCCGTGGCCATCAAGAATTAATAGACGATATTTGCCTTGCGTACGGGTGGTAGTCGCTGGAATAAAGAGTTTTTGTAGCCACTGTAGGCTAATCTCATCAGTAGTCCAGCCATTCAGCGAGACCTAATACGCCAATCGCCTGGTAGGCCATCAAACCACCCTTCAATATAGTTTTTGCCTTTGAATATAACATATGGCGGTAGCGATCAACCACTAGCGTTAACTGATTCGATAGCTGTGACCCATTCGCGATTTCCTAGCTGTAAAATAGCTCGCCGACCGTAGTATTCAGCGCGCGTCACGACCTTAGCCGTAGATATAAGGCCCATCGCAAAGCCTGTCTCATCAAAATTATAGATATCCTCTGATTGTATACCGTTCTCATCGATAATACGTTGTACAGTCGCAAACCACTATCATAGCGATTTCGGGTCTTCGTTTAGGGCGCGCTGGTAGTCATAGCGTCTCGAGGAACGTATACGAAGCTCATCACGTCGGTTAACAAAACTTGATGACCAATTAACACCAACGGTAGGCGGAGGGGTTATTCTACGCGTAGCGAGTAGGATATTAGCCATTTCTCGTACGGTAGAGGGCCTAGGCGCTGCTCCACGTGAATCCATAGACATGATCCACTCAGTAAGCGAATCCTCTTCGAATTAGGTCAATTTATGACCAGATGGGCGCTTATCAACGCATGAGATTCGGCCGTCGGTGCGCGCGTATAGTGTTGTAAGCGGTATTTCGTATAGCTTCGCTGCTGCGCGGAGAGATTTGACGCGGCCATTTTTAAGATCATTAAGGGCTAATAAGATCTTGCCCTCTTGATTAGCCAGTTTCTGCCGAGATTCAGAGCGAATTGGCGGTATGGTAGGTGGTTGAAGTAGGTAGGTAGGTAGGAAGACGCGATTTTGGATGGGGTGTTCCGCACGGCCGCGTGTTCCGGTCGGCCGTGAATTACGTTATCGTATCTTGCTGAGTAATATTACTGCCTTATTCGACACATATTACCCCGCATACACTCTCAGATTGTTTCCCGAGCCCGATCCTTGAGCCCACTAGTCCGTATCTTAAGTAGCTGCAATTATCCCGTCTAAGAATAGATTTCTATATTTACATAACCTAAAATACCGTACTTTACGGGAAATTTCTGAAACGCACGCAACCACTAGTGTCTATATTCTAGGCGGTGTCCATCTGTTTACCCCGCGTTTGGAGCATTGCTTAAGTGCTAGGTTCCCTAGTATCGTTCATTACTGCAGAACATACACAATGGAAGCAGCTGGAGCCGCAACTTCTATTATACAGCTCGCTAGTGTAGGACTGACGCTCGCGAAAACTTTATACAGCCTCTACGATGAAGTTTCATTAGACAACAAATAGGTGAAAGAGCTATCTTTGTTAGATCTACTTCGATCGCACTTAAAGAAGTCGGAAAAATATTTAAGGAAGAAAGCAGAACGACGACGCCTTTAATATCTAGTAATTCGATCGTAACCGCCAACGATATTATCTTTAGATATACCGAGATCTTTAATAAGCTCGGTGAAATAGCGCAAAATAGGCAAAAAAACACACTTAGCCTATTAACCTTTTCTCTTAAGAGTTCGCGTCTTCAAGTACTACAAAATAGACTAGAACAATCTAAACTTAACTTACAGCTTATAATACAAGTCATCATTTACGCTCGATTAAAAGCTAGGTCGAGGTAAGTATCACGTTGCAATAGATATTTTGTATTTCTGCTTATCTTAATAACCTAGATGTATTTTCCATAAGCCGGGTCAACGCAAAATTATTAAGGAGCTGATCGACGAATGTGTCGCAGTCTACAAAAGAGACGATTTCTAGGTAGACCGCCTAATAGACTCAGTTTCCGAACTCAAGCCTCACCCGTACATTATACAAAATTCATTTCTCTCCTACTGCGTCCATTAAAAACAGTTGTTGGCTGACAATGCTGAAGCTCATCACCGTCATCTTTGCATTTAAACTTCGCGTTGCGAAATGCAACCGACGGCCCTAAATCTCCCTACAGAAATGATACTGCCCCCTCCCATTTAGAGGAACCACAGCTCCACAAGGGTAAACCTTCAACAATAAGCGGCTCTGATCAATGCAAAGACCGATCTTGCTCCGAAACGGTCCGATCACCTAACACTAGAGTGGCCGACATTCCTTATTGGTCAGCGTTATACCTGGTTTGTTGCCCTTGCCTCCGCCGAGAGAAGGCAATTCGGATGGAGGCAAAGCAAAATAGCCTCGCGGGAGTAAAGCGCGTCTCGAATTCTTGCGTGAGAAGTACCGCATCCGCGAGAATGACTTCTTGTCTTTCGACGCTATGCGCCACGCTGCTCAGTGTTTGGGTCGTGTGCTTCGAGGACTACGGAGTCATGGTGTTGGCGGATCGTCGATTCGAAAGAAAGCGGCCCCAGCTTCCAAAGTGAATCAACCAAGCCATGCTGGATAGCGAGACGAATCTCAGCACCGATATGGCTGTGTCGAATGCCAAGAATTTCCTGCGCACCATGGCACAGCCTTTCAAGGCCAAGGATCAGGAAGGTATCTCCACCTGGAGCCTGGCTGACATCGAACGGCACGAAGCGAAACGGAAAGCCGAAGAGGCCCGGATGATGAGGGAGGAGCTAACCAACGGGCACAAGATGGATGCAGTCATGACATCTGCTATTGAGGTAGTCGAGGATGAGTTCGACGACGACATCGACGAGGATTTGATGATGCTCGATGCGCAGTAAATTTTTTCCTTTCTTTCTCGTTGTGTTTGTCTAGCGAAAGTACATAATGGCGCTCCGGTGGGCTCGGTCAGGGACATCTTGGGAACGGACATGGAAAGATCTAGCATTGGAAGGTGTTTATGGACCAAAAATTGCCTGCGTGCATATAAATCAGCAACAAATACGAACCACTTACATGCACCTACATACACAGGATCATGTCTGCCGGATGGGGCTTTCCTATCTGGGATGCCACCGCTTTATGAGGGCGCTCAAGCTCCAGCTCACTGGAGATATCAGCACAAGCTCAGACTGGCACTCAGTGATTATCTTCTCAGGCCTATGGCGTTCTCGGTCCTCATCAGCAAGCACCATGACTCGTTCAGCCCTCATCACATTATACCCGAACTAAACAGGCCCCACGAGGCTAAACATCCTGTGATGACTATTGCGTATTCAAAGAATGGTAAAAATAAGAGCCCCAAACAGTGAGAGCAGAATAGAGAAAATACCAGGGCCGAACTGAACGCCTTGGTTAGGGTTCGCATCCGCCCCCGTTGCACCGGTGACATTGTATTTCATCAAGAGCCGGGAGTCGTTTGTTAGACCTTGGAGGGTCATTCCCACACCCGGAGACGTCAAGTTGAACGAGATAACGTGCGGATCTCCGCCAGCGTCAAGGCCATGATCGAGAGTAAAGTATTCTTGACCGAGGTAGTCGATCACTGAGACAGAGATGAAGGAGCCTGACTCAAGCTTCAGGGTGTAGGAATACCTATAGATCCTAATCAGCATCCTTCGTCAAGCCCTGGCTTTTGTTGCTAATCTGCTTACTCCCCGGCCTCCACGTTTCCAAGGTAGAGAAGCATGGCCTTTTCCCCCGAGTCGGTCATGTTGACAAACAGATCATCTGGCAGTGTTAGCTATAACCCTGGTCTCTTTGACGCACAGAGTACCTTGAGTAATCGTCTGGTCAGGGACCGTCTCTATATCACGGCGGCGCATTCGACCAGCGCAGTTTGTCACCAGCTCAGGATGAGGTCTGCCCGAGGCGCAATCCCAACCCTCGATCCGAAGAACGTATTTATTTGCTTCGTTCGCTACGTCCTTTAGGACTTTCCTTTTCAGGGCGTTCAGCTTGCCACCCTGCCAACTTTGCTGCCATCCAGGGACGCAGATGCTCGAGCCAACATCGAAGTCACCTCCTTCTTGTGAGTTCGCTGCCACGGGATAAAGGTCAGCGTAGTTAAACCCTTCGTCCGTGGTGGTGACATACCAAAGGGGAACTCATCACAGGTAAGACCGAATCGCGAATTACCCTGGATGGTTTCGGTCGTCTCTATAAATTGATAATATTGGTTGCACGGCGCGTTTTTATCAGTCGATGTGCATGGGACATTGCTATCGGCTGTCCACATCTATCAGTGACGATGCCCTGGCTCCATTACATTCACGTACCGCAATAATTCCTCGCGCACTTGGCCTTCCGCCGTTCTGCTGCCTTCTCCCCTTCTTCGCCCGGTTCGTATGTGAGCTCCATTTCTTGTGTGACGCAGCGTTTTGCATTCTTCATGCCTGTGATCTTGATGTCAGGCTGTAGGTGTACTGGTTGGTATGAGAGGTTTCTCACCTTCGCACATGCTATTTAAAACCTAAATTTACAGGATCAGTAGAGGGTATAGCTGGGTATGGAAGAGGATATACCTCTCTGTTATCCAGACAAACTTTCGTCGTTCTCCCATTCGCAGTAGGGACTTCAGAAGGCCTCTCTTCAAAAGTCATTGTCACTGTGTATATATTGGAACGCTTTTTCAGCGTGGGGCAAGCAGTCACTGTTCCTTTAGAGGTGGAGATGGAGGTCGAGGTCGAGGTTGTCGTGAGGACAGACGTTGTGGTGGTGGATGTTTCAATGACCGTTGAGCTTGTACTTTCCTGCGTCGTCAAAAAGTAAGTCGAACAGTAGCCATCAGAACCACAAAAGCCGTCTGGTGGACAGCAATCTTTCGGACAGCAGTTATAACCGAGCTTGCATGCCAGCGCTTCCCCAGCGCAGCAATGCGACTGCTCTGGATAGATGAAATACCCAGTTCCCTCGCAGCACTCGGCAGTTGGGGGCTTGCATCCAGGCATGTTGCCGCATGGCACTGCTGTGTGTCAATCTATCATGCTTTGTGGGCTGCTAGACAAGACATACCCCATGCTGGGTTGATACATGCCAGCCCTTGACGTGCTTGGATAGGGGACTCGGAGAATGGACTCAGCACTCCTCCCGACTCGAATGCGCGGCCGTAGCTGATACTGGTTCCATTTTCTGCTGCGTACGCTGCCATGATGGTACAAAGGAAAAGGCTAGTCAGAGAGAACATCCCCATTCTGGCCTGGAAGATAGGATAGGAGTGACTGGAGGAAAAACTGATGATCTCTGTTCAGCCCAACGACGAGTCAAAATTAGGGTAGATGATGTCAATATACGGGCTCAATCACCGTCCTCTACGTAGGGAGTGATGAGAGGGAGTAAAAGCGATGCTCAATAGCGACGAACAAAAGCAGCCAAATATAAGCGAGGATCGAGAAGGGCGAGCAGCTGAAAAGCAATCTTTTCCCCGCGAGAAGCCCGACGACAAAAAAACAAAGAGGGAGCAAAATACAGGGGAAGAGGGGGTAGAGGAGGCCTAAGAGCACAAATCAGTGGCAGTGCAAGAACAGGGGGCCAAGATCTGCTCATTATAGTAGCCACTGTCCTCTAGAGAGGGTCTATATTGAAACCACAACCCTACCAAAGACCTTGTGAGACACCTAACGCAAGTAAAAACGATTCGCCTGTCAAGCTACTGGCTAGCAGGTTGCCGGCCATGAGGTACTTCTCTCAGTATAGTGCAATGACTTAGGAGGAACCTGCATGGATCGGCAAGGTGTTGTTACATAGGTGAGCCGATGAAGCCAATGGAGCAAACTACACCCTCATGGACCTTGCCATAGCGTACATAGCCACCTAGCAAGGATTCTTGGCAAGCCGATAACAGCAAGAAACCCGCTAAATATGCAACGAAGAGGCGCTATTTCTAGGGTCCTCGTATTCAGCCCACGTGTTCATTGTTTGTTTCAATGATCATCCTGCCAGCGAGTGGAAGGAATCCCACTAACCATCTCAGGCATGAGAGAAGTAAAGACAGCTGCGTATACAAGAACGTGACCTCCTGGTTTGAATACCTGAAACCACCCAACCTCCAAATTCCCGCGACTGAGCGAAACTCCAACCAATCCTCTGTCTCCTCCACGCGCCGTTGGTGATTGCGGCGTGGGCGGCAAGGACGTGGCCAACCAACGATCAAAGATATTTTTGACTGTGCCACATGCATCTGCGTGTATCACATGAGGGCGCGTGATAGGCGGGCCGTGCGAAAACGCGTAATAAACTTACATACGAATACAACCTACGTTTTCTGGTAAGTTGAATATAAAATAAGTGACATTATATACCGGAGAAACTCTTAAATTACATTAGAGCGGCTTAGTAAGGAGGGTTCGAAAAATAATTTGAGTGTCAGCGGTCGCACCAGTTTCAGGACAAACTGTACTACATTTACAAATAAATGCGAGACTTTATTTACTTTTCTTAGAACGGTGTTATCGGCTTACTATCGGAGAAAGGAAAAAAAGGAAGAAAAATGAAAATTCGAAGTCTACTTCTCACGGCAGATGGGCTTTTGTTTCTTACTGTAAAAGAGATCAACAACACATAACAGAATGGCCTTATTCCTTAGGACTCAAGAATAGTTTAAGGCAGTAAAGTACTGTCTTGTGCCACTCCTCTCAGACTACCTATTAATCTTACCACAGTTAACGGAAGACTTCTATGCTAGCTTTAGTCCTAAAAATAGTTGATAGATAGGCACAAAATCGATAGCAGAGAAAAGCATAGTTAATAGGAGGGAGGAAAGTGACCGTCGAAAAAGTAACTAATAATAGGAATAATTATTCAGATTAACAGCAGATATCTATATAGGTGGTTGTGGGTGAAGAGGCGTGAATTCGATAGTTAACAGCGATAAATAATTAATAGGCAGAGGAGAATGGTGTTGAGAGGTAAATGATATAATTGGAGTATGATGAATGGAAGAGGGAGAAAAGTATGAGCAAAATAAACTCTGAATTCTTGTCTAGCTATTTTATCTTTGTTCTCGAGGGAATATTTATATTATTTCCCCTTGGGAAGATTTTCTGTGTGAACGCATACAAAAAATTCCCAATCTCAAATAATCAGAAGGTGGCGTTTGGAATATGTAGGAAATAGGGGGGCAAGTACTGGGAGTTCTGATGGCTTGACGACTATTGACGCATCGGAGTGCTGGCTTTGCTTAGCTGCACGCCGCCCTTCCGACGGAAAGATAGGCCGACCGAAAGGTGCTGCCTTATTGATAAGGCCACACATCCACCTTTCTTCAACAAATGGCAGCCAGTGAAGAAGCAACCGCTCGCTGAGGTCAAAAACAGAGAGTCAAAATAGAGGACTTAAAAACCAATAAACACAAATCTACTTAACATAAATATATATTTTTAGTGCTCTATAGTCCACATTCTACAACCACCTTTTATCTTTACTTCTACGGGCCTAAAACACTAATGCGACCAAGGAAAAGCACCCCTAAGAGCTTATAAATAAGCATATTTCATATAATTACCTAGTAGGGAAGGGAGGAAGGTGAGAGTAGTATGAGTTTAGACCAGAACATGTATAAATAACAAAGATGAGTCAGTAAGTTATGCACAAAAATCAGGCTAAATCAGGCCAAATCAGGCCAAATCAGGCAGAATCAGGTGTCTATATAGGACCTATGGGCGACCCGGCCCGGCCCATAAGGCCCATGGGCGACCTATGTCAATGTCTAGTCATGCGGATCACTTTTTGTTTGGCACTTCTGGTGACCGCTGTAATGGCACACCCGATTAACGAAAAGTCGGACAGAGCTTCAAACGCGGCAGGTAAGTTACCTCTCATCGATATCACATTCATGTCCAACCTCTACATATAAAAAAGGAGTGAACTTAAAGAAAACCCTTTTTGCGAAATCTGCTTGAGTCCATGAACCATTAGATGCTCGGCTTGGAGGCGTAAGGGACGAAATATAGTTACTGTAGCGGTTTGATGTATCTAGTCTACTTATATTGTATATTATAATTTTTCTGTTAATAATCCACACTCCATTTCTGGAACATAAAAGACTAATAGCCCCTAATACTGCAGCATGTCTTCTCCAATCGATTTACAAACCAATTTATGCGTGCTGTCACGACCCTAGGACCTTCCTATCGTCCTGCTGTACTAGTCACGGCGGCAGGCTGCCCTGATGGCCCTTCCTAACACAATGAAGTGGGTGACCTTACCCTATGATACCAACAGACTATCCGACGGACCAACCCTTGGTCCACAGAGACGCGTAACGCGCAACATAGTAGACGAAGAAGTGATAAAGAGAGTTCGGACGAATCGAATGCACGAGTGTTGACTTAAGACAATGGTGGCTCTAGACGTGAGAGTATTAATCACAGTAGTACTCTGAGGTGACAATGTTATTGAACGCGGAGAACTAAACAAGAGATTCTTAGATACATGGTAAACGAGTGTCCTTATATGCCTCCTTCTAACAGCTGTTGATATGAAATATCATAGCACCTGCTCTGCCCGAGCATATCACCTGCTATGTTGTGTCACGTGATCTCATCTACCGTAATCCTAATGATTGGTGCCTAGTGGTTCGTATAACGGGCGTTGCATTAGCGTGATCCCGCGTGGATTGACATAACCCCTCGGCGAGGCTTATGTCCAGTGTGCTGTAACACGTGCATCTAGTTGCAGGTGCAAACGGTTCCTTCTTTTCCAGAGACACACTGGCCGCCTGGTCGTCCAATTTTGCTGCAGTGATCGTCACAGCATAGTCCGCCAACAGGATCAGGGAAGGTGCAGCAGATGCTTCGCTGTTCAAGGACATTGTGCTCCGTGTCACGCCTGGCAATGAAGCTCTCCAGAGCAGGAGCATATCGCTCTTCGACGTTGACAGCCTCAGTAAGTTCGCCATCTCTCTTAGCGGCTTTGTCGCAGACGCAGACTTCCTGTCCTGGGCACTGATCATTAGGCTCACAGTGTCCGCTGCGTCCAACCTCACGGACGCAGGTGTTGTGGCAGGCGTAGCCGCCGAGGGTGCAGGAGATGGAAGGTAGGCATGCCGTGACGCTCCCGACGGCGGAAACAGCAACAAGACAAGTACTAAATCGCATTTTGCAATAGTTGAAAGCGAAAAGTGTTTGAGACAAAATGTGGGAGTATAAGATTGTATGATAGGCTTGATGGTGATGGTGATTGAGAGCATAAGGATAAAGAGGAATACGTAGCGAATTTATACTTTATTTGCTGTCAGCTGCTTCTCGGCTATTGCAGCTGATAGTCCGGTTGTTAGCCAAATTAAGCACACTACGCCACGCTTTCAGCTATTTCTCAGCTATTGCGGGGCCAAATTGAGAGCAATGTGCCTCTAAGCCCGGTGTCTGAGACCCGGCGGAACCAGGTCAAAAACTAGTTCATATTGCACAGCCCCGGTGACCACAGCTAGCCTCGACCTTGCTCGCTTCTTTATCTTTAGCTTTACATAGACAATTATATGCTGAAGAAACAGCGGACGAGCCTTCGTACATTCACAGACATCACGTAGCCGTCAGTAGCAAAGGAGTTCCAGTATTGTCTTGAGCTGGTCAGATTCGGATTGAATACGAGCAACATGAGTCTACGTATAAAAAAGGGCGGGAAAATGAGCATGGGCATCACTTGTTGTTGCCCGAAATACGACGACGGGCGAATCATCTAGTGGAGAATGCATTCCATCTCTGCACCTGTTATGACCCTGTTGCAGATCTTGGTCAAAAGGAGTGATCTTTTCCATAAAACCATGTGTACTCCGTTGCTGCGATGCGATTGACTTGAAGGATCGTTCAGCCCGAGAAATCCATGCATCATCTCTTGGCTTCCCGTTCCAAGAAATCAGCCGCGGATCCCTTCGTTGGCAATGCAAGGCAACTGTCATTTGCCAGCCAATAAGGACAATAGTTTGTCCTACCTTGCCCGTCTCAGGTCGAAATAAACATTTCTGAGGTTGCGCTAGCGGAGATACCCACCTACAAATACGAGCGACCTACCTGAGACGGAGGCGGGTCTCCTCGTATTCGCCATGTAAACCATTGAGATTGGCTGGTTCAGTTCGAAGACAGTGAAATGTTCAGCTTGAACTTGAATGGACCCGCCAGCGAACTCCGAAGCAATTAAAGAAGAGACTACTCGAGACCCGCAGAGCTGGCAATGCGCACACAGCAAGAATATTCCTTGACCATGGCGGCTTCAAGGCGTGGCTGGCATATTTTCTTACCACCGAAGGAAGAACTCATTTTAAAGGACGACAGCGAAGGAGCCTCATCATCGCTGATTTCGAAAAATTACCGCAAGATGAACGTATCAGGACGGCCCGGAAATTCGCAGCTCTTCAGCCGCACCAAACAGCAGACAAGGCTATTCACAAGATGTTTCGATCCCTCTCAAAGATTGGTAAGGATGACCCGCATGTCTTTCCCTTTTTTTTTCACATTCTGATCTGTCATCAAAGGGTTCCTAGAGGCCGAAAAAATTGATTCAATACCATAAAGCCCCATAGGTACACCACGCTCCGATATACAGGCCGGACTAGAGATAACACCCGAATCACTCTCAGACGTTGCGCAGATTGCTGCTGAGAAAGAACAAAGAGTAATCACAAATACTTCTTTATAAGGCATAGCCAAGACATTTAATCCTTACATAAGTGGTGCGATAAGGAAAATCAGCGTCCAAAATGACACTGCCTCGACAGCCGCTGTCACAATAGCATTTCCTCCATAGGCACTTTTGGATTGTTTAATGAGTCTTGATGTCCTCCCATACAAAGTGCAATACCTTGCAATGGCACTGTGCAAAGTGCGGGTGGAAGGTGAAGGGCAGATTCGTTTTGTTAGCTTAAAAGACAGGGTCAGATTAGTACCAAACCCCGAACTTACTCTAGAAGGGGTATAAGATGAAGCTATTGCCGATGTTCTTAGGGCTGAGATTCACTATGCTATAACCGCCTATCGTATACGAAAAATGGAACTACAAGAAGGAAAGAAGCCGACTGAGTGCGTTTCGATGATACTCACAAGCAACCATAATGAAGGCGCTATTCTCAACTTAGCGCTCGGGTTGGAAGAGGGTATAAGAATACAGAGGCAACTATACACATAAAACGTAATTAATAATCACCAAAGAGCATGTTAGGGCTCCTTTTGCTTGACTTTCCCGCCGAAACAGTACAACTCAATGCCAGAGGGTACCTTTCCCTACCCTGACCGCTGGTTGCACATAGTTCCGTTGTCTTTGTTTCCGTCGCTGTCCCTCAAGAAAACAGTAATATTGCACTCGTGCCAGTACACCCATTGCCCTTTGCCAGTTACCCAGGAGACGTCGTTATCTAGAACATCGTTGAAATTTTCGGAAGGGTCGAGTTTCTCGGGCTGGAACGTCTGATGACCGTCAAATCAGGAACATTGACAGCTGGGATAATCTTACCATCAGAATTTTCTATCGTACAAATATGATTGCGGCTGACACTCTCTAAGCAGCTTGTACGTCTGTATTTGAGACCGGAAGTGTCAGCGCAGTAGAGAAAGAGAGAGAGAGAGAGGAAAGGCGAAAGAAAAGTCGCCTACCGTGTCTCGTTCGTGGAGCCTTCCGAACGAAAACCTTTGTCAGCCTTGATGTGTTTTGATGCGTATATAGTTGTTAGGATGGACTGTTGTCAAAGAAGTTGTGGTGACCTGACCTCATAGTCGTAGACGACAGGTGTGGTATGCCCAACCCCGAAATCTGAGAGGGGTTGAAAACATGTGACCGACCCCCGACCCGCACCGTCAGGCATCCATGCTTGTGCTACTTCTCCACAATTGTTTTGTCAAAAGCTCTAACATATACGACGGAACAAGGTCAGAGAATGCTTCAAGCTGTTTTTCTTTCGAGGCACTCATAGCGACATATTTTTACTTAGTAGCATACCTACCTCGGATACGATTGAGTGGATGGCGGGGAAGGAGGGCCCCTAGAGTATAGAGGAACCACCGAGCAAACACCACACGCTACCAAATACGTCGCCAACTTGCCCCCGCAGCTCCCGTCGCAAGTCCCGCAGATTGGGGCAGTCCCACAGAACCTGATTTAGTGTTTCTAGATCGCCACAGACGCACCGGTCATTATCCTGGAAGCGAAAGGTCTTCGCATACGTGGACAGCCAGCAGTGTCCCGTGCGCATCTATGTCAAAAGGTAGGGCCGATTCCTCGGCAGGGACCCGTAAAGTCGTCTAGTGTACTTGGCGGGCAACGTCTTGAACAATGAAGCATCACTTACCAACAGTTCGATCATGGCCCTCTGGAGGGAGGGTCGAGGGTTCGGGGTATGGGCCCGTGGGGAGGTTCACAGCCAGTTCTACAGACAGGAGACCAGTTCGGTCGGTGGTCGTGCAACTTGCCATTCTCAACCTGCTTCTCACTCTCTCTATTCTAAACTCACCCATGCAGCCAGGGGTCACGCGCCTAGAAAGCGGTGTCACCTGGATAGCGCCTGTAGAAGCGGTAAAATTGGATCGCCACATGCAGGTACGGGTTTCGGGAGGCCCCGCGCCAAACGTTTGTCTCACCGTCATACCGGCGGCGAAAATTGTAAAAAGGAACTTTGGGTTCATAGTGGGGCCCATTGAAAATTTTCGGTTTCAAATTGATGTTTTTGGTTTACTAAGTTGAATTTTGAAAGAATTGGTACAAGGCCCCGAGGGGCGGGGGAAACTAGCTTACCAACATCGGCGTCGAGCGCCAAGTTCCCAGGTTGGGCATGCTTTCCCAGGGGGTGGGAAGGCGGTGAGAATTCGAAGACCAGCCGCAGAGATAGGTCTGCCGCAGTCCCCGACCCAAAACTTTTGACTTTGCTCCAACGTAAGGTTCCTAGCGAAATGTTGCTGTATAGAAACTCCAGTCTTTCGCCAGGCTTGCAAAAAGGTGTTGCATTGTTATTTCCTGTGGTTGCTTTTCTCTGGATCATAACCAGGTTGCGCAATAGCAAGTCCTATTTGCCCTCTTCACTCCATCTGGACAACGACTCCCCGAACGCAAGACATGCCTTTGCAACGATTCTCACCGGCGAAGGCGACGTTGAGTTTCCCCACGTCGAAGAACCTTACCTCCAAGCAGCACGGCTTCTCACATTCCAACTCCTCCACAATCCTCGTACCCGAATCGACAGTTCCGATGTTCCATTTCTCGTTCTTGTGACTCAGGATGTGCCTCAAAGGCACCGCGATATTCTCAGCGATGACGGAGCTATAATAGTACCAGTGGAGAGCCTTTCGGCTGATTGGATTCAGCCAAAATGGGATCGGTGGAAGGATGTGCTCGCCAAATTAAATTTGTGGCAGCTTACGGAATATGATAAGATTATGTTCCTCGATGCGGACTCGGTCATCTTCCGCCCAATCTATGATATCTTCTCACACCCGGCAACTGCAATTCGCCCAACACTGCCACTACCGGAAAACATTACTAGCGACGACCGGGTACCCGACTTGTATATGATTGCTGGTATACATGATCCTTGGGTTGAAAAAAACTTGCCACCTGTGGCTGGCAAAGAGTTCTATGAACTGAATAACTATATGAATGCGGGATTCTTCGTTTTACACCCTTCAAAGGCTTTGTTCGATTACTATTCTGTTCTTCTCGATATACCGGACCAATTTGACTCCGCCTACCCCGAGCAGAACTTGCTTAACTGTGCCCACAGGACGGACGGTCGGATGCCCTGGCAGGATCTTGGTCCAGGGTGGAACTTGAAGGGCGCAGACAAGTCTGATTATGAAAAAGGGCTGAAGTCTATCCATCAAAAATGGTGGCGTCCCTTGCCGGACAAATTTGTTGCTGATCGCATTGCGTCTGCTTTGGAGGAAATGGAAAGCTATCTCCAGGGGAGTGCACTAGTACCGCATTGAGAAGTCTTGTCCTTGATCAGTATCCAAGTCCGCGACGTGCAAAACTTGGCTACCTTTCTATTTTCTATTTATTATTTGTCGATACATCAAGTATAATTGATACATACGAATTGGATACCGTCTTATGATCTAGCGCCTTGATTGTAAAGCCCATACATGTGCAGAATCCCGACTAAAGTACCGCTTCGGGCGCCCACCATAGTACGCCATATGGATCCCCAGCCAGTGGAGCTTCCTCATCAGTTGGTTCTATCCATTCGTATTGGCATTTCTGCTGTAATTTGCACTGTTTTCGGCTACTTACGATAGACAGTTTTGCTATCATCATACCTCACAGTCGTTGACCGCCACGTTCATCTGCACCAACTTGGCCGGCTGCCTATCTAGCATCCGGTAATTCAAGATGTGCTTGTTTGGCCTAATTCCTCTTCGACGAGCAAAGAACGCCAAAAGGCAAACCGCGAAGAAACAAAAAAGCATTGTATGCCCATAATTTTGGGTTGAAATATGAAGACAGAGTGTGTGAGATGCTGTGGATGAGCCCATGGTTGGTGGTGTGAAGAGAGTACCGTAGAGCGAACCCAATGTGCCCTTCTTGTCGCCCCCCGGTTGAAGTTTGGTTGCTTTTTCGGCTGTGAGACCGGAGCGGGTCAGGTTTTCTTGCTGGGTAGTAAAGGAGGAACCGGGGTTGTCGATATTATTGGGTGCGTATCGACAGTAACGAGCCCTCTCGGCTGGCTTATGATCCTGACATTGCTCTTTGAGCCATCGCTCATAGTCTGTTTCTGGTCTCGCATGCCTTGCAATGGATTGTTGGGGAGCCATCGGGGCGACTAAGAGCACGTACACAAATGAATGGGCGTTGTCGTCGTATTTCCTGAGTTTTGAAATTTTCGTGGCTGAAAGCACAAAGTCGAGGAGCAAGTGGATGTTTGAGAGGTTGTTGAGACGGAAAGTTCCGCAACGGAGATCGGGGAGAGGATGGAGGCGCACAGACATGGCAACTTTTACAACATGAGCGATGCGGAGACTCGGCCCCCAAATTCGGTGCGTGACCCCGCTCGATAGTCAGGGACTTAGGTAGCATCGTTTAAATCAAGGGATTTGACATAATACTGTACGATCTTGATTGGCTCTCCGACATGTTCTTGCGAACATGATTGGTTCGGGGAGCAAGGGAAGCGCCAAGGCTAACTCTTAGTCCACATCAGACCGTGACAAATCCTTTATGGGGCGCAGCTTTTGGGGGCTGAAAGTACTTTGGAAATACTGAATCAAAAAAAGGAGACAAAAAACAAACACCACAATTATTTCATGGCAAACGAAATTATAGCCGGCCCCTGGGAAGAAGCTATTATACGTATTAGTCTGCATATGTATTCTAGTTCACCCCCATGCCTTTAGTCCTCCTCTATCGGTAGCTGGGCAATTCAGCAGGTCCGTAATCCTTGTAAGTATCGAGCTCTCCAACAACTTGAGGCCTGCTCGGATGTGCAACGGCAATTTCTTGCGTCAAGATTTGGTTGGTCTGCGGCTGTATATTTGGCGGCTGCTTGTTCCGGCGGCGATACAAAAACCAGGCCAAAACGAGCAGGAATGCGACACCAGCTACACCCCCAACCACACCACCCGCAATCGCACCTGTATTCTTTGAGGGGGATGAGGAGACGTTGCCAGTGCTTGCTTCACTCGTAGCCGTTGCCGTTGCTGAGATGGATGCAATAGTGGAGCTAGCCAAAGAGACCATTGAGGACCCAATTCCCGTAGGAATAGCTACCAGAAGAGAGACCGTCAGCAAATCCGTGCATAGTGTGAGATAGGGGAGTTTAAGTGGTAACTAAGGAAAGAAACATACTGGAGGTAGAGGCTGATGCAGAAGATACAATGGGCAGCTGCTTCATACCTGAGCCCACCTCGCTTAGGTCATCTGTGCAGCCAACCCAGCCATTCTTTTGCGAAAAAGCATCCGTGCCGTTGGAACAGCAGAAGTAGTTATTGGCCCAGTACAGGTTGGCAGCCTTGTCACCGCAGTGCGGGTAGCCAACAATCAGGCTGGTGCAATCTGACTCGTAGTGGCAGCATACGGATGTCGCTGTATCAGAAGGGCAGGTGGTGGAATATGGGCAGCATGCATGATAACCTCCCCACGTAGGACCGCAGTCGGTCTCATCGGTCAGGCAAGACCCGTTTCGACGCAACGCGTAGCCGTAAGGGAACTTCGAATCTTCGCTTGACATTAGATCGGTAGGAGATGGCTTGCTCTTTTGGCGAACAGTAGAGGAATGGGTAAAATGGTAAATCCCAGCAACTTTCGCAAAGCTGAGAGACGATAGTATGCGAAGGGTAAACTTTCATGAACAAAGCACACCGTAAAGATCTTGAGCCGAACGCAAGCCACGGGGCGAGCCGGGGCGGTCTTAAGTTTACACCGGAAAATTTGAGGCGAGTTAGCGCTTGTAGGTGGGTGCATTAGTTCCGTAGCAGAGAGGGGCTGATCCTAGCGCCTCTGGGTTAGCGGATTCTCCAAGGCGGTGGTATATCTCGGTATGTACCATTTGTTTCTTCGGGCCGCACGGGGCCAGCAGGACGGAATTTAGGAGGTGAAGTGCTCCTTCAGGCTTCTTCAAACTTGCATTCCATTGGGTGGCTTGTGCATATGCCAAGAAATACGGGTTTCAGAGCGACCGGCAAGGGTCAGTGCGCCGGCCGCGTGACGGAGGGCGATCCTCAGCCGCTTCTCACCCTGTCTATTGAGTACTCACCCGCGGTCGCGCGACGCTTAAACAATTTTCCATCCGTGATTCTCTATGATCATTTTTGTATTTATCGACCGGATACACAAAATCGAGCCTAAGAGATCAAGAATCGCTTGTGTTGCAATTGGTAAAACTGTTTGGGGATTATCTTGATTCTTATTTCCAAGAGGTGTCAGCGTTACTCCTTTATTATGGGATTTGTCACTAGCAGCGATTCGGTGCTAATTCAGTGGCGTTTTATAAGGTTAACAGTTATGCCGTAATAGCGTTTGTGGGCCCCTAGAGTATAAGGCGGCCTATATCAATGTCTACTAGTATATAGGCAGGTATAGCTATCTTAATTCTTGGTCTTCTCTAGACCTATTCCTTTCTTCTATATATTAAGAGTGTTATACTAGTCGAATATACTTACCTAAATTTTAATACCTTTTAACTCTACTAAATATAAAGGACGGTCGAATATAACTTCCCTCATCAACCTATACACACCTAAACTCCTCAGCCCAAGGCCAATTCTCGCACCTCGCCCCATCTAGGCTAACCCTCACAGTCGGCGGCGCAAACACTCCATTAAGTAGCCACGGCGTATCCCCAACCACGAAACCCTTCCTCCGGTACCGCATCGGCGAAAGCCCATACGTCGCAACCTCTAACCGCCCGGTAGCTCTATATATCCTCATAGCATCAATAATAAACCCCTTCATTGCCACATACCACTTCTCTCCCCGCAGGAAATCCTGCCACTGTTCCAGCGGCATAGGGCTCTCTATCCCGGCACTAAGCACCTCGTACACTTTGGTCTCCACCGGAAACCCGTATTTGGTACAGAACTCCCGCGAAACAATATCCGCCATATGCTGCCTAAAGTGCCACACCATCGAGAATTCAGTCGCCAGAAACGTCTGCGCAGGCCTGAGTCTTGCAAGCGCGTAATCTAGCATCGATTTGTGTCCCGCTAGCTGCGGAATATGGAGATGCAGATCTACACCATCCAGCCCCGGTGTCGAGGCTATGAACCGTAGCATGCGCTCGATGGCCGGTGTTCTTTTCAGCGGGAGGTCGAGTCTATTCAGGGCTCCCATGTATAACCTTGTATCCTTGGGGCCGGATGGATGTGCACGGGAGGAGATGACTGCTTCCGCGAGTGATTCGTAGAAGTCATTGAGTCTAGAATCGGTTTGGTCTTGCTTGGCTTCGATGAAGGGTTCGTTGCCGATGACTAGAATGTCGACGTGGCCCATGACGAGGTCTAGGAGGCGGGTTAGAGTTTCCAGCTCGGTGATGTGTTCAACGGTGCCAAGACGGGGGAAGTCCATGGTCGAGTAGTCCCATTTGAAGCTTAGGATGGTCCTGTAGCCTGCTTCTATGGCGCTGAAGAGGGACTTTATGTTGGCGTTTTCGTGGGCGTTCTGGCTGTCTATTTGGTGCATGTCGATGAAGCCGCGGATCCATATTGTGTTTATGCGTTGGAGCTCGGTTTGGTTGAGCCAGTTGAGGTTTTCGTTGAAGTTGGCGCCAAGGGCGCCAAGGGCTGGCATCTTCAAGCTTGGAGGTTGGATATGTCTTATGATGTTGGGCCTGGGCTTCGCGGGGATATGTCGGAACGAATACAGCTGTGGAGCTACGGGTTATTATTAATCCTTCACGGTTTCCAGTTAATCCGTTAGGGGTGTTGTCAAAACACGACACTTTTTGGATTAAAACACTTTTATTTCTTATGTAATCGCACAACCCTTCAAAGATCCTATGCCTAAGGGTTGCGCGATAGCATTCGCGCTAAGTCACCTAACCCGCAAACCTAGATAAGAACCCCTAGAACCCATAACACATTTCGGATTCTTCAACGAACCCTTCTTGTATTTAAGTGGTAGCTTAGGCAGAATGAACCAAGCTTAAACCCTTCCAGCGCCCCGCGATGCCTTTATATATAGATACTAGCTTACTTTACTTATACTTTTCTCCCTCTTCTATTTTTACCTTTATCATATTCCCTTTCCATCTTTTTCCCTTAACAAAGTGGGGTGGGAACAGACTTTTGGACAGTGTGTGTATAAGCCTACGGATAGTGCTAGTTAGGATAAATAGTTAAGTCCTTCCCCCTCAGAGGAAGGACAATCAATTACTCTGTTGGAATCCTTCAAAACAGATATACCAAAAGCAAGCCTGGTACTGTAGCAGCCATTACCGACGAGAGTAGAGGATGCAGTACATTCCGCCGTGATCCTCACCCTTCAACTCACCTTAAAAATAATTACCTGTAAGTATCCAGTAAGGAACTCATCTCTACCACTCATTCCTGCACAGGCAGTACCACTCCAAGATCCATCTACTCGTCATCGCGGATATCGATGACCGTTTGCTTCCATTTGCGAGCCGGGACACGACGCCGGAACAGAATGTCGATCTCACGGAAGGACCTGTGCTTCATCTCTGGAATCCAGATCCAGGCCATGACGGTGCAGACAAAGGCGGTACCAGCCCAGACGTAGCCGCTCTTGCCGCCCAGGTTCCACTTATCAGTGTTGAGCATGTAGCTGGAAAGGAAGATGCAAGGAATATTGACCAAGTAGTAGGCACCTCGTCCAATGCCGGTTGTCAGTGGCCTTAGACGAACGGAAGATGTCTCACCGATGATGACCCATGAGGCAGGGGCGGGTCCCAAGCAGAACAGGACGGAGACGATCAAGCCAAGTGATGCTTGTGCATTGCTAGCCGCGTTACTAACGCCAAATGAAGCCGCAATACCGAGCGCGATCAAGAATGCACAGTTGATGAATTGACCATAGACATAGATGGTGCGTCGGCCGAGGTATGTGGTGAGGACCCAAGAGAGCATGACCATTATCCACTGGAGGGCAGAAGTGATGAGACCAAGTGCAAATGCGGTGTTGTCTGCCATGCCGGCCTCTGAGCTGGTGTTAGTCTGCTATGAGCTTGCGGGAAATGGCTGGACTCACGTTTGAAAAAGTAAACCGCTTGGTTAGCAATCAGATTGCCCGTCAGATTCTGAGATGCGTACACACCGCACACAATCAATGTGCGGTAGCGATCGGTACCTTTCCACAGTTCAACGAGACTGGGCTTCTTCTCAGTCTTCTCGAGTTCGATCGTGCGACGCATCATTGCGACTGCGTCAGCGGGATTATCATTTGCACTCGCGCGTCCAAGGCGTTTGACAGCCTTCTCTGCCTCAGCCAGACGGCCCTTTCGTACGAGCCACCAGGGCGATTCAGGCGCAAGGAAGAGTAGGATAGCGAGGGGAGTAGGAAAAATCCACTGCAGTGCAATGGGAACTCTGGGATGACTGTTAGTACAGTGCTCCTCGATGGCATCTGTGGGAGCGGACGAACCTGTACGCTGACGAGTCATGCTTGGATTGGTAGTGGTAAGTGATACCGCCGACTATGATCGACCCAATCGCCCAAAACATCTGCAACATCTGCGTCGCTGGAGCTCTCAATCTCATTGGCACAATTTCGGCACAGTAGGCGGGTGCATTGGCGATAAAAATGCCCCAAGGGATGCCTTCCAGGATCTGGGACGCGAAAAACATCCCCTGGCTGTTGCCGAAATAGAAGATGAAGATGAAGCCGTTCAAGAACATGAGACCGCCAATGGTTGCCCATCGATATCCAATCAAACTGGTAATGGGACCTGCGATGAATACACCGATGAAGGCACCGATTGGCCCGCTACACTGGAATGCTGACTGCCATGAAGCTTCGATAATCCACTCTTTTGTTTTTTCGCTGTATACACCAAAATCCTCGGCGAATTGAGCTGTTGCTATGAACTGTCCCATTAAGAAAACACAGTATGACTCCATGATCTATCGCAACGTTAGAGAAATGATCTGCCTATCATGGGCAAGAGCTTACAATGGTGCATGACATCACGAATGCCCACCAGCTGGCAGCGGGATAGGCCTTGACAGCCTGGAGTACAGTCATACTATGTTCGACCTCCTCGGCATCGATCGCGCCCGCTCTGTCGTAGTCGACCTTCTCGCCGACATCGTAAACAGGCCCGCCCATGGAGGTGCGCTGCCCCTCGACCTCCGACGCTGAGGTCTGCTTCTCTGTGATGTCGCTATTCATGTTGACGATTCCTGAGAGAAACGGGTGAATGAAAGAGAGGCAGACAAGACTGGGGGTTTCTGATCTTTATACCTGCGACAACACGCTCGTGATGGTGATCCCGATCTTATCTCAATTGAGTGAAGCTTGCTCCGGACCTTGACCTCCTCAACCCCACATCTCCACTCATGAGGGTCATTTTTCCGGGCGCTACGGTAGCAGCGTCACTTGATTATGGTGGGCTCTGTCGAGCGAAGTAATCTGATAGGTACTAGTCGGAAGGAAATGTACTGGTTCCTTTGCGGGGTCCGCTGAAGTGGCAATTTAGTGGTAGGGGTGTGGTGGTGTGGGTCAAGATGTGGCGTTCCATTCGCCGGAGAATTCCTGCTTTGGGTCGTAGGGGAGAGTCCAGAATCCTCCTTCAGTTAGTGCGAGTCATGCCTGTGCCCCGTCCAAGGGTTTTTCTTCGTTGTGCACTCTGAAATCCGACCCTCCTGATTCCATGTCAGGGTGGTTCAATTCTGTTGAGCCTATCATAATGAGCAAGTAAATTTGACCGAGGAGCTGGGAGAGGATAAGCGCTAATTATTAATTAGCGCTGTGTTTGACTGTGGGTACCGAGTACCACGGCAAATGTTCAGCAAATGTGACCCATCAGAATGTCTTGGAACGCTGGCCTCCGAACATGAAGTCGGATGCTTATGATGCTTGATCTCCCTACCTCTGTAGAATACCATGCTCAGTGGGGGGCAATTGGACGTGCAGGATCCAAGATAAATATTATCGACCTTTAAGAAACCTGACGAATCCCAGAGTCGGACACGGCTCGGTGTCATCTCATCCGCGGGCTATGGGCTCGGCCAGTTTTACCCCAGAGGTCACTACCCCGGACGGTCACTAGCCGGCGCCATGACCCCGGACGGATCCTGAATCTCCTCCAATGGAGAAAAGGAGAAATACCGAAATTGGATAGTACAAAATATGAAATTGCATGAAAAGGAGCAGTACAGTTTGTGTGTGTAGTTCATTTACAGAGACCCCTGGTCGAAATTGAGACCTTGGATTGAGGTACAAGTCTGATAATCATTCTCTAACTATGCGAGTATCCGCAGCCATTTGTAGTCGCGGTAGCTGCCTTCTGCCTAGAGTGGTGGTGGCAGCCTATTAGGAGCCTATTAGGCTGCCACCACGGAGTACTGTAGATCAGCCCGTCTACTCATCTTCCCCAAGATCCATCAACCTCCCAAGGTTTGAGCTAACTAGCTTTTCATCATATGCCTCAAGTTATCTCCGATCCATTACTCACTAATACTTGATCAAAGCCCAGGTAAAGCGGATTGAATGCCACTTCTTTTGACACTCGGCTTCGCCGAACCGGTTGTGTTCCGAATTAGTAGTCCTCGGGTTGGCCTACGTTAGCAGTGATATGATCGTTACTAGAAAAGTCCCTGTAGGACTGGCTGACATGGTAGCCACGCGATCGCCTTGTTCAAAATTAAGCTATTGCATTTTTGAGGGCCAATGGCCTATTTTGAGTCTGGAATCATGAATCTCAACTGCGCCCCACTGATCACGACAATAAAGGTTTAGGCTTGTGATGACTCTATTCCTATGCCACTCCAAGGTTTCTTGAATGGTTGTGGTTCCCGTGGCGCACTCAGCCCGAGGCGAATTTTTCCATTTCCCACTTCACAATTTATATAGAAAAGGCACTGTATAGAGACCATGAAGTGGCCCAAGATCGAAACAGGCAGAGGCCAGGCACAGATATAGGGAATACACTCTTTTCAGAACCGTGAGGTGTCCTGTGGCTGCGCTTGGCCTACGCGCAATCCTTTCTTGTGCCATTCGCTAGAACAGACCGTGGGTTTTCTTTATCGGGGGAAGTTCACTTGAGCTCTACCTCGTCAGTCAATTCAAAGTACAATAGGGCTACTCATCCAATGTAAAAGCACGGGTTCACATTTCAAAGTTCATTATATAGTAGGATTGAAAACGCGGGTCTTACAGAAAGGAGTGCAGCATCCCTTCCGAACCCCCGCCCCCTTCCCAAAACAAACCACCTCGCTAGACCAATCTGGCTTTTTAGCCGACATTGATACTTTTTCCATTGAGTTCCTCAATCTTTAACTTGCTGATATCGACACCCTTCAGGGTCCGTCCCTGCTCCCCTATAAGCTAACGGAATACTAGCACTTCTCTACCTATAGAACTTACGTTGACAGCCACAATGTCCTTATATTCCCCTCCCTCAGCCCGAGCATAGACACTAGTCCCGCAATTAGGACAGAAGCCGTGGGGATATGTCATGGTTCCGAAACGGTACTCCTTCCCAACCGTTAGTGATCTGATGAATTAGATAGTAACACGCAAGAGGCGGGGAGGTATGATTCAAACCTTGACAGCATCGTCGCTATTATGGAAAGTGATATTGGCTTTTTGAACATAAACTAGGATATAGCCATTGATGCTACAAATCGAGCCTGTATGGTAAAAGTGGTTTAGCGCTCACGGACTTCCCTTGATTCTCTCCGCACTTCTGCCTCCCCGAGGGGAAATCTGTACAATTGCATGTGTTGACAATCTGCTCTTCTATGGGTGAAGAGAGCTGCGCGGTGAAGCTCACTCGTCCGCAGTGGCAGTTGCCATCATATGAGATCAAGTTGGCTGGAGATTTCGACATAGTGAGCAGAATTCGTGGGTTGCTTCGAAATGTCTGGGGAGGAAAGTGTATAACGGTGAGATTTACAGAGACGTTTGAGTCACGACTTCTGCTTATGGTGGCGTGCCTTGGCTCCTTCCCATGAAACTGCGCCAGTGCCCAAACACGAGCTATAGTACAGCTTCTTATGTGTGGTGCTAAAAGAAGACGTTCACAATATTATGGCAGATCCTCCCAAGAGTCGTTATTACTTAGAAATTCTGTCACAAAAATCCTCTCTTGAGAAGGAACCCTTCTTGAGAAGATCCTCTTGAGAGGAACTTGGTCATGTGAAGGTGACACGACCGAGAGGCACCTACATCCACAGAATAATGTCCGCCGGGTGGGGCCTTTCCTATCTGGGCTGCCGCCGCTTTTGATGGGGCTCTCAGGCTCAGGCTCACAGAGTAGATGTCAGCACGGGCTCCCCGTATCGTTAATCACGGTTCGTCTATGACCAGTCAAGCTGCCTCTCGATAAGGATGCTGAGCCAGGTATTCTCCCCGCTCTCCGCACCAAACCGCAATTTTAAACGTCAGGATACGAGCAGCATGGGTGAACCAGGCGACAAGGGCCATTTGGCAAGAGGGCCGCGCATTGGGGAACGCACACTCCTTGCCTGTATACACTGCAAGCAGCGCAAGTTGAAGGTCTTTTTCCCTGTTTTCTATTCCATCACCCGCAAGCCGCCCCTCTGCTGCCGGGGCCTTCGTCTAATTTATCTAGAGATCACTGAAGCTGATCCGGTCTCTACTTCTTCTATAGTGTGACGGCCAAAGCCCGAAATGCACAAATTGCACGCGAACAGGCTGAGGTATGGGCCGCCTACAATATTGACTGCGCCTTAACTCACCAATCCAGAATGCCTCGCCGAGGATCCCGCAATCGGTCTACACAGGCCGAGGGACTATATTCAAACCCTCGAAGCTTGTGTAGAGTACCTCGAGGACTTACTACAAAGGTACCAGCAGGGTGTTTCTCCCGACCATCAGGACTCGCCGAGTACTGATCCAAATGTGACTTCTGTCAATGAAGGAGGCTCGCCAGCGAATTCTCTTAACGTAATAATCTTGTTGCGGGGGATTCGGGCGTTGTCGGATCAATCCGGGCTCTTCAAATGTTGTAGTCGCCTTTACGACCATATGCGATCTTGGAGCACCTTTGCGAAAAGGCTCCGGGCGCCCCTGATAAGCTTCACTCGAACCGATTTTCCCGTCTCTCTACCTCCCTTGCCCTCCCTCTCGCGCTGAACACTCCGAAGCCCGAGAAATAGAGGCCACCACCCCTCCACGGTTCCGCCGACGGTCGCAACACCGACTTCGCGCGGCCTCTAAGACCGCGAATCACCCTCTAATATGCGTTCTGCGAAGAGAGCGAAGCCCAAGGACCCCTATGGCCACTTGCCTCCCCCTCTCCTCTCTTGAGGTAGCAGCGCGGCACCCAGAAACAGAGCATTGGCTACTATCCGGTCCTAGCTCAATGAAGCCGAACGCCAGGAGATTAAGCCTAAACGAGAGTCATGGCAATATTTTTGCTACTAGGACAATTCTTGCGCCAGAACACAAGCTCTAGTTTTTAGGGTTTTAGACTAGGATGACGCCAGCGATATCGCCAGAGCTTTTATGATTTTTTGGAGTAATACAACCACATCTAACATACGTATATACCTAGGTACCTGCAAAACCTCATTGAATATATTTTGTTCATTTTTTGAAATGCACATTATACACCCCGTTAAGTACTATTGAATAGATTAGCGTGAGAGTCTGACGCCATATCAATTATACATTAGTTGAATTCCAAGTTGTGCGCAAATTTCTCAAAACAAAACAAATTAAAGTCATTGACGGCACCTGGGAAGGAGGAAACTTCAAAGCCCCCACTCCACATATTTGATCAATTTACCAATTTACCAGTCCAACGCCGCGCTGAGACCATCCAGTTCACGCCGATAATTCCGGTGCAGAGAAATCTGGTAGAAAAATTGCCCCACAAAGTCCTTCGCCGCCTTGGCAATCTGGAAGCCCTCCTTGAAACTCTCTGGCTTTGTCTTGCCAGCGGTGACGACTCCGTACCATTCAACGGGATCGGTTGAAGTAGAGGATGCAAGCTGGACATCTATCGCTTTACCCAACACCTGCTTGAAGAAATCGCAAGCTTCGCCGGTAGCCCCGAGAGCCTTAAGATGCCCGAAGCTCTCCACAATCCAGAACCGAAGTTGGCCATTCTTCGATAAGGTCGTAATATGAGATCCACCTGGGACAAAGGTTGCATCAAACATAGTTGAGCGCTGTCCATCATACATATGATCGGCAATCACACCATCCGAGTTCTCGGGGGTCTGCCCCTCTGCATAAATCGGAGATCGTTTGGTTCCGATCACGAAGGCGAGTGCTCCCGCTGCCTTGATCGCCATCTTCATACCTTCAAAGGAAACTTGATCGTAGCCATCACCGATGATGATAGCGATCCGACGACTCTCAATTGTAGACTTTTCGGGCGGGAACTCAGTCTGTGACAGACCCTTTGCGCGGTGGCCAGGGTTTGGCATGAGCTGCTTCTCAGGGATAGGAGCTCCCACTAGCTCGGCGACTTTCTGAGCAAGTTTTAAATCAATTTCGGCAAGTCTAGTCCCGGCAAGACGCTCATATACAATTGGGTCATCACAGTGGTCGAGCTCGAATGTGAAAGCCTTCAACATGTGTGCCTTTTCGTGTTCAGACATTGAGTTGTAGAACATCTGCGCTTGACTATGATGGTCACGGAACTTCTCGCTGAGCGCACGCTTTTTCATGCCGGATACCTTCTCAGGGTACGAGGTGAACGCTCCTTGCGACGCCTTAGCCGGAGGTAAAGCCTCGAACCTATTTGGCCAGTAATTGACATTGCCCTTGCTAATTCGGTGACGCATCGCGCCATCTCGGTTAAAGTTCATCATTGGGCAGACAGGTCGGTTAATAGGTAGCTCTTCCCAGTTGATTCCAAGTCGACTGATCTGAGTATCAAAGTAGGAGAAGTTTCGGCCTTGGAGCAATGGATCATCTGAAAAATCGATACCAGGGACGATATGACTAGTACAGAAGGCCGCTTGTTCGGTTTGAGGGAAGAACTCGTCCACATTCTTGTTGAGCTCGAGCTTTCCAATACGGCGAAGAGGGACAAGATCCTCTGGCCAAACCTTAGTCGCATCAAGGATATCGAAATCGAAATTATGTTCCTTTTCCTCGGGGATAGTTTGAATAGCAAAGTCCCACTGGGGGTACGCGCCATTATCAATAGCTTCCATCAGATCCTTGCGATGGAAATCAGGGTCCTGACCGGCAAGCTTCAGGGCTTCATCCCACACCAAAGAGTGGACCCCGAGCTTAGGAATCCAGTGAAACTTCACAAAATGACGTTTACCCTCCTTATTAATTAAGGTATAGGTGTTTACGCCAAATCCTTGCATCATCCGAAATGAGCGGGGGATCGCTCTATCGGACATGGCCCACATAAACATATGGGTTGCTTCAGGGTGAAGATAGACAAAGTCCCAGAAATTATTATGCGCGGTCTGAGCCTGGGGAACTTCGTTGCGAGGTTCAGGTTTGACGGCATGCACTATCCGCCATATTAGCTTACCACAGACCGGATCAGACTTAGGCGAACATACCAAAATCGGGGAACTTGATCGAATCTTGAATGAAAAACACAGGAATATTATTTCCGACAATATCCCAGTTTCCCTCGTCAGTGTAGAATTTGACGGCGAAACCCCTCACGTCTCTGACGGTATCCGCACTACCTCTGCTGCCTTGCACTGTTGAAAAGCGAACAAAGACCGGGGTATTACGAGATGTGTCAGTCAAGATACCAGCATGGCTGACATCCTCAGCACTCTCATAGAGAGTGAAATTGCCAAAGGCACCTGTTCCACGCGCGTGGACGACCCGCTCGGGGATCCGCTCATGATCAAAACGGTGAATCTACATGGACCAGTATGTCGATCAGAAACGTTGAATCTGAAATTTGAATGGGAAAGTGAATTCACCTTCTCTCTGGCGATCTGGTCCTCAAGGAGAGATGGACCAGTCTTGCGGTCGTCTGCAATCTTGAGCCAGTTGTCGGGATTCTCAATGCGAACACCATGGTCCGTTGTCTGTGGCTGGCTGGTGTGAACGTTGACAGTGTCACGAGAGAGGTCCACTGTCTTTTTGTTCTTGGACGCTGCAGACTGAGTTGCTTCCTGGGCCTTGTTCAGCCCGCTGGCAATTGCGGTAGTCATTTTTGACGAAGACGAAACTGTGGTGAGTTGTAAAATTTTCAAACACAAAGGGATATGGCCCTCACTAGATTCCAGACCCTTAGGGGAGCCAGGATAGCAGTATAAGATGACCGCAAGGTTCTACTTTAAAAGGTGAGGAGCTTGGATTGTTCGCGTCACGTTTTCATCATCACAGATGACCGGTCAATTACAATTTTGATAATCCGATTGGTTACAAAAGCCGAGCCGATATTGGTTCTTATTGAGATAAAGCCAAGGCAAAACCTAGTTTGCACGGGTCGATTTCTTGCTTTCTACTTCCATTCTCTTTCTGAAAGCGGAATCTAAGGATGCGCGCCAACATGCTTCAACAACATCCACGTTGCCGGGCACCCCTTACAGATCCCGGAAGCTGGAATTTTTTGGAAACCTGGATACATACCTCGTATTGTTAGCTTCTGAACTATCGAATGATTCAGGATACTGAGTCCGCTTTTCCAATTTCAGAACGGTTGGCGAGTAATTACGTAGTTATTTGTCATATAACGTATGACACCCTCACCCTGCGTTGCCTCCGAGAAAGAGCTACATCCAATGGGCACATGATTCTGGTACTCGTAGGAGTGCAGCCCCATCAAAAAGTCAATGCACAAGTCTCGCTGGCTCTGCCGATCGAAACCCCGAATGTCTGCCTGCTTATCTAACTCAGGATTGGCGTGACTAGTGCCACCAATGGCTTCATGGCAATCAGTCTTATCGTGGTTAGAGCATTCCTCAAGGTGTAGATAGTTTGCGAGATTTCACCGGAAATCGACATACTGTGAAATATGGCTTTTACGTGACTCGCGAAACTGATCATGTGTGATCTGGTAGTCCGGGGAACTTCGGAAGTCCAGTATATTTCCCTCAATATCTATTTGAGCTCAAGTAACAAATCTAAAGGCCCATGCCAACAAGAAATTCCATGTTCATGATTCGAGGCGATAGTTGATGTATCAACAGTTCAATGTCGGTATAATCTAAAGGCGAAATTCCATAACTCAAGTTCAATTTGGGAGAAAATACAGAAAGATACACTCGTTTTAACAGAGAATTCCAATTTGACAATCAACTCGCTGCACCCGCCAGTTGAATAGCGTGCAGGCTTTCCGCAGGGCATTCGTGAGGCCCTAGCCTTTCGTCCATCTTAAGCAGCTCTTTGTTCAACATGTGGCTTTTTGGTAGGCGTCAAATTTGCTTTGGCCGGGCCTTCGACGCAACCCATTCTTACTGAAACGACTGCCATGAACAGGACAGTCCCATGACTTTTCAATATCATTCCAGCACACCATTCCTTTCAAATGAGGACAAATTGCACTATATTCATGCACTTTCCCGTTTTCCTCCTTGTAGACAGCAGTGGCATTTTGTGGCAAACCCTTGTTTAGCATTCCACCCTTACCGGGGGCCAAATCTTCGATATCGGAGATGTCCGTGTGGTCGTAGCGCTTGTATTGAGTATTGATTTCGATGTCATGACTCAACATTGATGGGAGTGACTTGGCCACGCTCTTCAGCCGACTGGGATTGTAAAGCTTGGCCCACGAATTCGGTACTTTGTCGATATCATCCGCGATGAGCTTCGCAGCTAGCACTCCATGAGTCAGGCCATTTCCACTGTCTCCTGTAACAATATAGGTATAGTTCGAGCCTTGGTTTTTGCCAATGTAAGCCATATAGTCGACGGGCTCATAGATCTGACCGCTCCATCTGTAGTCGACGGAGCCAGCTTTGGTGAAACGTTCCCGTACCCAAGTTTCTAGCTCCTCAAAGCGACCCTCCGGTTGCTCTTGTCCGACTTTGTGATCACAGCCACCGATGACCAGGTAGTCTTCATCATTGTCACAAGCGGTCAATCTGACATATCTGTATGGGTCGGCTTGATCATAGACAAGGCAGTCCTCCACATACCCTCTTGGGACCCGAATCGCAACACAGTAGGTACGGTTATACTCCATTTGCGCAATGACACTCAGTTTCTGAAGTGGAACACATGTGGCCTGAATCGCATGCTGAGCAGTAACGGTGTGGCCGGGCTCAGTCTTGACGGCAACACCTCCCCTACCTAGCAGGGATGAGCCATCTTCAACTCATAAGACTCTCGTATCTGCATAACCCTCGAAGTTGTCCTGCTTTTTGAGCCACGCAAGGACGCCGGAGATATATTTTGTGGGGTGGAAAGTGGCTTGGTTTGCAAATACGGCACCTCCTCGTTGATCGGGCTCTCCATCCCAGCCCCCGACCGTCAGAGTTTTGTCAAACTTGACTGACAAGCCAAGCTCCCTCGCTGTGTTGACCTCTTTCTTCAAAGTCTCCAATTCCTCACCATGGGCTTTATGACCAACCATGTATTGGGATATCTCGTAGGCGGGCAGATGGCGGAACTCGCACTCGGTTTCAAGCTTTTTGGCGATTTCTCCCACACGGTTCAATGCCCAGGTGTGGCTTTCAGCGGCTTCTTTGGCGCCTGAAATACCGTGCTTCTTCGCAATCTGTGTATAACCATCGTCCAGAGCGTTAGACAGATGGCCACTGGTCCGGCCGCTCTCTCCAGAAAGTATATGTCTGGCGTTGATTAAGGCAACCTTCTTGCCGCGGTTGACCAACTAGTATGCAGCTGATATCCCAGCAATTCCGGCGCCAATAATGCATACCTCAGCCTGGATATCTTTTTCTAGACTTGGAAATTCCGGAATCATCCTCCATGGCAATGCATGGACCCATACGGGTTCCGCCTCGCCAGACGTCTTCAATTGTGGGTCCGCAGCCATGCTTGCTCTTGTTCGTGTAGTCGCAGGGCTGTTGCTTGTAGCGCTGATTGTTATACTGAGTGCAGGTCTCACCGGGCGCCTAGAAAACGTGCTGTTGTCCGAGCGAAAATTCAGACAAGAGATTGGCTTTTCTTGACATCCAATCTTCCTTAACGTGGCGCCATACGCAGATCTGGCACGCTGTTCAGAAATTCGGACGAGAGAATGAGGCAGTGGAGACATGAACATGGAATGTACGCAAAGCACCACATAATGTTCGTCATACATTTGCTTTATAATAGCTCAGTACCGGATACATTGTTTTTGGGCTGTTCATGGCTTCTGCAAAACGTTTCCGGTTCCCCCGATATTGACTTTCTATAATCCTGATCTTTTGATTCCCGGCCTTGAGAACCAATTTTCCCAGCCTGAATATCAGAATTTACAATCACCTCGCTCTTTCCGAAATCATAATGATGTCACTTTGTATCCCGCTCGTTGTTGGCTGCGTTCGTATGATGGGCAAAATACGTCTCAAAAGCCAACTTTACGTTCGATTGGATGGCCCCAGCAGCCGCTGGCCGTTGAACGTCGAGTGCAAGCGATACAAGGTTTTCCGAGGCAGTGGTGCCCTCGTCATAATGGATAGAAACACGAAAAGCTGGTCGAAGGGGGTATAGTTCGAGCAATCTTCAAGAGGAAACCAGGCTATTGCTGTTATAAGCTATTCGTCTGAAGCGGGAGTGGCGGCCTGGAATTTGCACTTTAATTCATCATTACGTTACTCTCGGACCGAGTTTAGCGGGTGAAGGAAAAAAAACTCTATATCTGTTGTTTTCTTGCGGCGGTTAATGATCCGTGCTGAGAATAAATACGCTGGCCCAACAGATTGGCGGGAGCACCTGTCGGTGTACAGAGAGGGTATAGGTCGGCCTGTAAATGATGATTATCCTGTCAAAGTTAGTGGGCCTGCGGGGATGATTTGAGAGCTCGCCAAGAGCATTTCTAGATAGCTGTGGGATGTAAGCCTCATCCCTACCGTGGGGTACAAGCAAAGCGCAACATGGTAATCACAGCCCCTTCTCTCCAGCCTCGCAAGCTGCAATTCCAAGGCCTATTCAGACTTCAATGCCTCTTTTGCCGAGGTCCCAGGCCTCAGGTCGGGATGTAACATGACATCAACAAAATTCCGACAGTCTTGTTCAATTTCGAACAATTAGATAGGTTGCTCATGTTCTAAAAACTAACTTTTCTAGGGGCTTGGAGGGGAATATATCCATGAATCTTGCTTCAGGCCAGATTAGAGGTAGTCGGAATAGGATCTCCCGGGATCGACTTCCTGTACGCTGCGCGAGGGGAGCTGGCCAGACCTTAACGCTGCATAAATTATGCTATTGCAATTTATCTGTATACCTAGCTATCTCCTACTCTAAACGTCGCAGACGTCTTGATGCGTGTATCCTTGACGGACAGGTTTAGAGCTTAGGGTTTTAGGGTTATTCTAATCAACTTGGGTGGTAGGATCGTCTCCACCCCCTACCCAACCATCGGAAGCAACATTGGGAAGGGCTCCAACGCCCGATTACAGGGCTTGCAAGGCTCACACAATGGATCACATTTTCCACTGATGAGCATTATCCAGACCTCGAGTACCGGACACGTCTCCCCGATCCAAATATCCACAGATTCTCCCCGCGGGGTCCCACCTGCGTCGAATCTCCATCAGGCGCATGGCATTCTCGTCAGCCCAGAACTTCGTCTTGCGAACCTGAAAGTCTGAATCTCCCAGATACGTCCCGACCGAATGCCGCTCGTCCTTCTCCATGACATTCTTCACCCAGCCTTGACACCGTCGATCATCGCGTTCGTCTTCCCACACAGTGTACAAGGCAAAGTAATGGTCCGACTGCATGCTGAGCGCCATGTCCGGGAGCTTTCGTTGACTGCAGGGATTCATGGCATACCACAGTGCGAATGATTTGCGATGGGGGAGTGTGGTGAATGCTTCTTCCAGGACGGCAGGAACGTCGGCGTCATCGGCGATGTAGGCGTTGTCGGCACAGTAGCGGTGCTTCTCAGGGTTCGCATTTGCCTGCTGGTCGTACTGCTCATCCAGACTGTCTTCTTTGGAAAACCATTCCTCAACAGCGCCGGCGGGTCGAGTTTGCTGGGCTGGACGAAGAGCCTGCTCCGCCGCTTCGGGGGAGTCTTTCATGGTGACGAAAAGAACGAAGAAATGCATCTCGTCCTTGCCTTCCGGGAAGTGGGAGATGGCGGCAATGTCCGTGTCGCGATCAAAGGTTGGGGAGATTTCGAGGAGCCATTGAAATGCCTGGTGATGGAGACGGATGGGGCACACGTATCCGGAGGATGGAAAGCCACCCTTCTTGGGGTACGGGTTCAAACGGAGATGAAACTTGGTGACCACCGCGGGGAATTGGACTCTTTCACACGCCCAGCCCCAGTTCTGTCGTCGTTAGTCGCATGGATCAGAGCAAAGGGGAAGAAATGCCGATACTGACACGACAGTTCCATCCCATGCCACCCTGCAACAGGACCCCGCCCAGACCGACGTCGGGACAATGACCGCCAGGAAACATGAGTTGATGATCTCGAATCAGAAGCGAGTTGAGTTCCGTGCCGGTCATGCTGGCTGTCGCTCTGGCAATGCGATTCTCCGCATCCACTTCGACCTGTTTGAAGTCGCCGAGATCGATCAGAATGGAATCGTCACGCACGCTCCAGGCGGCCCACGAGTGACCACCCGATCGAACTGCAACGCGGAAATTGCGTTCGGCGGCCAATTTGACGGCGGCGACAACGTCCTCCTCGCAGGTCGCTTTGACGACGGCAGCTGGGAATCGTTGCGGGCGACGATGGTTGAACACGCGCCCGATCCGAGCATCTTCGTAAGTGTCAGAGCCTTGCCAAATGATTTGCATTGTTCTTGCTTGCTTCCTCAAAGTCCATGGAAACCCCGCGGTATTTGTATCATCTCCAACGTGATGGATCCGATGGATCCCCGGGAGACTGCGGTCCACTTCCCGACGATCTTGTTTCTCTTCCGAGGGGAGACTTTCATCTCCTGTTGAATCCAGCTGCTTATTCACGGGATTTAAGTATTTCTGATAAGGGCTCCTATCGCCAGGGGCATGGAAGGGGAGGAGAAATATTCAAAGCGTCGAGGGTAAACGGGACGAGGAGAGGAACGGAAACGTTTAACGGAATCTTCTTGGAAAACCCCTCCCATGATGAGCTGTATCTGTGAGTAAGAGATATCTATATCTGTGATTTGTGCTACGATTTCTGTCCGTCCATGGATGTCGATGCATGGAATTCCGGCTACATCAAAGCAAGAAAATATAGCCTGGCGACCTGCGTCTATTTGACGGATCCCGGTCCGATTCCTGGCGCTTTCCTTTGGTTTCAGCATGTTAAGGAGACTTGTCAATTTATTGTATTTCTTATAGAATACTGGGAGCTCGTGTGTGGGAGCGGTGCAGAAATCCCACAAAGCTTCCCGTTCCTTTGTCGATCGCCGCATCTTACTCGTTGTCCCTCACGTCAATCACGGTCGACTTGAACTTCCAGGCAGGGACCTTGGGATTGAACAAGATATCGCTTTCACGGTACGATCGGTGCTTGAACTCGGGAAAGAAGAAGAGACTCACAGGGAAGATCCACTGCAGGCCAAGCGGTACTCACCAAGCCCACTGCTCCTGACGTTTATTATAGCCGAGGGTGGCGGCGGCGACAATAATCAAGCCGATCGACCAGCTCATCTGCAGAGTCGCGGTGCAGGCACCTCGAAGAGACAGGGGAACGATCTCGCTGGCATAGGCGGGGGAGTTTGCAATGAAGAAACCCCACGGGACACCTTCCAACGCCTGTCCGACCACGAGGAGGGCAAGTGAGTCGGCAAAGAAGGAAACGAAGATGGTGGCTTCATCAGAATCAGGGCCAAGATGGCCGTCCAGCGGTAGCCCAGACGATTGGTGACAGGACCGGCCAAAAAAGCACCGACAAAAGCACCGCATTCACCGGATTGGAAGAGGGCACTCTGCCATTTGGTCGGGATGACCTATGCTCCGTCGACTTTGACGCCGAAGGTCCGCTGAGAATGGGTTTGCGCGACAAAGGTACCGTTCTGGAACATATCGAACGACTCCATGACCTGGTGGGGATCAACCTCCTGCACCACGGAGAATACGGGGAAACTAGATCTACTAGTAGTATCTGAAAAGACGTCAAAAAACAAGATCAAAAAATAAGGCATATTTTTAAATATGCCTTATTTTTTGATATCTTGTTTTTTTGACATCTTTTTAGATAATACTAGTAGACAATGGTGAAACACATGGTGAATGCCCAGAAAACAAGCCCAGGGATGGCTCTTGATGGGCCCTCACACGCCCATCTCATGCTCGCGGTTCTCACCGTCGAAGGCATTATTCATGAGATCCGGGTTGACCAAGATCTCGGAATGGTGAACGTCGACCTTTCATCCCGGTCACCCTGGTACAACTCCTGCTTTCCATCTTTGATACGCGACATTCTCGGATTGCTGGAGTCACCCTGTCGATGGGAAGGAATTGAAAACCAAGGAAGCAAAGGGGCGAATCACGACCCCCGTCCTATATCCTTTGCCGCACCTATGCATCTATGCATCCCCGTCGCCTCGCTTTCCCAAGGTCACAGAGAGTGGCGACCTGATGAGCAGGGATGGGACCTCCGCCGGGCTTTTTCCCGTTTCCCTCCAGCTGACGCCGAAAGCGAGGAGTGTGGTTGCAACTGATTGAACATGGCGTTGTTCGCGGGCCACCTCATTGGACTGGAAGCTCGGCTGAGACTAGACAAGGCTAGCCACTACCGAAGGCGCTGGGGATCCGCTGACCAGAGAGTTTGTGGCGTTCGTTTAGATTGCAGGGGCTCCAAGCGCGGCCTGGTCAGTCCGATGGACTGTGCGCCGAGGTTTCTCCGTCTCTGGGGCATGTTGGATCGGGGAGGATGGGGGAGGATGGGTGAAGGATGCGGGGGACCCGGGAATTGGAGGTTCCAACTTCCACGACTTGATGCGTTCCAAAGTTCGTGATTCTCGTCTCGGGATCCTGAGATTGGCCCAAAGGAGGGTCACAGAACATATGTCATGTGAAGGGACTCGTCTTTTGACTCGAACAAAGTCGGGCACAGTTTCAATATCCAGCAGCTGGTTGGTGGAATTTAATTTCGCATGCGAGATCTATTCCGTTCGTGGATTAGGGGCCAACGCGGAGACTGGGGAAATGTTACATTCCTCCATGGGACTTTCGTCGGAACGAAAGATTCAAAGCACTGAATGACCGTATTGAAAACTAGGTAGAACCTAGGCATGTACCTTTTGGTGGATCTTCTTCTATTGCGACTCTCTAATTTCTATCAAATATGAATGCAATCGCACCGATCCAAAGAATATGTAGACATGTCCCCCTCGCCATCTAACACATGATCCTCCGAACAAGAGACTGCTCGCATTCTAATGACAACCCCATCCCCAAACCGCCCCCGGTTCAACTCCTTCTCGTCATGAATGCCCGATTCTGAGGAGTGCGCGCTGGATGTCAGCCCTTCCAGCGGGGAGCGATCCGAGGCCAACCGGTCTTGGGGTCGATGGGTGTCATTCTTGGGAACGTACCTACCTGGTCTTGATTGCGATCAATGACGCAGCGTCTTGAGAGCGCGATGCGCTGTTTCCAAGGCCGTGCCTCTCTACACCACGAACCCCATCCTAGCAGAGCTCGAATACGGACTCCACCAATTTCAGGACGACGGGGGAGTGACCCAACTTGGGAGAATTGTATATACAGTCCCGGATCGACTCCGTTTACGCCTGGATCTCTGCTTTCATGGCGACCACTTCTCCCGGAGCGAGGATCTGCACCTTCGCCACGTCTCCCTCCTGCAGCACAACCCGATACTCTTCTCCGGCATACAGTGGGCTCGTCGCACGGTACGAGATGCGCTGCGGGATGATCGCAGTCGGGTCTGCGGCACCCCGGCTCCGAACGTCCCTCCATAGGTCCAGGATAGAGATCAGGTTCAAGGGTCCATGAACCACAATGTCCCGGTGTCCTTCCACATCACGTGCCCAGGGGAGAGAGTAGTGGATTTTGTGAGGGTTGAATGTCAGGGCGGAGAATCGAAAGAGCGTAACGGAGGTTTGCACCAGGGTGCGAATGTGTGTATTCCCTTCGGAGATGGTCGACGTAGGATTCCGAGAAGCCAGGTGGGACGCCGATGAGGAGAACGGGACGCTGGACGGGGACGAGGCAGTTGGTGTAGGCAGAGCTTTGCGGAAAACCCAGTTCCTGAATTTCGGTCAGTATTTTGTAAGTCCGGTTGAAGACCGGGGGTGATGGTGACGTGACGGACCTTCGATCAACGACGGAGACCCCCTGCTCATTGGCAAACTCCTTCTCCACGCCCACCACGATCATGTCCTCGCCGGTCTTCTTGACCACCTTGGACTCTGCGCTGAGCACTCGCGTGGTCTCGCTCACTCGTTGTCCCACCCGCAACGGATTGGGCTTCCCATCGGCACCGCGAGGCCAGAGTACGTCCCCGCCGGCCCACATGCGGCGCGTAAACGGCGCCTCGGGGTTGTACGACGCATCGGTACCGTCTGCACCGAGTTCGGATTCCAGGAAAGCCGGGGTGAAGTAAACCAGGTGGTAACCGGGCGGCACCGGCGTGTCGAGGGGAGGACCGGCGTAGGTGTTGGACAGCGACGGTGAGCCGGGAAAGAGGGAAGGGCGATTCAGAGTGAGACCGAGAAGCTGCAGCTGGTTGGCATCGAGCGTCTGCGTGCGTGTTTGAGGTCCCAGCGACTGAAAGCGAGAGAGAAAGGAGTCGGCGATGGCGGCGGCCGAGTCAGCATGAAGGCGGGAGACACTGAAGCGACGAGTTGCGTTCAATCCGCGCGAGATAAGCAAACGAGGGCGCAGATTCACTGCGGTGGACATGATTTCAATTGCAGTGATGATTTTCTTCTCCAGGGCTCTCCTCTCCCAGGGTCCATCTCCAACTTTAAGCGGGGGAAGCTGTACGGGCCGAGTTGCCGTAAGTCGGCTTTATGACACGATCTCGAATCTCGGGGATTCAACTCTCGCGCTGATCTGCCACGGCTTCTGAGTTTACTTGAAATCGAGAAATCGGAGTAATATGTCCAATATTTGCAATTGTGGTCGTTCTGTTCAGGATATTGAGATCGAGACAGCCACTGAATACGTACGTACAATCTATACATGATCTATTTCCGTTGTAGAACTTCGTCCGTCGTGCGAACGATGATGTCGAACGCATTGCGCACATACTTTTCCTCCGCCATCGGGTTAGCACTCACCACACGGATCACGTAAACCCCATCGATGACCGTGGAGGTGATGAAGATCTCGCCTCGTGAGTTGATCAATTCGTAGACTTTCTTGGTGATCCCGTCGGCCACCTCGTCCTTCTGGCAAGCCGCAGCGCCGTGGGACTCGCCGGATGCCTGTGGGTTCTTGATGCGGAAGACCGTCAGACAGAAAGCCGGCTTGGTGACGATCTCGAACAGATCGGACCGACCCCGAACGAGGTCGGCAAACACGTTACCAAGCTCGATCGTCTTGCGGATATGCGCCTTCATGCCGTTGAGGCCGTAACTGCGCATCACGAACCAGATCTTCAGGGCTCGGAAGCGGCGGCCGAGAGAAATGGACCAGTTGCGGTAGTCGATCACGGTTCCCATGTCCGAGTAGGGGTTGCGCAAGTATGTCGGGGTGATATCGAGAGCGTCGGTGAGATCGAGGCGGTTTCGCACGAACAAGACACTGAAGGTCATGAGCGAGAAACCAAAAAGAAAGAAGTGAAGCATCTGACGAGATACAACTCACCTGGCATCGAAGTTGACCAGCAGCCACTTGTGCATATTCATGTTGAAACTGTCCACACCCTCCGCAAAGTCCTTCGCAATGTACTGCCACTCGTCGGCCACCAGCGACGCACCGGCGTAGGCGGCATCGACATGAACCCAGATCCGCTGCCACGCCGGTTTCCCCTGCAGCACCGCCTTGATTTCGGCAAAACGGTCGATGCTGCATGTGTTGGTGGTGCCGAAGGTCATGGTCAGATGGTAGGGCGTCAGCCCGTCGCGCTCGCACCTCTCAAGCACCTCGCGCAGACGCGAGGCTGTCATCTCCATGTTGTTCTCCAGACCCGTCGCCACGCTGCGGAAGCGCGTGCCCGCAATCAATGCACCCTTGGCCGCACTGCTGTGTGTCTGGTCACTGGCGATGGCCACCAGGCGCGGCTGGAGGTCCATCTTCCTCTCCTCATATTCGGCCGTGCCCTCCTGGAGACCCTCGGCCAGCACCATCTCTCGCACTCGCCTCTCCCGGGCCGCGACCATCATCGTCGCGATGGCATCACTGGCACTGTTCTGGATCACGCCACCGCCGCGGTTCTCCGAGGTGCTCAGGAAGCACTCGGGCAGACCCAATGCCCGGGCGACCCAGTCCATGACGATGGTTTCCAACTCTGTGCAGGCGGGCGAACACAGCCAGTTGAATGCCGGGGCCGTGAAGGCAGCCGAGTACATCTCACCCAGGATGCTCGGGTAGGTCACACTGGCGGGGTAGTACGCCATGAAGTTGGGTGACTGCCAGTGTGTCAGGCCCGGCTTGATCTTCGAATCGACATCCTCCTGGATCTGGGCCCACGTTTCTGCTTCAACGGGAGGATTTTCGGGGATCAGAGGGCGGAGGTATCCGGGGTCGACGGCGGGGAGGACTCGGCGCTCGGGGACGGTATCGAAGTAATTGAGGACTGTAAGAACAATGGATCAGCATTGGTCCGGAATGGGTATGGGAGAGCGCACTGTCGTCTATGGCCGAGTGAGCCGCAGTCCTAAACTGATCGCGATCCATTCTTGAATGTTTTCGCCGTGGGGGCGCGGGGTCGGATAGGTGCACGGTTCAAACGGGTGATGGATGACACCAGAGAGTCGAGAGGCAAGAAAGAGTTGGAATGTAAGTACCGGAGTAAAAGAAATTGGGAATTGAAATGGCAATTGAGGAAATGAAATGAAATGAAGGTGGGAAACGATTGCAGTGGATGTCAAAGGGCGTCGGAATCAATTCCGCCTTCCCGAGGTCTTCATCCGAGTTGAGTTGAAATGTCGTGCAGCGAGTGTTCGCCTGCCGGTCGAATGCTGGTGAGCGAAAGGCAAGGCACCATCATTCATGGTGAGGCCGTTCCGAAATGAGAAACAAGTGTGAACCGCCATTCCAACGTCGTTGACTGGAATCGTCGTCGGAAGGATCCCTGGGGGTGAATGATCCGGCGTCGGTGGATGACGCCGGATCGTCGGTGAAGGATGCATGAGACGCGTCGATCGACAGGCCCAGAACGGTCGATCTCAAAGGCTGAGGAGCGTCTTGCGGTATTTGTGTCGTGCAATTTGCTCTACAAACGGACTCGAAGACTCGATACGAAGAGGGCCGAGAGAACCAAACCCAACAGAACCGGAATCATGAACGTGGTTGAAAAGTTTTATCTATCTCATCTATCTCTATGTGCTCTTCTCGTAAATCACTCCCTCGTGACGCATAGAAACAAAACGTAAACATCGCTCGCAGTCGCAGGTATATCCTTTTTTTTTGTCGCAAACCGAACAGCCCCTGATTATGGATAATCAGTCGACGTACTTGGGGACCGTCTTCATGATGCCGTCCCGAGCAATGTCTTCCAGGGCCGTGGTGATCTCCTGGATGAATCTCTTGTCGTTACGCAAGTCGTCACCGAACAAGTTCTTAATGCTGAGCAGCTCGGCCGGGTTGGTGCCTCCTGCGCGAGCCTTAGCCTGAAGCTGGTCGCGCATCGGGTCCACGACCTCGAACGGCTTGCCGCTGTCATCAACACCGTTGATGTAATGGAACCAGGCGGCCGCGACGAAGCACAGGCGACGGAAGGGGCCGGTGACCCAGATGGCCTCGGCGATCGACGGCATGATGAACTGGGGAATCTTGCCGGACGCATTGAGGCATACGCGGGGCAGCTGGTCCATAATGGTCGGGTTGGAGAAACGCTCGATGAGGGTGTGGCAATATTCGTCAATGTCGACGCCTGGGATGGCGGGCAGGAGCGGCTTGACCTCCTCCTGCATCATCTGCCACACCAATTTGCGCAGCAGGGGGTGCTCCATGACCTCGTGGACGTATTGAAAGCCCGCTAGCTGACCTGGGTAGCCAACGGCGGAGTGGCCTCCGTTCAGGAGGCGTAGCTTGTGCTTCTCGAATTGCTCGACGTCGTGTACGTTCGTGACCAGCTGGACACCGACCTTTTCAAAGGGCGGGCGGCCGTCGGAGAAGTGATCCTCGATTACCCACTGCATAAAGGGCTCCGTAACGACCGGCCATGCGTCCTCGATGCCAAAGTTGTCGGCAAGCGTTGTCTTATCGGCGGCGGATGTCTGAGGAGTGATACGGTCGACCATGGCGTTAGGGAAGTGAGCCTTGTCGCCGATCCACTGGGCCAGCTCAGGGTTACGTAGGCGGGCAAAGGATTGGAGCATGTGGCGGATGATGGCGCCGTTCTTCTGCATATTGTCGCAGGACATAACGGTGAAGGGCCTGAGGCCTTGCTGGTGGCGGCGGGCCAGGGCAGCGTAGAGGAAGCCGAATGTGGTACGGGGACTCTTCTCGTTGGCCGGGTCGAGATCGAACTGGATGTCGGGGTGATCGCTGATCAGCTCGTGGGTGTTCTCGTTGTAGTAGTAACCGCTCTCGGTGATGGTGAGCGACACGATATGGGTATCGGGGTGTGCCATCTTGGCAATGACGGCCTCCCGATCATCAGGGGCAAAGAGGTAGGAGTTGATGCTGCCCACGACGTTGGCAAAGCTTCCCTTGGCGGAACGCTCGATGACGGTGTAGAGGTGGTCCTGCTCGTTGAGGACGTCGCGCATGGTGGCATCGAAGGGCTGCAGGCCGACACCGCAAATAGCGTAGTCGGTCACGCCGTGCTTCTGCATCAGCTGGTCAACGTAGACAGCCAGGTGAGCGCGGTGGAAGCCGCCCACACCGATGTGGACGATTCCCTCCTTGACGGCGGCGCCGCGCGGGTAGGTCGGGACCTTGACCTGGGCCTCACCGGCCGTGGCGATCTGGGACAAGTTCTTGTTGTTGAGTTTGAGGGGTGCCATTGTGTGAATGAACGGAGGAAGGGGAGGAAGAGGGAAAGAGAAAGGGAGGATGGCAGAGTAAAAGTAAAGAGAGGAAGGTCACCGCCGGTTTTGACAGCAACAAGCGTATTACATCATGTGGGTTGACCGTGGTTTGAATGGACATGAGTGGGCTGAAGTGGGTCGAGATGATTTTGTTTGTGGAGTAAGTGGCGATCAATTCACGGGTCTTGCTTTCCCAACTTGTTTTTCCCTCTTCTCCCGCCGATCGGTGCAGGGTAAGAGGTCTCCGAGTTCCCTCGTAGGATCCAGATCCCAGGAGTATAGGCCACACACGGGCAAGTTCGAGCGAGGTCAGTTGTCTGGATTCCTCAATTTCCGTTTCTTCCCCTTTTTTCTTTTTCTTTTTCTTTTCTTTTTCTTTTTCTTTTTCTTTCGGTGTGCATCGTAACGGCAACCAAATGTTCTCATTGGCCCAAGGGGAGAAAGTTCGAGGCCCTGGACTCGCGGAAATCAATGAAGTCAATTCACGATTCACACTTTTTCTGTCACCTGACACATTCTCACGTTGGCCTGATTCCTTTGCCTTTGCCTTTTGCCCTATCAATAGAACTTGACAAAGCCATCTATCAATGGCACGACCGTACCAAGGTCGCTTTGTTGCCCCTTCACCCCATTTGGTAAGTATAAAGACTCCGATATTTTCTGCAGCATTTTCTCAGTACGTCCCACGTCCATTTCCAAGTTCTACATGATCCCCCAAAAACGCACTGCTCCACAAGGCGGCCAGTCGAGGAGAAGGAAGCGCTCCATGCGAGCAAAGCAGGCCCCTTCCCCCGAGCAGTCACCCGCCAATTACGCTTTGAGCATCATCGCATCGATATACTGGGATTTGAACTGCATCACTCACCTTCGCAAGAGTCTTCGTCGTAACAATTCCGCATCGGAGCAGGACTGCCAACATTACGACGATTTGGACGAAGCGGCATGCAGCTTCGTTGCCTACTTTCGGCACCTCCATCGTCAGGGTGCCGCCAAATCTGCCGATGGCGCCATGATTCACCGTCGGTGTGCCTCGTTCATTCAACGGATCGGCTGGCGAACGCTGTGCGTCTGTGCCTATTCTGAGGCCTTCAGGTTGGCGTGCTGTGCCGATACGGCGGTCGGAACCGATGACGAGTACTGGCGCGCCCTTAGGGAGATCATCGCGAAAAATGAGCGTAGTCTAGAAATCTTTTCGAGGACCCGCGGGCTCGATTGGCGAGCGCCCCTCTTGACTCTCGGAGATGCGAACGGTGATCCGGGTTTCTATCGGATATTGATACCGGAAACTGACTTGGCCAAGGAACATCATCACCACCTCGTGCAAACCCTCGACGGCCGCTTGCAGCGCCCAAGATACCGAGGAAAGTCTCAACTGAACGTCAATAGGCACGTCTACAAGACCGCGGAATCCACTAATCAGTTCCTGCAAACCCAACTCGCCAGTAAATCCCCGTCCACGGGTAGTGAATCTTCAAGTTCTGCTTCTGTAGGCGATGCGTACCCATTGAGGAGGCAACCGGGCTGGGGAAATTGTGCTGTGTGTGGAAAGGCGTTCGACGACCTCTGCCGGTGTCGGATTCCGGCGATGGCGGGAGATTTGATGGAGCTCGTAGAATATCCATTCAAAGGCGTTGGAGTTCGTGCTCTGGCTGAAATCCGACAAGGTGAGATCTTGGGCGAGTACCTCGGTGAGTTGCTACCGGTCTACGCCCCGATGAAGGACAACGATTACGTCTTTGCATTCGATATGAATGTGGACGGGGATGAAATCCCAGTAGGATTCATAGATTCGTGTCGGTACGGCAATTGGACACGATATCTCAATCATTCGTGCAATGGGTCCACCGAGTTCAAGTCCTGCATCGCAGGACCGAACCGAACGCCTTGAACGTATGCCCGGCCAAGAGAGACATCGCGCTCTTTGAGGAAGTCACCATTCAATACGGTGCCGCCTACTGGTTGACTCGAACATGTAAATGTGGGAGTGCGAACTGCATCTCGATGGTTGGTTCCTGAGGAGAGGAGGACTGCGACGGGGATGTCGTACAGTAGGAAAGATGTGCTCCTTGTTTGCTTGTTACATTTGTTCGGACCGGTGATACGATGTTTCACAATTCAATTGTTGAACTTTCTCGGAAGCGATATCGGTTAATTCCGGAGATCGAACGTCCAGTGCTTCTTGGTTATTTGCTTTACTTTCGGTTCGTGTTTTTGTGCCTCGATTCCCTATGCACGGCAATCCTCCTTTTCCAAGTACGGATCGCTTTCGTTTCTACGATCGCGGTAGCTTCATGTGACGGTTCACGTCCTTGTAGAGTAGGTAGCGGAATTTGCCAGGGCCACCCGCGTAACAGGCCTGCGGGCAGAAGGCGCGTAGCCACATGAAGTCGCCCGCCTCCACCTCGACCCAGTCCTGATTGAGTCGGTAGACGGCTTTACCTTCCAGTACATAAAGCCCGTGTTCCATGACGTGGGTTTCCGCGAAGGGGATGACACCGCCCGGCTCGAAAGTCACGATGGTGACGTGCATGTCGTGTCGCAGGTCGTTCGGGTCGACGAAGCGGGTGGTTGCCCAAGCACCGTTGGTGTCCGGCATCGGTGTGGGCGCAATATCCCTTTCGTTGAGGAAAAGCGGCTCGGGCGCATCGAGTCCATCCACACGTTCGTACGCCTTACGTACCCAGTGGAAACGGGCGGTTCTCCCGCTCGCGTTGCGTAAAGTCCAGCCACTTTTCGGGGGCAGATAAGCATAGCCGCCCTCGCTGAGCGTGTGAGTTTTGCCCAAGGTGACGGTCACTTCACCTTCGACCACGAACAGCACACCTTCTGCGGCCTCATCCAGTTCGGCGCGGTCACTACCGCCTCCCGGCTGCACTTCCATGATGTATTGCGAAAAGGTTTCGGCAAAGCCCGACAACGGACGTGCAATCACCCATAACCGCGTCTTGTCCCAGAATGGCAGGAAGCTCGTCACGATGTCGCTGAAACAGCCCTTCGGGATTACTGTGTAGGCCTCGGTGAACATGGCGCGGTCGGTGAGAAGCTGCGTCTGCGGCGGCAATCCGCCCGTTGGTGCATAATAGGCACCGATTTTCTTGTCGTTGCCCATGGCGGGGATCGCGAACAGAGGACGCGACGAATATGGGGAAAGCCGGGTCGTAGAAGTGAAATCGAACGTGTAGCTATCGAGAGGGGATCAGGAGCCCCGCGCATTAAATGCGGATTCTCCCTGATTCTCCGATCCACAGGAAATTTCCGGGGTTGACCGAAACTCGGATCAGACCGACGGTGCTAGCCGTGCTTGGATCAGAAAGGCCGGGGAAACTCCGACAGCCCTGGAGTCCGAGAATCAAATCCACATACGCTTGGATACTGATACGGCGCGATTCCTAACGATTGCATGCGTTTACAACTTTCGATGGAAGACATGCGTCAGGCGGATCAGGATAGACTATTTCCAAATTCGACTTTTCTTTTGAATACATAAATGCACTGTCGCCTGGGCATAGGCTTCTTTTCACTTCCAAGGTTTGCCCTTGTTCATTTAACCGTCTGACACCTGCATACCTAGGTATATAAACGACGACACTGCGCTGCTTGGCTTAGTCACCTCTCGTTCTCAAAATTCCTCCGAGACTTTCTTTCGTGACGCTCTCCTGCTCTGTTGTCTGGCCGTTTTAAGCAACCTCGACATCCATTGTACGGAAGTCCAGAGACCGGGCTCCTCAAGCTGTAAGCTCGATCGAAGAGTAGTTTCGGTCGACTGAAACGGTCCAAGGACGAGTTCGAACAAACCGCAACGGATGGAACGGACTGTGCCAGGGGTTCGGCTTTCGGCCAAGTGGGTCGCCTCAAGCTGCCGGTTTGACCATTTCGACAGTTTGACAGTTCGACAGGTTCGGGACTGAACCGACGATCCGGTGTGATCCGAAATGGATCTGCATCTTTCCCGAACCTCTCGAAGCGTATCAAACCTATAGCCGTGGTCTACCTGGAATTGTTCACCACGTTCACCTTCACATTCACCTTCACGAGAGTGGCCGGTTTCTTGGCCCCTCTGGATACGTCTCGAATCCAGGTTCTAAGACCCGGTAGTCTGGAGGCCAAGACAAGAGCCAAGTCCCGGTTTCGCTAGCCCGAACACTTAGTTCCTGGCCATGGACTTTCTTTCTGAAGGCACCTGAAGGCACCGAATGGTTTTCACCGGATATGCAAAAACCACGCCTGCGATATTGGCTCACTCCTAAAAGAGCCGTCATCGGTTGTCTCAGCTTGGTTCTTCTCCAACTTTGCTTTTTGATTCTCCGAGATCGTTCGGTTCCTGTGCAAGGTACAGTTCCTACGGAATCAATTCGTGGTCTATTTTCTTGGTTCAACAATGCGCCTTCTCGTCACGTCGCGCAGGAACTCGCCAGCCTCACGGAGGCGTATACATCGCGTGCTGTCAATTCCAGTGTCGGCCTCGTTCTCGCATCCGTTCGTTCCGATGATTTAACCTGGCTACTCGACTACTGCCACGAAAGGTGGATCGCCTTCGTTCGAGCAGGGTTCAACGGGTCTAACCATGGAGTTAGTGGCAGCACACCGTTCGTTTACACCACCGAGAAATCCCCCCAACCGGGTCTGCTCGTCCCTCCCACTCTGCGCGGTCGAGAATCCCCGGCCTATCTTTCCTACCTCGTCGACTTCTACGATCGCCTCCCCGATTACTCCGTCTTCGTACACGCATACCCCGAGCAGTGGCACAACGATCTCTTCGGTCCCCTCACACACAATACGCTGCGAAACATCCGGTTCGAGTCGGTTGACGCTCACGGGTACGTTAACCTGCGATGTGAGCACAACCCGGGTTGTCCGACGGGTGTACATCCCCTCAGTCCGACCCGGGCGGATATCGAGAATCACGACATCCGCGCATACTTTTCAGATGCGTATCGGCAAATCTTCAACGTATCCGCTGACGAGGTACCCGGTGAAATTGGGAACGTGTGCTGCGGACAATTTGCCGCCAGTCGAGAGCGGATCCGAGCGCGACCCAAGGAGGATTATCAACGGATCCTAGACTGGGCGGCAACGACCGAGTTGACCAACGACTTCGGTGTCGGTTGGGTCTTGGAGAAGTTGTGGCACATCATCTTCGGCATGGATGCGGTGCAGTGAGTCTACCTCCGTTGCGTGCTCTGCAAGCTTTCGCTGACGGTCAACAGTTGTCCTCGTTTTGAGCAGTGTCGTTGTGACACGTATGGATGGTGCGGACCGCTGCCCTCGGGGGAGATGTTGCAGGCAGTCAAGAGGTGACCGCGAAGCTGGTGTGATTGCTTCGTAGTCCGTGTTTCCGGGCAAGTACCACGTATATATTATATATACCGTACACACGCTGTTCGAGTCCCCCTCGAGGCAAAGATATTCCGGCTAGAGCTGGTGGCCCGTGACCGAGTCGCCTACTTGGGATGATCCCAAGTTGTGTCGGGTTCAAATGTTACCTGGCAGTCGGTTCTGAAGCTCTTTGCGTAGCACCGTCTTCGGTATTTTTCTGTAGGATCCGAGCATAGCCGAGCGATTCGCTCGTCAACCGGAGAATAGAACTTTGAACGAATCAAATACGGCGAGAATAGGGTCATTGAAACCGAACAAAGGACAGCGCACGATGACACGAGCCACGCTGGCTGAGTGGCCCGAATTGACCGCCTCGTGTCGCGCCGGGTAAACCTCGGACGCATCTCCGTGTCTCATTTGAGAAAGCCGTGGGACTCCCACCTTCCCCTTGCTGCAAGACACTGCCGATGGCGACGAGTTCCAGCTGCATAAACGATGCCTTCCCCACTCTCCGCAAGGGATTCGAGGGTCGAAAGCACCGAACACTGCAACTCGCATCATGGCACGAATCGACGTGGAAAAGGTGATTGAGGAGCTGACACTGGGCGAGAAGGTGGCCCTCACGGCCGGTACGTTTGCTCCTTCGCTTCTTCCACGCCGTTGACCCCTCGCTGATTCTTCTAGGACGCGATTTCTGGCATACGGCCCCGATCCCCCGTCTCAATATTCCGTCCCTTCGTATGTCCGATGGCCCCAACGGCGTCCGCGGCACCCGCTTCTTCAATGGCATCCCCGCCGCCTGTTTCCCCTGTGCCACCGCCCTGGGTGCTACCTGGGACACCGAGCTGCTATCGCAGCTCGGTGGGCTGATGGCCGAGGAGGCCGTCGCCAAGGGAACACACATCGTGCTGGGTCCAACCATCAACATCCAGCGGTCGCCGTTGGGTGGACGCGGCTTCGAATCGTTCTCCGAAGATGGTGTGCTCTCGGGCACGCTGGCCGGTCATTTCTGCAAGGGAATGCAGGACAAAGGTGTCGCGGCGACCTTGAAGCACTTTGTCTGCAATGACCAGGAGCACGAACGAATGGCTGTGAACAGCATTCTCACCGAGCGTGCCCTGCGCGAAATCTATCTGCTGCCCTTCCAGCTCGCCATGCGTATCTGTCGCTCGGCTTGCATCATGACCGCGTACAACAAGGTCAACGGCACTCATGTCAGCGAGAACAAGGCCATCATCGACAATATCCTGCGTCAGGAGTGGGGTTGGGATGGTGTGGTCATGAGTGACTGGTAGGTTCTCCATTCCCTTCCCCGTGGACCTCGATCAACGCTCACTTCTTCTCTCCAGGTTTGGTACCTACAGCACCTCCGACGCCATTAATGCCGGTCTCGACATCGAGATGCCCGGCAAGACCCGTTGGCGCGGAGAGGCTCTTGCCCACGCGGTGTCCTCGAACAAGGTGGCCCAGTTCAAGCTGGATGAGCGTGTGCGAAACGTTCTCAATCTCGTTAATTGGGTCGAGCCGCTGGGGATTCCCCAGGGGGCACCCGAGAAAGCGTTGAACCGACCCCAAGACCGAGCCCTCATGCGCCGTGCAGCTGCCGAGTCGGTCGTTCTCTTGAAAAACGACAACGACGTGCTTCCGCTCAAGAAGAACGGGTCGGTGCTGGTGATAGGACCCAACGCCAGGATTGCATCTTACTGCGGCGGTGGCTCCGCTTCACTCGCTCCCTACTATACTGTCTCCCCATTTGAAGGAGTGTCTGCGAAGAGCACGGGAGACGTCAAATTCACCCAGGGTGTCTACTCGCATAAGGAACTGCCGCTCCTAGGACCGCTCATGAAGGCTGGTGACGGCAAGACCGGTTTCACTTTCAAGGTCTACAACGAGCCGCCTAGTGCCGGACAGGATCGGGAGATCGTGGACGAGCTGCATCTCGTTGGCTCCATCGGATTCCTGATGGACTACGTCAACCCCAAGATCAAGTCCAAGACCTTCTACGTTGATATGGAAGGTTTTTTTACTCCCGAAGAGGACGGCCTGTACGACTTTGGTGTGACCGTCGTCGGCACGGGCCGGCTCTTGGTGGACGGAGAGGTCATCGTTGACAACACCAAGAACCAGAAACAGGGCTCTGCTTTCTTCGGAACCGCGACCATCGAGGAGCGCGGTGCGAAGGAGCTCAAGGCGGGGCTGACGTACCGAGTCCTTTTCGAATTTGGCAGCGCGCCCACCTCGGATCTGGACACTCGCGGCATTGTCGCCTTTGGACCTGGTGGATTCCGCTTCGGCGGATCTCGACGTGTTGGCGAGGAGGAGTTGATTGTCACTGCAGTTGAACGGGCCTCCAAGGCCGAGCAGGTTGTCATCTTCGCAGGTCTTACCAGTGAATGGGAGACTGAAGGCTACGACCGCGACCATATGGACCTGCCCCCCGGCAGCGACGAGCTGATCAGTCGGGTACTGGCAGCCAACCCCAATGCGGTCGTCGTGATTCAATCCGGCACTCCCGTGACGATGCCGTGGGCAAAGGGCGCCCGCGCCGTCGTGCAGGCCTGGTTCGGCGGCAACGAGTGCGGCAATGGCATTGCCGATGTGCTCTACGGCGATGTCAACCCGTCAGCCAAGCTGCCCATCACGTTCCCGCGCCGCCTGCAGGATAACCCTTCGTACGTCAACTTCCGCTCTGAACGCGGGCGCGTTCTCTACGGCGAAGACATTTACGTGGGCTACCGCTTCTTTGAGAAGAGCGATGTGGCACTCGCCTTCCCCTTTGGCCACGGGCTCTCCTATACCAGCTTCAGTCGCTCCAACCTCCACATCAGCACTGTTCCTGAACAGTCGAAATACTCGGAGGCCGGCGAGCCCATCACCGCCGAGGTAACTGTCACCAACACCGGCTCCATCGCGGGTGCAGAGATCGTTCAGCTCTGGGTCTTCCCGCCGTCAACGGATGTCAATCGCCCCGTGCGTGAGCTGAAGGCTTTCCGGAAGGTGTTCCTGCAGCCCGGAGAATCCAAGACGGTGCAACTCGTGGTAGAGAAGAAGCTGGCGACGAGCTGGTGGGACGAGCAGCGTGAGCAGTGGATCTCCGAGAAGGGTCGCTACCGGGTGTCGGTGACCGGTACTGGCGCGGACGAGTTGCAGGGCGAGTTTGAAGTTGGCAAGACCAGATTCTGGCTGGGCCTGTGAATAACGATTACGACGTTATGCCGGTATACAGGAGCTCGGAATGAGGATTCTGGATATACCAATTGATTATGAAATGAAACCTTTGCCGACAACCTGGGAACCTCGAAGTGGATTTCTTCGTACTACGGCACTCAGTATTTCCACATGGACAGTTCACCTACTACCGATGTTTTTGATGCGCAAATTGCCCACGTTTGATGGATCGATCATATATATTCCGCAACTTCCTAGTGCTATCACGGTTCTATCATCCCATCCCCGCTCTCTTTTGGTCATTCGTTCGTGGCAGGACAGTTGTCATTGCCTCCTTTCAGTAACCTGGGCAGTAAGATCTGTCCGTCCGATGCCTTGCGCAAGTAAACCCCTAGTAGATTGCTCATCCCTGCCTTTTCCGCATGGTCAACCCACTCACTGACTGAAACCGATTCGAACCGATGGCCTGTGCCCGTTTCCAAAATGGATTGAACTTCCTCTTGTCCAACCTGAATCTCACCCGACTCGTGTTGATAGTGGACGCGGTTCAAGTCTGCTGCCGACGCACCTGACAGATGCACCGCGTGGATAATCTGACTGGCGACTGACTGCACAGCGATAAAGTCAAAGACGCCAGACCACGAGCCGGAGTCGGGAATCTTCTTCGTTTCTTGACAGTATCGCATCACATTGCTCATCAGGTCAAGCTCGGGCGCGTCACTTCCCGTCACACTCGATGGGCGGTGGATCCATACGGGGAGTCCAAACCGTTGGTTGACACGCTCAACATATGCCTCGCCCACCCATTTGACAGCCGCATATCCGTCCTCAGGGATAGCAGGCGGGTGGTATGAAGCCACAGATCTTTCTCCAAAGCTTTCCTGTCCCGCAAGACGCGTAACACTTGCGGATGAAACGAAGTGGAAAGGAATGCGCCGTGGTAAGGCGAGCTTCACCAGCTCCACTGTCGAGGCCACGTTGGTCAGCTTGAGAGACTGGTAAGTCTTCATGAAGGAAACGTCGGCGCCGTTGTGGATGATAACACTCGCACGGCCGAAGATTGAAGCGGCGTCGGAGTCTGAAACTCCCAATTGAGGTGCCCCCAAATCTCCACGGTATAAATGGACCTTCTGGTTGGTAAAAATGGAAGGCAATCGCGCCAGCGGCTTTCTGACAGCGAGGCAGTAAATGGCTTGAACTCGATCGTCATCCACAAGCTGCCGGACAATTTCTTTGCCGATAAACCCTGTTGCGCCAGTCAATACCACTGCACCTGCCCCACAAGGTGCGGTCTGAGTGTCAATGGTCAGTTGTGTTGCAGAAGAGGCGACCAAGTCCTCTATTTCTTCTTCCCAGTCGACCGCTACACCGTGGCCAGCCACAGAAATATTTTGGATACGGTCCGCCATACCCTGTAAAGTGCTGGCTTCAAATAGCTGATGCAATGCGATGGAGACACCCAGGCGATCTTTCACAAGAGCCTGAAGGGTCACTAACGAAAGCGAACTGCCACCGACATGGAAGAAGTCCGAGGTGGACTGAATCGAGTAGAGCGAAATGATGTCCTGTGGAACTGCTTCCTGCCAAAGCTGACGCAGGGTCTCCTCGAAGGGCGCAAGTGTCTCCCCGCATGTCTGTCGAGACTCGAACTTGGGTATAGCAAGTTTTCCGACAGCAAGTCGGTCCACCTTGCCAGATGCGCTCTGTGGAAGCGAAGAAATGGGGATCATGGCCGCCGGCCGCATGTATTGTGGCAGTGGCAAATCCGTTGTGAGTCGGTCCAGAAGTTGAGTCACATTCTCAGGGCTGTCGGTGTCGGCCAACACGACAAACGCGACCAGGTACGTCTGGACCTCGTTGTGTTGTGTTGTGGAGCGAGGGGATACCACCGCTTGAGTAATTGTGCCAGTCGAAGCCCGGAGTAGGGCTGACTCGATTTCTTCAACGTTGATGCGGATTCCACCAAGTTTGACCTGGTTGTCGCCGTCGATGCGTCCAAGTAAGACCAAGCTACCGTCCTTGGCGAGTCGTCCTCTGTCACCTGTTCTATAGATCCTCGACCACCCCTTGCTCTGGAAGAAGGGACTGGCATATGAATCCGACAAAAAGCGTCCATTAGTCTTGTCGCTGTCCAGATAGCCCTGTGCAACACCTGCTCCACCGACGACAACCTCACCGGGTACTCCAATAGGAACCGGCTTTAAGTCATCGCCGACAATGTAAACTGAATAGTTTGGCAAGGTATAGAGCCACGACGGGTTGTTATCGGCGGTCGGGCGCACTGTATTGTATGGCACCTCTCCAAAAGAGCATGCTAGAGAGATCTCGGTCGGTCCATAGACATCGATGAGCCTTAGGTCCGGTTTGTGAAGGGATTGAAACTCCTTAATCACGGTACCGGAGACAAACTCACCACCGCATATGCTTCTTGTCAATTTTGAGTGCAGGAGCGCGGATCTCCCATGCCGGATCCACGCGAGATGCTCGGTTGGCGTCCCAAATGTAGTAGTCACATTGTATGATGAGATGAGACTTGCAATGGCGACGGGGTCGCCACGTGTAATACTGCTGGCTATCACCAGGGTTCCGCCGTTGCAGAGAGAAACGAAAATCTGGTACAAAGACATGTCCCATGCGTAGGATGACTGTTGAAGAACTGATTCCTTGCCCTCTTGGAGTCCCAATGTGTGACTGAATGCTTGGATGTGGTGCAGATAGCCAGAGTGCGAGAGTGAAATCCCCTTTGGCTTGCCTGTCGAGCCACTTGTGTAGATCACAACGGCTCTCTGGTCTGCGGTGGCCATGTTTGGCACTTTGGCCTCGACAGATTCTGGGAGAGTGCAAATATGTAGCATATCCGCTGCGCTGCGAAGAAGCTGGAAATCCGATGCAGTGGAAGAGTCGACGAGAACAGCTACTAATTCTGATTCACCAGCAATCATCGCCAAACGCTCCATGCCAACCTTACTGTCCAAGCCAATGTACGTCGCACCGATGCGCATGATGGCTAGCAGGGAGCATATCCAGTTTGCTCCGGGAGACTGGAAAACTCCGACGCGGGCCCCGACACTGACACCTTTGCTGAGAAGCTCATTTGCGATAACCCGAACTCGGTGTTGGAGTTGCGAGTAGGAAAGTTCAACTCCATTCTCTTCCCTCAAGGCGATATTATCAGCATAGGCTTGGGAAATTTCATCCACTCGATGCACAATTGTGGGTGGCCATTTCTCTCTCAGTTCCGGACCTGGCGCGTGTTAGCAACGGCAATGATCATGAAGGAGACAATACTTGCCTCGGCCTGCAACCAATGCTTCCTCAATATCGTCCTGTGGGAATAAAGAAGGCCAAGTCACCTGAGTTGCCGGGTTTTTGCTAAATTCTCGAAGGAGGTTGCAGTAGCTGCGAAGAAGAATTTGGGCGTGTTCCGGGGCATAAAGGTCTTCCTGAGCGAGGAGGTACACTTGTGTTCCCTGGTTTCCGAAATCAACAATGTCGAGATGAATATCATACGAAGTCTGGCCGGTTGCGAACAGTGATCCCTTTGCCGCGCAGCCACAGAAATCCCGAGACTCCTCAACTTTGCGGTAATTGAAAAAGACCTGGAACAGAGGGTTGTAGGATGCTGATCGAGGAACATTGAGTTCGGTGAGAAGCACGTCAAAGGGCACACGGGAGCGGGCCATGGCATCTTGCGCAATCTTCTTGGTGTCTCTAAGGGCCTCACTAAATCGCTGAGAAGGCCGACGGTGGAATCGAGTGGGAAGTAAATTGAGGAAAAGGCCGACACTTTGCAGGATATCACCATCTGTGCGCCCGCCGTCACCAAGGCCAACACAAATGTCGTCGACATCAAAGAAACGCAGAAGAAGAATCTGCCAGGCTGCGAGGTAGAAGTGGAAAATGGATATTTTAAACATCCGACAGCACTTCTCAATGTCATCTGACAGGCCTTTGTCGAGCCGGAAGTGTGTCCAGTGAGATGAAAAGCTTGAGACGGCCGGCCTGACCAATTTGAGAGAGAATGGAAGCAACGGAATCGGAGAGTGAATGTCTGCCAACTTCTGTTTCCAAAAGGTCAAGTCCTCGGTCCAAGTTCCCTCTTCGAACTCGCGTCGCTGTCTCTGAGCAAAGTCTGGATACTGCAGAGTGTCACGCATCAAATGAAGCCCCTTATACAAAATTTCGATCTCAGACCATATGACTTCGAAGCTCATCCCGTCCATGTTGATGTGGTGAAAGCCGAAGATGACCCAGTGATGATCAGGTGCCAGGGAAAGGAGTTGAACACGCATGATCTCCCCTTCGGCAATATTGAAAATGTGCGTCCTCATCCGTTCAACAGCAAGAACAACCTCTGTTTTTTCGGCGACGAGGCTATGTTCCAGAATCAAAGATGAATCACTCCATACACCTTGCATGTGTTGGTTCTTGTCGTCTGTGAAGAAAAATGTCCGCAAGGCTTCATGACGCTGACCAACGGCCTTCACTGCTCTGGCAAAATCATCGACTCGGAGCCTTCCGGTGAGTTCAAATGTCGGAGTCACATTGAACGCAGCCTGATCTGTCACAAATAGTTTGAGAAACCAAAAGCGTGATTGTCCAAACGACATGGGAGTAGTTCTTTCAACTTGACGCTTTGAATGCACGGCCATATAGTTATCAAGCGATGAGGATGAGGAGGTGTCCTCGTTCTGGTCTGAACTGGAGTCGCCTGCATTCAACGATGCAGAAGAACTAGCACCGCCACTCTCTTCATCAAATGATGGAAGATAGTCTAGGTGGAAGGTCTTGATCTGATCTGTCTCTCTTGAGCTTGGTGCTGTTTCAGGTGTCTGCGCAGATGAATTGGAGCTGCCAGACTTTCGCTGGTCTATCTGAGGTTCCACCTGCACTTTTAGTTCAACCCTTCCCTCGTCCATCACGTTTGGGATCAAGGATTCAGGAAGAAGGCCTGCTGCTGTTTCGAGCAGATCGCGGATAGATGCGGCGTTGAAAATCTTCAGGACGGGGATATCCACACCTAACTCTTTGATAAACCACGAACGGAGGTCAACAGCGATCAAGGAATCAACCCCAAGTTCGTCGGGACTCAAGTCAAGGTTCAACTTCTCAGGATCAGCTTGAAGCGCAGATTGAAGCTTTTGTACGAAGGTTTCTGTAGACATTAGTGGGGCAGCGCGTAGTTCAGGGTGAAGTGCAACGCTCACCTTGTAGAGCCTCCATCACTTCACCGTGCGAAGTCGCCTCAAGGAGCCTAGCCTTGACCATAACCCCAGCCTTGTTTTTCTTGTCACCCGCTATGAGGGTATTGGATTTGAACACGAGATGCTGGAACATGGGATTGGACACCCAAGTCTTCGACCCGTCGTCGTCGATTCTGAGGCCACTGCACGGGGAAAGACTGACCCCATCCAGACAGGAGAGGACACCTTCCGCGAATACTTCAAGGAAATCTTGTTCAGCCATCCATGAGTGACCAACTCGGTACAGGTATGACTGCTGGCCCATGTTCAACTCTCGCGTGACATACCCATTGCCTACGATGGCACCGAGATTGATCGCTTGTCCCGCCAGTCCACGCTTGCGACGCTGAGCGGCCAAGCTAGCCATGAACATGTTCGCAGCGTTGTAGGCAACCTGTCCAGGGTTGCCGGTTATAGCAGCCATGGATGAAAAGAAGATCATGAAGTCCAAGGTATTTTCCGCAAACAGTTCATCCAACAGAAGACTCCCAGTGACCTTCGGCTTGATCACTTTGTTATACCGATCAACGTCTAGATCAAAGAACATCGTGTCTTGAAGAATCATGGCTCCCTGCGCGACACCTCCAATTGGAGGCATCAATTGAAGAATCTGACGATGCGTGTTGTGGACAGAATCGCGGTCCGTGATATCACTTTAATCGTCAGGGCCTGTCGAGTATTGTTTGGGGGGAAGTTTAGGAAAGAACAAAGACTCACTTGGGAAAAACTCGCACAGTGCAGCCAATGTTGGCCATTTCCCGAATCCAATTATCGTCGACCTTAGGATTGCGACTAGACAGAGCGATATACCGAGCACCTTGACCGGCCATCCATCTGCACAAAGAGCGACCGAGACCGCCAGTGAGTCCAACGAGCCAATATGTTTTGTCCTTCGCAAATCTGACCACCTTGGTAGCCGCCTGAACTTGTGCTGGAAGACAAGGACTGTCCCAGGAAATCAGAGATTGTGGGACTGATAATTGCTGGACTTGGATGAGGTCCCTCAGATCAAGCTTCCCATATCTTTGAAGGTTGAGTGGCGTTTGGTCACTGTACGCTCTCGCCCAAGTCGCTTGTAATTGTGAAACGACTTGATCCATCGCTGAGAGGAATGAGAATCGGGCATTTTCCCCTGTGAGAGTTTGTTCATTTTCGACGTGGCAGTCGGCTGGCAGTATCTCCTTCAAGGCCGAAACAAAATGCTCCTCGCCCTCAATGTTGAACAATAGAGCGATGCTGTCTGGAACTTTCTTCATCAATTCTCGGCGCGTTAAACGGCGATGAATATGAACCCACGGCCACGAGCAACGGCTCTCCTTTGTTGTGAACAGAACCAACTGTACACCTCGCTGACTCGCATACTGTGTCAGTACCGCAGACATGGAAAAGTCGGCATCCAAAACGGCCAATGTCTTCCCTGGGGAAACCTTATTGACAACGGACTGGGCAATGAAATGAACATAAAGGCTGAGCATTGACCGGATACCCTGGTCCTCAGGGTGTCCGCATTTGATGGTCCAAGAGCGAGGCACTCGGATGTGAGAATCCAAAGTCTCCGACAGAGCTACCACTTGACGGCCATCCCGAGGGTCTTTTCCAGTCACCAGGAACAACTTGTCGGTCTCTGTAATCGGAACACATCGAAGCAACGAATTTATAATCTCGATCTCAACCTGATCAACCAAAAAGGATGAACTGGGAGGAACCTTCTCCAAAATCTGGTAGCCGTTTCCAGAAGGCTGGATAGTGACAGCTGAGTTGTTGCGATCAACCATCTTGACAATGAGTCGCTTTGAAGAGTTATACCTGTCATTTCGCTCAGGATTGGGTCGAAACCGTGGGATGAAAATCTTTCCATTCCGCAAGGTCAGCTGTGGCTCGGTGTACCACAAGATCTCGTCCATTCTCCCATCCTGGCTCCAGATATCTGCAACTTGTAGGTGAAGAAGCTTGGTCGCGATCAGGTCACCCTTCGCATCATCAAGGGAGTGAAGATTAAGAAACTGAATCCGGAGGTGACTCATCTCCATGGCCAGGGTTCTTTGAACGCCCGCGAACATGTGGGCAAATGGGTTGTCTCCTTGGGCGCCATATCCTAGCCAGACAATATTCTTGCATTGCGTGAATAAATTCTGTAGGGATCTGAGTTTCCTTGGTGTCATGGAAACAAAAGCATGCTCATCCAGCTCGGCCAAGCTGAGAACAGTCCCCATTGCAGGGAGTTCTTCGGCAATGATGTCGTCAAGAGAAGCAGTAAATTCGATTGTGTCGTAGTGCTGGCCGACGGCATTCGTGATATCTGCGATGATCGCTGCAGTTCGATCAATCTTCCCGCCAATAATTGTCAATTTTTCAATGCCTAGGGATTGATGATTTTGCATTAAGGGGTTGCGCAGGAAGCTGACGCGATCATCCACAGCCTGGGTCACCATGATTGAAAAAGGAATTTGCAAATGTGGGTAATGAGGCACACAAGTATCGACACCAGAGAATCCGCTCTTGCTCATTAGCTCGCCCCATTTATCAATGGAGACACATGGCGATAGAGTTCGGCCCTCCTTGTGTCCAAGCCACCAACCGGGAAGTCCCCCCATAATCAAGCCAAACCGCATCACATTCGGGTCCGTCAGCTCCAGAAGAACGAGATATCCACCAGGTTTGAGTAGTCGGCGGACAATGGAAAGTGTAGTCTCGAGGTTTTTGGTTGCGTAAAGGGCCAGGGAGGCAATCACGAGATCGTAGGACTCCACGCCGTACCCCTGCTCGGCCACATCCCTCTCAATGTCAAGAGTCTTGAAAGCCATTCTGGAATGGTACTTTTCGAACTTCTCCTGGGCGCTATCGAACATGGAGTCCATGAAATCTGTGTATGTGTAGGAGGCGAATGCTGCATCCATTTCACGAAGCACGGCTTCAGTTGTCTCGCCAGCACCGGCACCTTTCCAAAACATGTTAGTTTCCGACAGCAAACCGTGCAATTCCCCCTCAACTCACCAATCTCGAGGACGTTGACATGCGGGTAACGATTACTGATCTGACCAGCGATCCGAGCTACCTCATCTAGGTAGGACTGGGCTCCAAGTGCGTTAGCATAAAATTGTGAGAGGAGATTGTCCTTCATCAAAGTGTCCAGCAGATTTGTTTGCCCTCGAACAACCGAAGGAAGGATCTCGCCAACGACTGTCATGGCCCTGACATCAATACTGTCCTGCTGTCTGAAACCAATTAGCCCGACCGAGCCCATTAGCGGACCAGTCATGACGAACCTTCGAAGGATCTCTGAAATCGTTTCCCTCGTATCGCGAGCCCATTCTGGTCGCGCGAATGGGTGCTTTCCCGATTCGACAAGCGAAACACACTGACGGGTGTAAGAAAGAAGGTGTTGATGATGCCATGCAATTTCCGAATAATCCACCTGCTGAAAGCAAGTATGGAGTTCCTTCAGATAGAAGTGGGCAACGCGTTCCAAGTTCAAAGATTGTGAACAATCTTCTTCGATCCAATTCTCCGAGTCGACCTCCCGTCCAGTCGGCTCCTCGGGCGCCCAGGTAAGTTCGGTGAACATTGTCACATCTGTTGCAGAAGTCATGGGAGTCAATGGGGTTGTATGGAGCCCTTGAAGCTGGACCAGAGTGTGTTGTCCATCCGGAGAATACATGTCAACATCACCAGATAGCTCCGCAAATCTAGTATTCGCGACTGCAGAGTAAAACTGAACGTTTGTGCCTGGGCCAGCTAGCGTTACGCAGCTAGATGGATTGATTCGGATTCGATCAATCTTTGTCGGGAGATACAGATTGCGTAAGCGTCCGTCCCCAGGGAAGGAGTAGGCCAGCATGACAGACTGAATTGCAGCATCCAAAGAAGCAGGATGGATGGTCAACGGAGCTTCAGCGCCGTCTTCGGTTGGTACAGCAATCATGCCGGTGGCTTCATCCATTGTTCTGCTCAAACCAGAAAGTGCTTGGAATGGCCCGGTGTAGCCAAATCCGAGCTCTGACACCGAGCTATAAAATCGCTCCGCGTCGAGTTCCAGGAAGGAATCGTGACCTCCAATACGTGGTGGCAGTGCATCTTCTGTTGGTTCACCGAGAAGAATCTGTAACTGGGCGGAGGCATGGAGAGACATTGAGGATGATCCTTTGTTGGCGTCAGAATAGCAGTTGAAAACCGCCGTCACGATGTTGTCGTTATTTCGAATTACTGTGAGAGCGAAGATAATTTCTACAACAGAATTCTCGTCGAGAACCAAGGCCTGGCCGATGATAACATCTTGAAAGTCAAGCAGGTTTATTGATTTCAACCCATAGTGCTCGATTGCCAACTCTGTTGCAGCTGAAACGTATCCTGCAGCAGGGAAGACCATTTGTCCCTGTACTTGGTGATGCGCGAGCCATGGAATCTCACGTGGATTCAAATAGTTCCTCCAGCGAAGCTCCTTGTCTGTTCCATCGGGACATTTGACACCTAGCAGAGGATGAAACTTTTGACTCCCAGCTCTAAAGGTGTTTGAGGCGCGGGACTCATGCCAGTAAATGCGATCATGGTCCCACGAGTAGGCGGGAAGCCCCTTCAGAAGCCTGGGCTGTCGAGAATGCGGTGCCACTTTGCTCTCGAACCCCGCGAAATCCACAACGTGCTCACCGAGTGAAACCCACAAGGCGCCAAGCGCAGACGCGAACGACTCAGCGTCATGTTTACCCCGACTCAGCGTTCCAAAGTAGGGCAACATGTTGCCGGAGACTTCCTGGATTGTCTGCAAGGCAGGCCCTTTAAGCGCTGGGTGGGGTCCTATTTCCAGGGCAACATCAAAGGGTCCTGTCGCAGCAACTGCGAAGCTCAGAGCCTGGGAAAACATTACAGGGTTGACCATGTTGTTGCTCCAATATGAGCCAGTCAAGCTGCCATTCACATCATCAATATTCTGGCTGTAGACACTGGAGAACCATTTGGTTCTGGTATCAGACCGGTTCTGAATCTTGATGCCACATTTTTGCATGGCTTCAATATAGGGAACGGCGCAAGGAATCATGTGATGGGAGTGGTAGGCTTTGTCCACTTTGAGCAAGCGCGCAAACTTCTTTTCGTCCTGGAAGATTTCCCTGGCCTCTTCAATAGCATCGGCGTCACCGGATAATGTGACACTGGCAGGGGAGTTGCTGGCGGCGACGCAAATGCGGCCCTCGAGTGTGGGCATCTCGCAGAGTTCTTTGGCATCTTCAATGGAGGTTCCGACTGCCATCATTGCACCCTTGACACCATCCCGGTCGGAGGAATTTTGCAGAGAGCATCCTCTGTAGTAAGCGACCCTGATAGCGTCGTCGGCAGAAAGATACCCAGCAGCGTATGCCGCTGCGATCTCTCCGGATGAGTGACCAACAACCGCGGCGAAGGAAACGCCCGCCGCACGGAGTAGATCGACTAGCATGACCTGGACAGCGATGCAAAGGGTTTGCGAAAAAAGAGCTTCTCCGATCCGAGATGAGCTTGCATCCTTCAAAATTTCGTCTCGGAGGGACCATGAGGGACGATCAGCTTCCGGGAGTGTTTGAAGAGACGAATCAAGACCAGCAATGCAATCCGCGGCTAGCGAAGAGCTATTCAGCAACCCAGCGCCCATTTGGGCCCATTGGGCTCCCTGGCCAGTGAATATCCCCAGTACCTTAGGCTTTTTGATGCTCGAGGTTTGAGATGCTGGCGTTAATTCCAAGCGTGATTCGGCAGCTTTTTCCAGCCTCGCCGTCAAATCGGTGACATCCGAGGCGGATATTGAAAACCGAACGGGTAAGGTAGAGCGGCGGGAATTCAATGTCCATGACAAGTCGTGGAGGTTCACATCGGTTCGGCTTTTCAAGTAGGCTGAAAATGCCTTGAGGCTCGTGAGGAGAGACTTTTCCGTGGAAGCGGAAAAGTTGAAAGGTGTGAGCACGGTGCTTTTGTTCTCTGAATGCTCGCTTTCCGCATTACTCTCATATGCTTCCAGGATCGCATGGGCATTCGCTCCTCCGAATCCAAAGCTGTTTACACTGGCACGACGTGTTGTTTGGCTTGGCAGCTCTGGCCATTTCTCCGCGGAGCTCGCAATCAGGAGGTCATTGTAAAATGGTCGCACAGTGGGAGACAGCTCGTTTAGAAGCAAGTTTGGGGGGATCACAGCATGCTGCAAGGCCAAAGATGCTTTGAGGACGGCAGCCAAACCAGCTGTGCCTTCGGTATGTCCAATGATAGTCTTAATTGATCCGACGTACAAGGGCGGTTCCCGACTAGCCCGTCGATAATTGGCTTCCGGTCCGAAGAAAGCGGTACTGATGGCTTCAGCCTCGACCGGGTCTCCGGCGGGTGTTCCTGTTTTGGTGTGAGAAAAGTATCGTGTGTGAATGGTTTGGTTACATACCGGTTCCATGGGCCTCGAAGAACTGGGGGCGATCTCTAGGGTTGGCCAAATCCAGTCCTGCTTTAGCATAAGTAGATCGAATGAGATCTGCCTGGGCCACGGGGTTGGGCATGGTGATGCCCTTGGTGCGCCCATCCTGATTAATCCCGGTTTCACGAACGATACATTCGATGTGATCGCCATCGGCCAGCGCGGCGCTCAGAGGTTTCAAGATGACAACGGCAATGCCATCACCACGAGCGTACCCATCTGCGTCCTTATCCCACATCCGCGAGCGACCAGTAGGAGAAAGCATTTTCAACTTGCTCTCGGCCACATACTGCTCCGGTCCCAGTAGTAGATTCGTGCCCGCTGCCACTGCCACATTGCTTTCACCGTTCCGCAGACTCAGAACGGCCTGGTGTACTGCAATAAGACTAGAGGAACAAGCCGTGTCGATTGTCATCGATGGTCCGTGCCAATCGAAAAAGTAGGAAACCCGATTCGAAAGAATACTTCTCGCCGTCCCCGATGCGAAGTACGTGGGAAAGTTCTGGATATCTCTACCCAGGAGATCCGCATAGTCGTTCGTCATTAATCCAACATAAACCCCAGTGTCGGATCCTTGCAGCCGTTCCATGGGCATGCCGGCGGACTCCAAGCCCTCATAGACCGTCTCCAACAGAAGTCGCTGCTGAGGGTCGATCGAGTTGGCTTCAATCGGTTTGGTGCCGAAGAACTGGGCATCGAACAACCGATGATTATCGGACAACAAGTACGAATGGCGGACGTTGCTCGTGCCATGGTGAGCGCCATCTGGATGGTAGAATGTCTGATGGTTGAATCGGCTGTCGGGTATCTCCGTCAACACATCTCGAGGTTTCTTGAGCAGCTCCCAGAGCTTGGCGGGTGAGGTTGCACCTCCTGGAAATCGACATGCGCTGCCCACGATGGCGATGGGTTCGGCGCCGGATTGATGATCGCCGGACATTGTGCGTTCTGCGTTTTGATGTCTCAACGGCCCGGTGCTACCAATGTGTGACCGTCAGTTTGCAATGAAGATCTAGCAAGTGTCGATCCTGAATCGGCGAAGAGACAACGGCTTGTATTCCGTGGAGGGTTCGGCGAAGGGCACGACGTATCAATATACCGAGGCTCGCTCTAATGGCCGACTATTCGGACATTTATCTAGACAGCCAGCTCAGGGCCAGCTATTCATGGCAATCAGTCACATCCGACTCCGACAGAGCGCTGACAGGGATGAACGAATCACGGTATGACAATCGAGATCGAAAACAAGGTTTTCAGAGCGCCCCTGCATGAATGATCAGCCGTTTCGTCCTTCGCTGCATTCGATGCAGTCTTTTTTTTTTCATGGCCATGAGTCTACCGGGCCGCCCTGGCCGGCGCATTTGAGTACTGGGCCAGTTGGAGACCCAACCACAGCCGAGTCCGACTCCGACTCCGAAGGGGCTTCTCTGTGAGATCATAGAATCGAGTGCGATCAGGCACTGGGTGGTTATTGGGTCTGTTGGTCTTTTGCTTGGGGGACACGCTGGGCGGTATTGGAACGCGTCTCCTTCCTGTTGGAACCCTGCCATGTCTCGCAGTTCATACATGCGCATCAGCTTATAGTGGTAACCTTGAGATAATTGAGTGAATTCACACGGTACATCCAAATAAGCAATAACGGAAAGTTGGAGGTTGGAAGAACTTGAGAAGTTCTCGAGAAAGCAACACAGGTCGTCTCCATGTGGCCTGATCTTTCAGGTGTCATTTCTCACGTTTTTCAACTGTTAACTACGACTTTTAGAGAACCTCGAACCATACTTTAAGGTGGGATATGTTCGAACCGATCGATTGAGTAAGTGTATTTGTATCGAAACTAATTCGATCCAAACATCGGGTCTTCTCTTCTCGAGGGTTGTGATCTGAATCCCACCATAGAACCATGTGCCCTTCAGCATGGCGTACAAGCAATGCAATGAGCGCGTGGATATGATAGCAAAGGAGTGCTCAACTCTAGATGGAAATATAATCGGTTTGATGGGCATCAAAGTATCCTGAAACGGCCCAAATTGCAATGTTCCATGGGCGCCATTGTGCGCATCGGATCTTGTTTCCAGTCCGAGCTGGGGATTTGCTTTACGCCTGGGGTGTGAGGCTCGCAGTGGTATCGCATATTTCAAAATCGACGGCTCTATGTTGTCGCCTCCTTCCTAAAAGGGGGTCTAGGCTCGAGGCCACAGATCTGGTGTGATATACTCCTCCGCCACTCTATGGCAGTGTTCCCGACGAAACAGCTTCGTGAATGTTTGAAGGATTGAGATTGGTATATTCTGAAATTGGTCGCTAGATGATGTATGGATGCACAATGCTGCCTCCTCAGTAGATATACACGAACTCATCATTCTCCCGGTCCGTGAGATCCTCGGCCACATTGGACCCTGCGTGAGTCACGTCGTGTCCACCCTCGTCCGCATCCTCTTCGATGCCATGGAAGTTGCTTTGCATCGAATGATCGATGATCTGAGCGCTCTTCCCATTGCGAACCCGACGACGGGCCTGTTGCTGGTTGAGAAACCAGAGGTTGGCCCATTGGATGAAAACGACAGCGGTCATCGCGCTGAAGATACCCAAACAGGCACGCAGACCGGGATGATAGCCGGGTGCATCCTTTGATGAAAACAACAAGGGGCCCACGATGTTGCCAGCAGAGCTTGCCGCGTTGTACAAACTCATGGCGACGGATTTTTTGGTGCTCCCCGCCGTGTTGCCAATAATCCATGTGACGACCAACGGGTTGCCACCGAAAAGGAACGACAGTAAGTAGTAACCCGCGAGAAGAGCACCTTGCTCTGAAGTCGTCCGAGCAACTGCGTAGAGAATGGCGAGGCCGGCGACCACGGGAAGCATGAACGCGGCCAAGACGGCGCCCTTGACCCGGGCCGTTTGGGCCAAATAGCTGGCCAGGAGAATGACGACGAATTGCAGGGCACCAAAGGGCATAGTCAGCAGAGTCGTTCTGTACTTGTCGTAGCCCAAGCCGCCGAGAATCAGGGGTCCAAACACGTTGGTCACGCTGGCGCCGATGTTGAGAAGCATGGCCATTCCGATCCACAGGTAGGTCTTGGGCTCTAATGCCGCTTCGAATACATGGCTGAATTTGAATTCGGTACTACCGGTGCCGGTCTGGTTGGCGCGGAGACGCTCCACTCCCTGGGCCTTCTCGGTCTCGGTCAGGAAGCGTGCAGACGAGATATCGTTGTCCAGGCGCCAGTACACGATTGGGGCGGAAACGATGGTCAGCAGACCCACAAAGAGGAAGATACTGGCAAAGTAAGAGGAGGATCCGGACCTTCGTTGAGGGGGTGCAGACTTACATTTGCCACGGGAATAGAACGTCGGACTGGATGTGGGCGAGACCGTAAGACAAGGCAGCCGCCACAATGGTGGCCAGACCATTGGTACTGTACCACGCTGCGATGCGCAATGGCTGCTCGGCCCGGCGATACCACTGACTGGTGATGACGCCGAAGAGCGGCAAGCATCCGGCTTCAAACAGGCCTAGGAAAAAGCGCGCGGCCATGAGGGAGCCGAAGTTGTGGCAGGCCGCCATGGATGTCTGAGCAATTCCCCATCCAAGACACAAGGCCGGCATGAGGATCTTGTGTGGCACTTTCACGATGAGAACGGAGGAAAAGGGCTGCCAGGCGAGTTGAGCGATGGGGCCAATAGATCCTACCAGGGAATATTGATTCCCCGTCAGCCCCGTGTCTTTCCGCAAACCGAACGTGGCACCGTATCCCAGGACCGACTTATCCAGGATTTGCAGGAAGTAGACCCAGATGAGCACGAGAAGAATGGTCCGGTCGGTCTTGCGACAGATGCGTCGACTCTCCTCTTCGGTCAGCGGCACTCGATGATGTCCGGCATCCTCGTTTCCTTTCCCCATCTCATCGTGAATGGTATCTGGTTTGGACATGATGTGATATGAGCGATTGGGGAGACGTGGGAGGAAGCAGTCGTGGGCCGACATTTATCTGACCCTGGAACCCCCACGTCAACCTCGATCATGTCACGATCAAGGATCGAGGCGTGTGGGGGACACTGCTTTCCCCGCGTTCCCCGTGTTCCCCCACGCCTCCGCTTCTCTCGTCATATCCAATCACTTCACCGGATGAAGATTTGAGTTGGCACTCGGGGACCGCGATGACGACGGTGGAAGACGGGCCAATCTGGAGCGCGGGCGACCGGCCTCAGCTCGCAGCCGACTTGTCCCGTTTCGGGCTTGGGCCTCGTGGAAGTGGGGGAATCTTTGGGCTGAGAGTGGGATTCTTCAACCCGGTCCGATATTGCCGACTACGTCGGGAAATGCAGAAATGCAGGAATGCAGGGCAACGGAAATATGGATTTTCGGCGACTATTTTACGAGGATAGGGTGTCTACATAGCATTGAATTTGGTGTTCGGTAGGCCTGCTACGCTTTAGTACTCGATGTTGTCCCAAGTAGTATAAACAAACGACTTCGAGCTTTCCAAAGTGCCCTTGTCGTGTCCAAGTCGAGTTCTACATAATTCGTGTCTGCATCACTCACTGGGCTCGACATCATACTCTACGTCCGTCCTGATGATGTATTTTGCGCCCTTCCTTACTCCGGTCCCTTCATGTAACAAGGCCCCGTTGGCCTCCCCGTGTGGGAATATCGCAACGGCCCCCATCACGGGTCGCACCGGGTATGCATTGAGGATCCCCTCTCGCGCGGCCGGCATGAAGAAAGTCGTCTCCCCGCCCTCAAACTCATCGTTGAGGTATAGTAAGAAGGTGTACATAGAGCTCTGTTTCTTTTCTTTTGGAGAGGAGTCGTACACATAAGTGTCATCGGGGAGGATGCCGGATGGTGGCCAAGCGCCGTCAATATGGCACCGGTACTCGGCGCCGGGAACGTAGCGATACACGCGGAAGCGTCGATTAATGCCTCGCACCAACCGCCCGTTGATTGACGGCGGCACATAAGGGGAGATTCGCGCCCAGAGTATGTCGTGGAAGGCGGTGTCGATAACCCAGTAGAAGTTGTGGGCCAGGATGCTTATGTCTCCATCTTCGCGGAGAGGCGCGTCGGGCAGGAAATTGACGGATTCGCCGGCAGCAACAATCGCCCTACACTCGGCGGGGGAAAGAACATCCATAGCGAGGCCGAGGCCTGGTACGGCGGGATGTGCGTGGTAAGTTATGGACGGGCTGACGGGAGATAGCGCGACGGCATTCGGCGCGGTGGTGTAGAGGATCGCGGGGTGATGGTTCGGTGGTTTGCGAAGTGGGCCTGGGGTTTGTTCAATAATACGAATGGAGAATGGTGATGCGGGTGCCTCCGCCAAGATAGATTTGTCGAGAACTGAGGCATAGACCGGAAGTGGTATCGTTGAGGGGCGGAGATCCCAGACGGGCTGGAAGGCGATTGAGGAGGTTGAAGTTGGAGCGACGGCGTTCGGGCTGGTGTCGATCGGGGTGCTGACACGGAGGATGGCATCGAGGACGGCGAGGAGTTGAGTATTCTTTTCTTTGCGATCGAAAGCGGGCTGTGTCGAAAGGCCACTGACGACGTCCAGGTCTCGCACCCATCGGCACAAGGCTCCGATCTTCGGTTGTTCACCCCTGATTCTCATCTCAGCGAGGAGGATTTTGGCGTCGATATACTTCTCGTCGGCAAGGGCGCCGGTGATCCGTGCTGTCAAGTTTGCACCCTCTGCCGAACGATTAGTTCCAGCGATCAATTACCCGGGACATTACCATGGACAACCAGCGTACCGGCAGTGTTCACGCCCGTAGTGCAGGCCTGGCGGAAATCATAGACCGCAACTCGGAGGTCCTTGCATGCCTTCGACTTGGTCAGGTTGGGGTATTGTGCGAGGGTTGTGAGCGTCTCGATGGTGATATCGAGTTCCTCGTCCGCAACGAGTGTCCTGAGGTGCTTGGGCTCGCCATCTGGAGGCGGCGTAAGGGTAGCTGCCTTGGGGAATTTTTGTGGAAGATCGACTTGCGCATTGCGCTTGCGCTTGGCAGATTTGGACTTGGGCATGCTGATGGTCGAAGATTGAACCTTTGAATGTGGGGATTTGCAGGTTTGAAGTTCGGGGTGGACTCGGCACGAAGAAAAATTTGGCCTCGGTTATACCGTGTTTATGCGCCGCTTTATGTACTTTATCCCTCAGTTATGCCGCGTTTGCCGCAATATCAAGGCATTCAACCCCCTATCATGCTAAAATGCACCCATCTCTATTCAACTGTAAAACGTTCCTTTTCTTTTGCTCGACGCTGAATGTCAGATTTTTTCTAATTAATTATTTGTCGGCTTCAATTGTCTAAAAAAGGGACTCCTAGAAGCCCTCAGATCTGGATAAAAGTCTGCTGTAAATGTCAACCTTGGAACATATGCGTGAATATATTCGGCGAGAAGTACAGCGGCCGTTGCTTGTTTTGCACCCAATTTTTGTGTACTTTGTACCACTTCTGAATACCCAATTTGAGGAACTTGCTTACTTTTGTTGTCCACACGCTGGTTTATGCCTCAAATAATAGCAAGAAACACTGTTCGGGTGATTCCAAGTACGTATGGATACTACGTGCCACCATAATCAAGTTGTAACCATGGAACGACTGCTATATGACCTTTTGCACTTTCGCATCTGTATCAGACGTAGTGCGTACCGACCACGGTTTCCACCAGGAGCAGACAGCTATTGGAATAAGCCAAGTTGGACTGGATCTTGTCAGTCTTGCAGAGCCGCCCACTTAAAGTATTTTGCTGAGTATATCGACTACAGGGGTTATTCTCGATGGGTTGCGTTAGGGGTACATTAAGAACAGCCCTCGCAACTGACAGGTAGAAGAAACGGCGGATAGGCAATATACCGGCGATAATCTCGACGTGCCTTCCTGCTATCCACCAAGTAGTGGTGAGGATTCATCGAGCATCGTTGCTGACGGCGGAACACGGGCAGTTGGAGGATTCGAAAAGAGTGAAGACATGCGACCGGTTCTCTCCAGCCTCTCCGGTCATCGTGTAATCCTCTGCAGTCATTGGAGCCGCATCAATGTACGGGGAATCCGGGGCGAGCTTATCCTTTGCGGACCGTCGGCTTCTCCCGATGCCCGGTCACCTGAGCGGAGATGCTTGAAGACCAGTCAACAACGGTAATCACTTTACCTACTAATAATTGCATCAGTCCTTTCTAGTGAACGAATGTCTCCACAATCGATTGCATTTGATTCGTGCCCGCATATTTATTATGTGGGGTGTTTCCTCGGTATCTTGTTTCGCTCAAGGGAACAGTGGGTGTAGAGTATGAGGCATTACAAACGAGACACGAAATATGGATCCAGCCATTATTGGAAAGTGGTCCGGTCATTGTCTGAACAAATGCTTTATAACCGCTGGCCCACACCTTAGGCTTCGCGCTGAATTTCTTACCGGAAATTGACCAGAGATTGACCACTTATGAATACTTGCCCAATTGACAAAAGAAACAGCATTTCTTGCATAAATTGAAGAGAAATTGCAATGGCTTCAAAGCTCGAAGAGGCCGGCGAGTCCCAGCACCGTGAAAGAGACCATGGGAAGCAGATGATGGACTCGGGGTCTTCCCAAGCCGGCACTGGCCCGGATGTTGTGTCAATGGAAGGGGTTGACCAAGCCTTGACGGCGAAAATGCATCTCGTCAACAATGTGTGTCACTCATAAAGAAACCTTTCACTAAACTCAGCTTACCGAGGCAGGCAATTGATCGAATTGGGTTCACTCCTTATCATACCAAGCTATTTTTTCTCAACGGATTCGGGTAAGTGACACTCAACCTCGTCAGAGATACGATGTACTGATGATTGAATACCAGCTACGGGGTCGACTCTCTGTTGCTATTCCTCATGAGCATCTCCGCCGACCAAGTGGTAGCACAGTACCCTCCGAAGTTCACGCGAGGTGCGCAACTGGGCTTCTATCTTGCATTGCTAGTTGGTGCTCTGTTCTGGGGTAGCACGGCCGATATTATCGGCCGAAAATGGGCATTCAACTTTTCTCTTCTCGTCAGTGCCGTCTTTTCTATCACCGCGGGCGCGGCTCCGAGTTATGCCTCTTGGGCAACAATGGTGGCAATCTCGGCATTTGGCTCGGGCGGAAACCTGGTGCTGGACACAACTGTTTTCTTGGAATATCTTCCCTCCGACAAGCAGTGGCTCCTCACACTCCTAGCCGGATGGTGGGGAGTCGGTCAGACAATGGCTGGACTCATTGCATGGCCGTTTATGGGTAATCATTTTCCCTCGGCCCTCTCATCACTTCTAATGCGCTAACATATAATAATAGCGGGTTATAGTTGTCCATCCGATGGCTCGGTGCCATGTACGAATGCCAATAATATGGGATGGAGATACCTGTTCTACACATGTGGAACCCTTGTCTTGGTCCTGAGCATGTGCCGGGTGCTGGTCATCCGTTTTCATGAAACCCCAAAGTTCCTTCTCTGCCAAGGTCGGGATGAGGATGTTGTCGAAACACTCAAAAACCTTGCTCACAAATACGACCGTTTATGCCCTCTCACTCTGGATCAGCTTCAGGCCCAGGGGCAAATTCACAGTACACATGCCCAGAACAAAGCATCTATCTCTGAAGTGGTCGTACATGTGCGAGGTTTGTTCACTAATCGGACAATGGCTCTATCGACCTCTCTAGTATGGTTATCTTGGGCTCTGATCGGGCTTGGATATTCGTTATACTACGTTTATTTGCCAGAATATTTGGCATCGCGAGGGTCATCTACCGGTGCAAGTTCAACCTACCTCACATGGCGGAACTACGCTATCACCAACCTATGTGCCATACCAGGCCCTATTATAGCTGCCTTCTTTTGTGAATTGCCCCTTTTTGGGCGAAAAAGAACGATGGCCTCTGGGGCGCTCATTACTAGTAAGTGCCAAGTCAAATGCCCTTGGAGGATAGTCTGAGCTCACAATCTCCAGTGGCATTCTTCTTTGGGTACACTTCTGTTAAAACAAGTCAGCAAAACCTAGGGTTTGCCTCTGCAATCTCGGTCTCCATTAACATCTACTACGCTACTCTGTACGCTTACACTGTTGAGATTCTGCCCTCTGCACATCGCGGCACTGGAAACGGCATTGCCGTCGCACTAAACCGTTTAATGGGTATGGTGTCGGCTCTCATCGGTGCCTTCACCTCAACCTCCAGCTCGATTCCTATTTACGTGTGTGCTGCTTTGTTGGGTGCCGCCGGCATTCTCGCGGCCTTCTTTCCCCTTGAATCACGTGGAAGGAAGAGCATCTGATCGGAACATGCATTTCTACACTTTACTACCTTGCCATGACATATTTATCGAAGCGAAGTATATATAACATGATGGTATTACTCCAGCACACCTCCGCGGGAGTATAGCTCTTTTATCTAAGAATGCCGCATAAGATTGACACAAAAGCCGGCAGTACCTAGGTAGGTAGCAGGAAAGGACCAGCATCATAGCAAAAGCCGATAAGATGACATTATATTGGAAAATGGGCTTGGGCCAAAACTTGTGCCCTATGGCTATCGCTAAATTCCCCAGGGGCTGCTTCGCTCAGGCGATTCCGGACGGCACCGTCGGTCCCCGTCCCCGTCGGCCCAAGTCCGAAGTGACAAAACAGGAATTCGCCCGCGTGACCTACCTTGCCTAGTGGGGAGGTCTTGCATGATGGAAAGCCAATAACGAGAAGGATGAGTTAAGAGTTGTACTAGCCCTATCATCTCGTGATAATAAGAGATCCCCTGCGCAAGCACGATTATTGCCTGACGTTTCTTTTTGATTGAGAAGAGAAGGGGGAACAGAACTAGCCACGAAACAATCTTGGAATAAATTGAAGCCTTTCATACAAAGGGGTTGAGAAGGCGATTTTTCTGCTTTGCCTTGTTTGATCAATTGTGAAATTTTAGCTCATCAATAATTAGTCTACAGGTACACCGGGTTGGAAATGATTATCCCCTTTGGTGCTCGCTTCAACAAAATGAACGCCCAGAAATATTGAAAACTTAAATTACAGGTTTCCAATTTCCCATAACCCTCGATAAGGATTTTCGTGGTCCTGAAACTGGAAGAATGGATCGTGCGTAACATCCATGAAAGACACGTCCCCTGGGAACCCCGATCCTGACCATGCCAGTGATTCCCTTTGTAGCACTCCCTCATTTGAACTATTGTCAGTCGAGACTAGGTTGTGTCGTTTCCAGGACCCATGTTCAGGATTTTCAGATGCACCTTGATCGTGTAATGTGCTCGAGTAGGGCGGCAGTGCTTGTCCCCCGTCAGACATATCCACTGCCGTTGCAGAATGATGGAAGATCTCGGTCTCGACCGTCAACTGATTTGAATGCATCTGCCCATGAGGCTGTAAGAATGAAGCATCAAATAGACCTTCCCCTGGTGGGTCAAGCGGGGTTTTGGTGGACTTGTGGCAAAGAATGTCCCACATCAGTGCCGTGTCTATTGAGAGCGTCCTTCGAGGCATTCGGTGATGAGTCGAATATGGGCTGACGGCAAATGCTGATTCAATAAGTCTCTGAATCTTTTGATACTGAGTATTGTGTTAGAAAAATATAGGAAGAGCGTGGTTGGTTCAAACTTACAAGTGACTGAATTCGGGGCCATTTGCTCGCCAAATCGCTCAAGAATCTTATGCAGGTGTCAAGTTTCCTTTGAGCAGATTCCCTGACAAGTTGATCTGCAGCTCGACAGTAATAAAGGTGAACACTTGCCGCTATCGCTATTGCGTGGCCAAGAAATGGGTCTGAAAGTTGATACTCCTTTTCGGCAACCATGTCAATAAGCCGTACCGTCCACGTCGTGTGAATAAGGGCCAGCTCCGCGGACGTCTTCCAGAAGGTATTTGGCACAGCAAGTTGGGCTGACTGCTGGGGTCGCCAAGAGTAAAGGAAAGGATGATTGAGGACACTGTGAACTGCATGATAGGTAAACTGGAGATACAGCCAAGGACTCCAGTAGCCACGATCGCGATTCAGCTCTGCCTGTGACTGTTCTTGGAACCGGACTGAATCGTATCGATGGGAAGTAGGAAACTTCGTTTCGATGTCCATCAGGTGAGCTCCGATGATAGAATAGCCAGAGTCGACTGACCACGGTGGTGTTGTATCTCCACTGGCACAGTGGGAGACATAATGCTGCACTTCACTCCATAGACTCGACAGCTGCACCATGTAAACCCATATACCTCCTCTTGATGTGAAGGCGCCATTTTCTTGGGGGGTCTGAGGAGGCTTCATCCCCATTTCCCTTCGAGAATCACTGTTGGCAGCCATGTACTTCGGACCATGGATGTCTCGCAGCATATCTAACTGCATACTATGCGGTGCATATTGCTGGTTTAGGAGATGAATGCTCCAAAATACCCTTCGCCGTCCTTCTAAATCGGGAGTGAATTTTCCCTCGTCCAACTCAATGTCGATTCCCGCACACTTGGCGAGGTTCGTCGCAAGACCGATATGAAGCCGTGCGAGATGAGTATCATTAGCTAGAAATGGGATTAGCAACATCCCAATCATGGCTCTATTATGGGTTCTCACCGATGTATTCAGCCATTGCAATCAAGCAAAAACTTTGCAATGTTGAGAGGTTCACCTTGCCTTGGGCAATTCGAAGCATGGCGTTGCTGCGAGCGGCTTCGGCGTACTGCCGGCACATTCGGTCCACTTTTCCTTCCAGAGAGGGATTGTTTGAGTAACGTAGAGCGAGACTTAGTATGCCGAATACAACCTCACTGCGGCAATGTTCAGGAATGGCAAGATCCCCCGGGTCAAAAAGCCACAGAGGCTGCTTGTGGCAGTACTGAAAATAAAGCGCAATGCCCTCGGTAACGATATGTTTCGGTGGCAATGCGACGGGCAGTCCGTGCCCACTTTGAAGCGCTGTCTCGTCACTGGGAATTCTTCTTATAATGGGTGCGTCCTGGAAGTCACTCGATTCCGATGTATTTTCACGGCTATGAAGCCTATGAGAGTGAGACTTAGGAGTGCCAACTTGGCGATTCGACCTGCCGTAATTAGCAATGTCACAACATTCAAGGATGACAATGTCTCTCACCCTGGGCCTTCAAACATCAGTTCCATCTTCTCTTCTAACTGCTGCAACCTGTCTTCCTGCTTTCAATTAACTTCTTACCTCCTGATCATCCACAATAAAGCATACCAAGACCCTATCGCCGCCGAGCGATCTCTCCAACGCCTCATAGCTTCTGCTATACTGGCATGTTTGTTGCAGACGCGTGCAGGTCGAGCATGCCGGACGCTCTCCCGGGCATCGAGTCTTCTTTCTCCTGCAGGAAATTAGTAAGTAGTCCGTTTACACACGGTTTACACACGGCTCAGTCTGGCTCTCACTCACCTACAGTTTTCACAGGCTTGATGTGATCTCTTGCTGACACGATTATTCATTAGGAACAGTGACCCAAAGGCCTAACAACGAGAGAATGACACTTTTGTTGGTTTGGAAAGGTCTTTATGGGCGAAGGAGCGCGGGGTTCTCGGAACACGACCGGTGAATTGGCGTCGCCCGATAACACGCGGGGACGATCCACCCGCTTCCACGGTCGTGACCCACGCAGGGAAAGCATATCCATAAGCGGAAAATGATGACATAACTCGGTGGGCTTTTGGGTTTCGAACATCAGAAGTACTGTACAAGAGTTTTGGAATCGAACTGCCTGGCCTTTCAGGTCCGAATCCATTAAATACCAAACTAGAGAGGTTCCTCGTGTGCTCCGGCACCATATTCTCCCTAATCGAATCACATTGTAGAAGTTGCGTCTATTATATTGAAACTATCCAATTATCCAATTTGAGAATAACAAAAAGGCTGAGGATATCAGAAGATACTAGTTTGAAAAATCCGAGGTTACCATACCAGCTCGCCAGAGCCCTCCCCAGAGCATGCCAGCCCTGAACAAAAAGCAATATCCTCTGCAGTAACCTGACCGGCTGAATGTTGTCGCGCCGGCCAAATCTCCTTTCTCTCTTTTCGCTCCTCGTCACGATGAGATTTGAGCAGAGTTCTGACAGTATTTTGGAAGAAAAGCGGTGCACTCTCCAGGTGAGGGTGAAGTTGGCCATTCACAAATACGCCGGCATTCAGATTTTTCTGGGCAGCATTGCAAAGATGCTTGTCCTCGTCTAGCACCCTCTTAAAGAACGAGTCAATGTACTCGAAGTCCTCATCCGAGGCCTCTTGGTGTCTGTAGACCTCGTATTCCATGGAGCAAGTCCCTACGGACGTTGGGACGCATCGCATCATGTAAAAGAAATGTGGTCTGGAGGATAAAGATATGTCAGTAATCGAATGTTATTGATATTGAAAAACCTGGAAAGGAAGCAACTCACGAAACTGTCATGCAGGCATTGGGGAAGTAATAAGTGCTCGCATTCTGAATATCGTCGTCGACTTTGTCCTGCTTTGGTCGAGAGAAATGTTGAATGTGCCCAGGGGTGGAAACAGTATAGTAGTATGAGAGATCGGCCAGGTTTGCCACGTCGGGATGCGCAACCGTACAATGGTAGCATTCGTTGTAGTTATCAGCGAGCGTTTTCCAGTTATAGTTGCCGTTCATATGCCATGTGTGGTCGAATTTGTATTGACTGAAGTCGAATTTCTGGAAGCGCTCTTGCGTGTCGACGCCTTTGAAATCTTCTTCCCAGGGCACGGGATTCGGAGACGAGTCGAGATTGACCCAGATAAAGCCCAACGCATCAATGTGCACATGCACAGGGAACAAGCTCTGATTCTCCTTCTGGAATCCTGCGACGTCATCGAATTTTGGGGCTTTGGCCAGTTTTCCGTTGAGGCCGTATGACCACCCGTGGTACTTGCAAGAAAGGATTTTCGCGTTGCCCTCATCTTGCGAGATGAGGGGAAAAGCTCGATGGCGACAGATGTTGTGGAATCCGTTCAAGTTACCTTGTCGGTCAAGGCACAGCACAAAGGAGAACCCGGCTTCTTCAAACCGAAGGAAGTCGCCGGGTTTTGTGAAGCGCAGCTTGTGGGTGATCAAGATCCATTTCTTGGAAAAGATAGCTCGTCGTTCCAGCTCGTACATTTCCGGAGCGCTGTACCAGGAGGCCGGAAGTGCCTTCGGTAGCTCCTTTGGAAGCTTTGCGTCTCCTAGGACAGGTTTGTTGTATCCGAACAAAGACGCGACTGCAGCAGCCATGGTGATCAGCTATTGTCTGCAGACAATTCAAAATCGAAGTTGAAGTCTGTCGCGGTACTCGATAACGACAAGATATATACCCCTTCGACTTTCTGTGCCCTTCTGAGTCAATTTAAATCCGTGGATCAACTGTATTGAAGGCAGCCGATCACGCGACAACCTACTGGGAACGGGATAAGATCCCTGGAACCCGCAGATAGCATTGTATTGATTCGGGATGAGGCCGACGGTGAGCTCGCCGCGTCATTGTGACCGTGGGTCCCTCCGCTAGCTCGCGCTTCTAGCCAAAGCGTTTGAAGAGGTGTCTCAGCTGTGCAATCTGCAACGCTGGGCCGGCCCGACGGCGTCGAAGCCGATCACGTGGACTAGGGCTTCCCGGCGATACCATCAACATGTCCATGATGTCCTCTAAACATTTCCAAGGTTCATTATGATTCTATATTTACTAGATAGAAAAGAGAGCTTAAAAAGCACATAAGCAGCCATGTGGTTGTCAACTTGATATATCATCTCCCGGCCCTGCATTCTGTATTTGGAGTAGTGTTCTCCCAACAGCCAAACCCAATCAATCCATGATAAGCTTTAGCTATTCGGAGGGTTAATTACAGCGTGAGATGCTTCACCATCAATTGCTTTTCCAATAGCTCCGTGCCTATCTTGCGGCTACCATACAAGGAAAATGAAGGCCTGGCTCCAGCCCGGACGAATACCGGGATTTCGCTTCAGCAGTTGCCATGGTCAGCTCCAAGGAGCTGACGACGGAGCTTGTTTTAGTTGCATGAACGGGGAGGATTCCGGTCATGTGCACGCCGAATGAGAGATTTTTGAATTCACTGTCTTTGCTAACCGGGCTACGTCCGATTGGGTTGGCTGAAGTGGCACTTCTATGGCAATCTAGTATTGAACATGTTTTTACTTATAAAAAACTTCCGTCACTTCCGAAGCCACCTGGCTGACTACGACGATAAACATATACCCGACCCTCTGACCTACTCTCAAGTCAAGTCAAATCACATCAAATCAAAGAACCATGGGATCAATCGACGCCCCCGAACATGCGCCAAAATTTATTTTGACGGCAGAGGCTTTAAACAAGGCGCTGCCCGATATGCACATGGCTACAAGAGCGATTCATGCCGATGACTTTGTCAGCCCTCACCGTGCCATTGCACCCGGAATGCACACAGCGGTGAACTTCCGTTACGCACGCGACCCAGAAGATCTTGTACCAGAGGAAAATAAAGACGTAAGAGCCCTGAAGTTGACTTTGCCTTTCCTAATAACCATCCTGATGGAAAATGACAGCCGAACGCTCCTTATGATTCCCACGTATACTCTCGCTACACGGCACCGAATTCCAATCGCCTGGAGGTCTTGCTCCGTAACCTCATGGGCGGCGAAGTGATCACGTATTCCACTGGACTCTCCTCCTTTCACGCCATTCTCATTCTCCTCAACCCGAAGAAGGTTTTTATTGGAGATGGTTACCATGGATGTCACGGAGTTTTGGAAATTGTCCAGCGATTGACTGGAGTTCAAAAATTGGATTTGACAGATATTGACCAAGCTGGCCCAGGTGACATTATCCACGTTGAAACACCTCTCAACCCGACTGGCGAGGCTCGCAACCTCGCCTATTACCGGACCAAGGCGACGGAAAAGGGTGCTTACCTGACTGTTGACTCTACCTTCGCTCCGCCCCCACTGCAGAATCCCCTTGACTTTGGAGCGGATATTGTGATGCACAGCGGGACGAAGTACGTTGGTGGTCACTCCGACATGCTTTGCGGCATCCTGGTCATTCGTCAAGATCACGTCGAAGAGGGGTGGTTAAAGAGGCTGCATAAAGATCGCCAATATATTGGCAGTGTCATGGGAAGTTTTGAGGGCTGGTTAGGTATCCGCTCCACCCGTACTATGCAGCTCCGTGTGGCGCGACAGGCGCAGACGGCAGAGAGATTGTCTGCATGGCTACACACGGAACTGAAGGACCCTAAGTCTCCTGTTGGAAAGGTTCTGAGTCATGTCCAGCATGCCTCACTACAAGAGGACGATCTGAAGGATGGATGGCTCCGGAAGCAGATGCCTGGAGGCTTTGGGCCCGTTTTCTCTATTCTGGTCAAGAGCCCGGAGCATGCACGTCTATTGCCTACTAGAATGTTTGTGTTCCAGCATGCGACCAGCCTTGGAGGCGTGGAGAGTCTGATGGAATGGAGGACGATGAGTGATGCGGGCTGCGATAAGAGATTGCTGCGCATCAGTTGCGGTATTGAAGAGTTTGACGATTTGAAAGCTGACATTCTTCAAGGTTTGGAGTCAGTTTTGCGGGATTCTACCTAAAATTTCCTGTAAACTTCGTGAGCTTCAGTCACCTATGAGCGCGGGCATGGATATCATTAGGCACAAGCCTACAATATATATTGCTTATGACCACATTCAGAGGCTAACTGTAAAACCTGTTCAGAACTGAGTACTTGGTATAAAATAATATTGCCATAGTAGAATCCAGCACTATTGGGGCTTAAACTCAATTGGAGGCTACATTCCAAGGGCTTTATGGACATGTGTTTGTCGAAACACCATTCTGCACCCATCGATGATAGAAGATGAACGCATTGGCCCAAAAACAGAGCTCCAGTGGACACACTGCATGGCCGATCAAGTGATCGGGGAGATCACCGGTCACCTGAGCGTATCTAAAGGGACGCCGGGGTGATTGGCGGACCAACGCCGATTGTAAGTGTATGTATGCAACATGTCCGACCACTTGAGCTCGACTGTCATCTAAATGATCGCTGTTTCTGCTGCTATATCTCGAATAAATACGTGGAAATTGACTGTATCACCGCAGTATACGAGTCACGTGGACGGACCGACGCCATGAGAACAGTCGTCGAGGAGGGGGTGCGTAACTGATAAAACCGGGGCAATATGCACGAGGGACTTCACAATTCGATTCACAATATATTTCTTTTCTTTGTTTTTTGACAACGAAGCATAGATGGATCAGTACGACGTCGCAGTTGTGGGACTCGGTGTCCTTGGAAGCGGAGCGGCATACTACGCCGCCAAAAAGGGCGCCAAAGTGATTGCATTCGAGCAATTTGAGCTTGGCCATGTGCGCGGAGCTTCTCACGATACGTCTCGCATTGTTCGAACCTCCAACTTCGCACCCGAATATGTCGCACTCGCGAAATCGGCTTACAAGGACTGGGCGGAGCTGGAACGGGATTCTGGCTATAAGATGTTGACTGTCACTGGCGGCGTGGTCTTCTTCGCCCCAGAGTCACCAACCCCCGCCAGCGACTTCACTAAAAGTCTCGATGCTCAGAATGTGCCCTATGAGCTACTCGACTCCCAGGAAGTGAAGAGGCGATGGCCTCAGTTTGACATCGCCGACAACGTGTCCACGGTCTTCACGGCCGACTCGGGCATCGCCCATGCTGCGAAGACTGTCAGCACTTTGCAATCTCTGGCGCAGTCCCACGGCGCAATTTTGAAAGACAACAGGCCGGTTGATCGCGTTATTCCCCAGGCATCGGGTGGTGTTGTGATCGAGACACCCAAGGGACGATTCAAAGCAGCCAAGGTCGTTCTTGCAACTGATGCATGGATCAACAAGCTCCTCGCTCCTCTATCCGTCCACATCCCGGTTTCGGTCATGCAAGAGCAAGTGACATACTATAAGCCCACCGACACGGCTCCCTTTGAAACCGACCGTTTCCCGGTATGGATCTGGCAAGGCGCCAATTGCTATTACGGATTTCCATGCTACGGCGAGCCGACCATCAAGGCTGGTCGCGACTACTCCAACAACTTTATGACGCCCGAGCAACGTACATTTGTGCACTCGCCCCAGCTGCTCGAGCAGCTGACGTCCTTCATGAAGGGATTTATTCCTGACAGGGAGCGACAGCCGCTTCGCACAGTGACTTGCCAGTATACGATTACTCCCGACCGACAGTTTATCATCAGTCCGTTGGAGAATCACCCTGATATTATTGTTGGCCTGGGGGCTGCCCATGCTTTCAAGTTTGCTCCTGCTTTTGGTCGGGTTCTAGCTGAGCTTGCAGTGGATGGCCGGACAAACGAGGATATTTCGAAATGGGGAATTCCAAAGGCTGCCACGCTCAACAGCAAGCTTTGATGTGATGAATTTATATTTTTCAAGAATATTTTCCACAATAGCGAAGCCTTTGAAGGCAATATCAGAAACAGTATAGAGAATTGACCTACGTGTGAATTCAACAAGAGTAATGGTCTCCATATACAGAGATATCTCCCGACGTCGAATATTTGAAACTGGGAAACACCAGTTCTCAAACAATGCAGTGGCACGAGCCTCCTCACTCATCTGGCGAGGGTTTCAATGCGTCGTGTCCCCAGTTCTTCAACGACCTGTAACTCTTGCTGCTAGAGTCACGCTTAGCGTGTTCCTCCTGGGCAAGATGACGCTTGCAATAAGAGACAACGCGTCGCATATGTTCGATGTCTGAATCAGTGTAATCCGAGGGATTCTTGGTGGGGTTGTGTTCGAGGATCTGCACGATTTTCCGACCACTGCGTCGCTCCTAATCAGTTCCGTCCCCCCAAGATAACTACGTGCGGGAATGCAGCCGTAAACCCGCAAGCTTACCTTTCGTGACCGATCGTCTCGCCCGAGCCTGACTGACTGGCCCATCCAGATGACAGCGACTGTTCCTCCTTCAACCAGCTGCGGAGCTCGGACGGTGTCATATTAACAAGCTCGTTGAACTCGCTGTTACTTTGTCAACTCCCGTGCCGATCCAATTGTGGGCCCAATGTGGTCCAAGTGCGGTTAGTACTCACCTGATGACGAGTTCGCTATTTTTCACCATGATTACGACTGTCGAGAGGATGAGAGGATGAATATCCATGTTATTGAATTCTCAATTCGTACCGACTGGGTTGGAAATGTCTCGTTTGATGGCATCTCGTGGGCCTCACGTCATGGCGGCTCATTGGTCGCGTCAAGCACAAGCTTTTGAAGCTTTGGCTCAGCGAGCTTACCGTGTGCACCGAGCTTACTGTGTCTTGCGACCCGCCCAGGAATTATCTCTCAATCCAAGATCAAGGTACCCTCGCTGTTGCAAGTTAAAGTCCCCTTATCGGCTCTGTACTAGACAACTCAACGACGGCCAGGAACGTACTACTGATACATGTACCTTCTCGACTTCGATGACCCCACAATTCCGGGCATCAATAAACAAAGGGATGGTCCAGCCAGGCAAGCCAGAATTTCGACAGAAAAGGGCGACATCGAGGCTTTTGCTGAGAGCTTTGACTAAGCATCAACTGTTGGTCTGAGCCATTGAAGAGCCATGTAACCAAATGGCTGGTTGACTTTCGATGTGGATCACTTGGTCCTTTACCATCTAGTCTAGGCAATCGTGGTCATATAACACTTACACCTTCGCCGTCCTTCTGTTTTCACTATAGGGCTAGTCAGGTCTTCCTGGACCGATAACGAATAATCCGTCTATAAGCACTCCATCTTGCGTGATTGCGTCAGAATCGGAGTTCTCGCCGATTGACGACGAGCCGAGGCCGAGTACTGCCTTCATCTGGTGGGAGACATACAAACAGCATTTTGTTTTCGGAAATCTGGCGACCGCCCGGAAGGTCGCGGTCGTGTCGATCCGACCGGCCGATGCGGGGGCATTAGAGTACGGGGTTTACTTTGGTGTACTGAAGCATATAAGAGGAATTTCTTTTCTAATCACAGTTGGAAATTTCCATTCTACGTTTCAAGGATTTATCTGGGTCTTGTTCAGCCTAATTCTTGAACTAATTTACTTTTTCACAGCATGGCTACAGTTGTGGAGACAACTACCTCGCAGGGCCTACCCTTGAGCGGAGTCGACATCAAAAAATTCCCAGATGGGTTGAAGACATCTGGTCAGCATCCGCCCGTCTATTCTCAAGTTCGTCCGTATGCGGACTTCCCGAAAGTGCAAACCGGTCCTACTCTATGGAAGGCAGAAGACTATCGCGAGAACCCCGAGCTGTGGACACACCGATTCAGCGACGATGAAATCAAAGAGATCAGTGCAGCTGCAGATCAGTTCATCGAACAAGGGCTACCTTTGACTGGTATTTCCAAGGTGAGCTCCTTTTATTCTTCCTAATCATTGCCATTCCATTAACCTCACGCGCAGACCAACTTCTTTCTTCCAAAACTTTCGCGCCGCTTGGATGTGCTGCGTAAGGACTTGATTGACGGCAAAGGCTTCTACCTTTTCAAAGGACTCCCTGCTCAAGAGTGGAGTCTTCAAAAGTGTGCGACGGCATACATGGGCCTGGGCACTTACATTGGTTACTTTGTGAGCCAAAATGGGCGCGGACATGTTCTGGGCCACGTCAAGGATCTGGGAGAGGACCCGACCAAGACTGACCGAGTTCGTATTTACCGCACAAACGCACGGTACGTGACGAGACTTCAGCTAGAGCATATTCGATTCGGGTCAGTAACAGAATCCTTAGTCAATACTTCCACACTGATGGATCCGACATCGTCGGACTTCTCTGCATTGCCAAATCCCTGTCTGGCGGCGAGTCAGATATCGCATCGACACACAATGTGTTCAATGTGCTACAGGAACGACACCCCGATGTTGTCCAGACACTCGTTGAACCCAACTGGTACTTTGACCGCAAGGGTGAGACTTCAGAGGGCGAAGAGCAGTGGATTCGAGGCAGTGTCTTCTACCTCGAGAACGAGCGTAGCGATAACCCCCGAGTTTACGCCAGATTCGACCCGATGAACGTCACTTCTCTGGCACGATTCAACTCCGGGCCGGACGCTCGCATCCCTCCCCTATCCGACAAGCAGAAGTATGCAATGGAGATCTTCGAAAAGACCTGCGCCGAGCTTTCTCTTCACATGATTCTGGCACCCGGCGACATTCAGTTCGTCAGCAACTCACATGTCTTCCACGCACGAACGGCGTACACAGACCACCCTCCTGGTGCTGTTGACGAGAATGGCAACCCCGCTCGTCGCCGACACTTGATGCGCCTTTGGCTCTCTGCCCCCGAGTCCGATGGTGGCTGGAAGCTTCCGTATCATGATACCCTGGAGAAGAAGCGAGGAGGTATCCAGGTCAATGATCAACCACCCGTTTGTCCTTTGGATGCGGAGTGAGTATCTGTACCAATATAATTTTCTTAGTTCTGCTATTCCATGTATTCTGTCAAATGATCTTGAAACATGATCTCGTCATTGAAGCTCGTTTCATAGCGCTTGTAAATATTCCCCAACCGTTCCGAAATACGGCGTCCGATGATGATGTAAGACGCAATTTAATAAACGATTCAAATACGGAAAGAATCCTTCAAATGAAAAATACTTCATGGACCTCAAGGGAACTTCGACGGCAATTTGGATATTATAGAATTCTCTGGCTATTCACAAGGAAATCAATCAGCCACGATTTGGACCAGGAGCTACAAAGACAATTTGTGTCGTTAAATCAACTTTGCTGTGGAAATGGGAAAACAGGAAGCCATGGTTCTGCCTGTGTTATAGAATATCCTCCTGCCCACGGCAATAACCCAGCTGTCTCGATCCCGGACCCAACAGCCGTGTCCGCCGGCTGCCACGCCCATCCCAAATCAGACATGAATAGCGTCTGAAGCTCCTCCAGGCTAGCTTGGCATGATTCGGGCTCATTTGTGTGTGTAGATGGTGTCTGTGTATGATCGATAGGATCGACGGACAGCGGATAAGCATCTGCATTGGAATCCGGTCTCGCACTATTTGGGGCCGACGAAGGGGTAGCTTTTTCTGGGGCGTGTCGCTCTGGAATCGACTTCCGAGCCATGCGAAAAATGGACAGGGGGTTAAGAACGTAATCTGGCGCACTTTGAACAGGAGTGCCCGGAACACTTTCACTGCAAAACAAATAATTTTAGTACTTGTCCGGGCTTGAGCATTGTGGCTGGCTGACCTTTGATCTTCTGCTCCTTCAATAGACTGATACGGGTCGTCGGGTACGCTGTTCTGTGCTACTAGCTCGGAGCCGATGCCAGAACGATCAAGCATAGTCTCCGCCGCAGAGCACTACAAAGTAGGTAGATGATGAGTTGCCCATTCGAATGGAGGTTCTGATTTGCATAGGTAGAGTATGACTTACCAAGGTATTTGAAATTCCGTTGAGATTTCCCATCGCACTCAAAGCGTTAATGTTGCTTTGCAAGAGAGGAAGCGTCTCCATCATTATAGTCTTGGTGTCTTCCAACCGGGGATCGAGGATCTGTGTGAGATGGTATACCATGATGCGACAACTATCATATGTAATTGTTGGAAGCCAAGAATCTGCCAGCATCCGCGTACCGTGACGGGCTGTTTCTCCAATAATTGTTGCCAAAGTTCTCGCGGCATCAAACAGGACCTGCTGTAGATGACGAAGAAATAACTGCTGCTCTGGTGGGAAATCGAAGGCAGCCCGAAGTTTGTAGAGAGCAGGAGCTCCTAGTCGGTACAGATCGCACACAGTCTGGTAGTGTGCACAGTGTAAAACACAAAGTGCTCCGAGCTGTGATGAATCTTTTCTAATGTAGATTGCATTGGGCGTGAATTGCAGGCTAGCTGGCAGAGAGTCATACCATGCGCGGCAGTCTGCATCCAGTGTCGCAAATTCCGATTTGGGATCCCATGGAACTATCGCGTCGCCTAGATGCTTTATGTACCTATACTCAGCGTCAACTCCTATTTCGTGCCAGTTGCGCGAACGTCACATATCCTACCTTAAGACACGCTTGCGAATAGAGATATGTCTAATGAAGTAGGTCATGATCCCCATATTCGGTAGCAACGTCGCAGTGTCAAGCTCGCCGGGAATGAACTTGAGCCAGCTTCCAGGCTTCAGTGACTCCGTAAAACATGGTATCTGCTGTATGAAGTTTCTTTCATTGCAAGGAAGCTGAATTTTCATGTCCTTCTCGTGGACGAGTGTGAGTTGATCTACCCCGCTGCCGACGAGAGAGTCCATCACATAGCAACTCCACATCAGCCGTCGCCGTGACTCTTTTGCTGTGGCAGAAGGGCCGTAATCATTATTTTGGCAAAGCAGATCAGTATTGTACTCAAGGTTGATTTGTAAAGCCTGAGCCATGCGAGTGATTAGTCCACTGAGCATGAAAGCATTCGCAAAATTTCCCATGCGGACGGCATAGTCATGGAGAAGAACCGCAGCCTGTATTTATTTAGCTCTCATTTATATGGAAGATAGCCGAGGTAAGATGTACCATTAAATTTTCGTTCGTTACAGTGTCGAGGGTCTCAAGAATCAACCGCTGAGCGACCTTGGCCCATTCGCTTCCAGCCGACAAGACGAACTTTGATGGAAGGGAAGACACCGTTTCACTGTACGCCAGGGCGTAGAATCTGCAGGATTTCCGTTAGCCTTACTTGTCTTCTGTTTTGATCTGAGGGACTTCGTGCTTACTGGCCACCAAGCGCACAGATAACGTGCAGCAGGGCATTATTACGAGACCTCTTGGAGACCTCTTTATCCAGACTTTGCAAGAACGAAGGTCGATGAATAAATGCAAAACATCGCAACGGGTGGATATTGTTGAAGTATTCCTCAACCAGAAGACCGATTTTCCACGGGGTTGGGAGGTGTCGAGCATTCAACCTGTGCTGATGAGCCAAACCATCACCCAAGAATCATGACTTCTTCATACCAGTTCAAAGAGGAGATTTGGAACTCATATGTCTCGCCCGCGAGTGACTGTCGAGACGAATGGCATGGGGATTGTGACGGGTGGTGCTGCTCCCCAGACTGCATCGACGCTGGATCTGGATGATTGCTGGGAGACTCAGGAATGAAAGCGGGGGTGGGAAGTGCATGTTGACTGTCTTTAGTAGTCACCTCAACGCGTCGGATCCAGTTAGGCTGGGAAGACTCGGAATAAACACAGCTCAGACCCTTGTCTTGACATCTTTGGCACAGCGGTCGCTCCCCAGAGCACTTCGTCTTGGATGCCCGGCAGGCCGTGCAAGAGCGATAGGTTCGTTTTCGCTTCGAACTCTCGCCCCGGTATTTTGTAATCTCTTGGATATGTGGAGATGTGGAATATCCCGAACATACCAGACGGAGGCGGGCACAGTTTTCACATTCTCCGGGCCGCTCGTCACACTTGACCTTGACAGACTCAATGTCAGATCAACAACATGGAATTGAGATGCTCGCGGCCTCACCTTACGGGCACGACAAGTGCGACAGCCTGTAACGTGTTAACGGCTACCGATACGTTGTGCAGGGCCCACACCCACCAAATCGCGACCGAGATGCTTTTGGGGCGCTTGAAGTCATGTCGACAGAATATCGCGATACCTCCGAGATACTCGAGCACCGTGAAGCAATCCAAGCACAGGGTGACGGGAATCGGGCCATCGGAAATCGCACGGATCGTCGGCTCCGGTGGTGACATCCTCGTGCGCAATGACGGAATCACAGAGGTGGAGAAAGCGAAGCGATCGCCATTGCCGAGGACTCGCGTGCTCCTGTCATGTTATTTGGAGATTCACAGGCTCAGGGAAGCCGTGAAACAACCTTCTTTCATAGTACTGAGTCGAATGTCCAATTTTCCAGATATCTTATTCACATCAAAATTCAAGGTTCTCGTCACAGCAGACATTTTCGACTTGTCGTCCCGCTACTCCTACACAATACCCAAAGCGTCTTAGGGTATGCGACTGTAATATTTGCTCTGGTAATATGGCTTCAGGTAAATTTGGGAGACAGATATGCTGCGGACCCAGGACTAAGTGAAGGAAAGTCTTAACGTTCAAATTCGGCGATTCTTCAAGGAAGCCGCAAGCCGAGTGGCTCCAATAGGAAAATTGTTGCTTTCCCAAGATCGTAACCCCCGGCGGGTCGCTGTGACTTACTTCGCTACGGGGATTTAGACCTCGACTCCGTAGGATTCCCAAAAGTTCCTATTTCAGGCTGACTGGATGCATTATTTTGAATCCGACTCATTTTTGTTTCACATCCAGACCTGTGTCACCGGGAGAGACAGGCTGTACTCTTATAAAATATCGAGAGGCAGAAGAACTCATTATATTCTCAAATTTCCTATGCTCCAGGTCCTACTTCTCGCCTTGCCATTCCTTGACTCAAGACTTATTCTCTACTCCTTCTAATTCGTGCGCAATAAACGTTCTATTCATCACACTTGAATTCATCCTTCGCAATTTAAAATGGATACCCCTTGTGATATTCCCTCGACCCAGACCGTCATCCTTCAAGGTGAGGGCGGGATTCTTCAAATTACCCCGGAGTCCCCCATTCCAGAACTCAGTCCTCACCAAATGCTCGTGCGTACCACGTCTGTGGCTCTCAATCCCTGTGATTTTAAGATGCCTCTGCGATTTCCAACTCCGGGTCTCTGGGATGGGTGTGACTTTGCCGGTATAGTTGTTGCACTAGGCTGCGAAGCAGCTTCTCAGGGGCGGTTTTGCCTTGGAGATCGAGTTTTCGGTGCCGTGCAGGGCTCAAACCAATCGGATCCCCAATCCGGGGCCTACTGCGAATACATTCGAGTTGAACCGGATTTTACGTTCCATGTACCGGAGGGGACCGCACTTACAATCGCGCCGGCCTTGTCGTGCACGGCTATTGCTACGCTTGGAGTTGGACTATTTTGGTCCCTTCAGCTGCCGGAGAATCTGAAAGATTCTTTGGCAAAGTCGGAGGACGTTTTGGTCTATGGGGGAAGTAGCACTCTGGGGCTACTCGCCATTCAACTGCTGAAGATGTAAATTCTTGTTTCAATCCCGAGCAGTCAGGACTAATAGCTCTCAGATATGGTCACCGAGTAATCACAACGTGCTCACCTCACAATTTTGAATTGGTCAAGTCCTACGGTGCCGACGTCGTGTTTGACTACAAATCGCCTACCTGCGCCCAAGACATTCGGACGGCTACTAAAAATGCACTTCGTTATGTCCTTGATCCGTTTGCGGAATCAAAAACACTGCGGTTGTGCCAGGAAGCTCTTGGCAGAACAGGCGGGAGATATTGCGCATTGGAACAATATAACGTGGAACTGATTGTGCGAAAGACAGTCAAGTATGAGTTGGTCATGGGAGGTGCAATTGCAGGTAAAGGCGTGGAGCTGCCTGAGCCATACGGCATTCCGCCCAGGCCGGAGATTGGAGTGTGGGCGCGTTCCTGGTACCGCACGCTTCAAATTTTGATCCACGAAGGCAAGCTCAAACCCAGCCCTGTTGAGGTAATCCCCGGCCGTTTTGAAGGTATCCTACGTGGCCTGGAGATGCTCAAGAGTGGAGAGGTATCGGGGAAGAAATTGATTGTCTCCCTAGAGGAAAGTCCGTAATCGAAATTTGTATCTGGTGGAATTATTACAAAATCTCTCAATACTTTGTAAAGGTGTATCGAAATGGTGTCAAGCATGGCATTGTTGCTTTCAACTGCAAAGCCTTGTCTTGAGCAGGTTGTCATCTTTATTCGTGGAATGCATGCAAGTCGGGCCTTTAAGGTTCTTTAATGGAGAGAAAATGCGCAGTCTTCTGATCAGCTTCCGTACTTTATCATCACCAGTTCCATACATGAAGAACGAATTGGATAACACAACAATGCTCCTAAATATGGTAATCATAGACCACTCTGCTGTCCAGCGTTTCTTTGTCATTCCAGGTGGAAACGTTGCGCGTCAGATATCTCTTACCGTCCACAAGCTCAAATGCCCAAAAAACTCGAGCATCCCATCCTTTGCCCGAGTTGTGCGCAGACTCATCAATGACGATCCTGGAAGGATTCCCTTGTTCCAGTCTCTGGCGTAGAGGCTCGTTTGAAATATCATCTACGCTGATGTATTGCAGACTCATATTGACATTACCGAAGATGGGAAGCGAAAAGTCTTTACCCTCTCCGTCCACACGATATGTTCCTGTACTGCCAAAGGAGCCAGGGTGGACAGTCTGCTTGATGTGAAGACTTGTAACCGCATCAGCTGGTGAGTCGAGCCCAGAATCGTCGGCGTTGAATTCCGCTGTAGTGCCATCTGGCAGGGTAAGTGACTGTTTGATTTCCAGCGAGAGGTTGGCATATTTTAGAGCCTTTCTAACAAGGAGGGGTACTCCTTGCTATACCAAGACATTAGCATTTCTAGCAGTGCAACATCTTTAAGCCTCCCTACCAGCACAAAGATTTTGTCAGGGTCATCTGACAGCTTCCTGTTCTGTTCTTGTGGTCAGTAAAATTTTCTAACTGGAAAATGGCGCCCACATACCAAATTCCATGTTCCTACCAAATTGGTCGCGCCTTTCGAGCTGGGGGCAGCCATAACTTCTTGCGTCGATCCGACAATAAATTCAAATTCCAGTGTTGTAGAACTCTAACTTGATACTGTGGAACAAGAGAAGGTAGTTCCTTAAATATTGCATGTCCATTTTCCCATTATTATTAGGCACTCGCAAGAACGCTGTGCATGTTCGGACTCGGCGTCGGTCTCGGAATATGCAGGAGCTCAGTTTTGACACCATAGTTCCCATCGGAATCGGCAGGTTTGTTTCAAGTCAGGATTCATTTTAAATCATGGCTCATTTCCCCAGGGTTGATTGCAAATTTAGTTTGATGGCTGAACATCCCATCTTAATAAGCATCAACTCCACAAAGAAAATTTCTTTGAAATGGGCATCATTGGATTGGTGTACACGAAGAGTTATGCTTTGAAACAGAATGAATTGGACACGATTCGGGTACTTCCGGTTTGTTCATTAATGCGTAGAGATGGGAAACGAAACCCAAATTCACATGTTGACTGGATCTTTCAGAAGTTGTCTAAGACAATTCATTGTTTCCTTCAATGGTATCGCGCACATAACTTTTTCCTGAGCCACGATATGATCTCGAATGGGAGCCAGTGGGCTGTCATCCAAGATGTACGCCATGGGGCTAATATCCCCGTCTGGTTCTCGAGTTGGGTCTTGAGACATCCCCAGGATCCGTTCAATTTGGACTAGCATGCTGGAGCCAAGCTCAATTAACACCTGGACTTGAACGGTCAAATTTCCGTTCATGTGAAATTGCCCGAGTTGTAAGTCCGGCAGGAGCAAATATGCAGCCGCATCGGCGGGGGGTATAATGAGAAATAGTTGATAAAGCTGGGTGAAAACCGCTCGATACACACGCACAAGATCGCAATAAGTCGCTAGTATGCTGAGTGATGTTGCTATATCGAATCTCCGAGGCCCTGGGGCCCTTGCCGCATCCGGGGAGGATTCTGTCGTTGTCAAGTATCCAGAGTCATAGGATGATGTTGTTGTCTCCCCGTCTTCCACAGTGCTACCCATGGCATCTTCTGATGGTGACTTTGTATCGCGTTGGATACTTGGTTCCTTTTGCGATAAGTCAAAGCTGGATATGAAGTTATAAGGTTCTGTCATGTCATTTATCCCGGACTCGAGTATATCTTTCAATTGTGTTGAATGACTGAGCATGCGAAAAATGGGCAGGTCGAGTTTTCCAAGAGTTGCGCTAGGATCCCCCTTGAGAAGCGATGAGGATCCCATTATTATGGATCCAGACTCCAGAAGTACCAGATCGTCAATCAAGTCAAGGTTTAGCTTCAGAAGTCTTTTGCGTAGACCAGCTGGACTGGTGGGAGCCCACTCCGTTGTGTGGGGCATCGGTGGCTCATCGTCCATAGTGGGTACCTGGATGCTTTCCCAGGGTGCGTCCCAGATCCCATCCATGATGGACTTTGAGGTCTGGTCGTTGAATCCGGGCATTCCCATGTCGAAAGGGATATCTGTCTCTGCGTTGGACTCATTTTGCATGATGACGGCTTGTGGAAAGTACTGCTGATCTGAAAGGTGATATTCTGGATCGAATAGCCCATTTTCGGTTGAAGGCTGTTATCCATGCTAATCAGCAAGAGCCTTTTCTATTTTTACGCAATCAAAGAATGCTCACCAAGTCATGAGACCCCAATCCCCAGGAAGTGTAAGGGTCTCTCCATTGCTCAAAAGGAAATGATGAAGCAGGAGGCGACGGCATTTGCAACCCGATATCCCCAACGGAAGCAATATTCGCAGTTGAGAGAGACGGAAATAAATCGGGACTCCTCCAACAGCGGGAATATTGATTGTCTTCTCTCCGGGGTGCCCCAGAACATGCAAGTGGCTTCCTCACTTTTGAGGCAGACGATCTGTGAAGAACAGGCATAGGCATCCGCTCGCTGGTGAGAACTCGACCACGATCTCGAGATAAAGTGCCGGAGTCGCCTTTTGATGGTAAATAAGTTGGAGCGGGCTGCCCAACACTTGTCGTACACACAACTTGAGCTTTGAGACACCTTTCACACGATCTGCCATTGACTTGATCACGTTCACAGCGGAGCTTGAATCCGCGACATCGATCACACGCTGATCTTCGAGATTGTCTGTAGTTCAAAGCTGAGTGCATGTTCGATTAACAGTGCGTTTGGATGTAGTCAACAACCGTGGTCTAAAGATCGCTTGATATCATTTCACTCCTAATCAATCGAGGGAATATGTATCTCGGTATTTTGTTGTCGTGAAGCATGGTTTCACATCCAGGAATACCACGCCTGAGTATTGGCATATTGAAATACAAGCCACCTGTAGACTAGACCAAGCGCCGGGCTGGAATGAACACGGTCGTGTTGGAAACGTGCGTCCGTGGAATCGGGTCATAAAACATGTATTGAGCTCGAAAGATCTGTTCAACTTCTTCTTTTAGCGCACTTTTCTAGGCCTCTAGCATTCGCTTCAGTCATAATATCAAGCATGAAGAAGCAAAAAGTTCTGTCAGGTTCTTCAGAATGCTCCTTTTGCTTCTTAGGAAGGAGTGTCAGAGTGTGCCCTGTGCACTCCAAAGAGTGAGATCCTTTGCCACCAGCTGTATCAGGCTCGATGAATTGCATCTTACATGTTCAGATTGTAGGTAGCAATTTAATGAGGTTATGCTGCACGGTGCTTCCTGCGCAGGAGTGCCCTTGGACGCCTGTTCTTTCGCACGTTTCATCCGCGAGAGAAATCAAGCGAACACCTGAGCAGAAGAATACCAATATGCCACGATTTGCAAGAGTCTATTTTCATCAGTAGGGCCATCACTGAGATATGAAACATACCTACATCCCAAGATCCATGAAACTATGCGCATGGCCCAGAACGATCGACGCCTTGTGGGGAGCCCGGTTCCTTGGCTTGGGAACGGATGCTGGGTCGTACGCCCGCCAGGCCACCGGACAATTACAATCCCAACTGGTCAAGGATCCTGTGAAGAAGCATCCATATTTGTGGTTCGACTTGGGCATTGCCGCGTGCGATTCCCACACCGACACTTCTGCACCCGACCACCAGCAACTTTCATGTTCCACCGCACCTGCAGCCCTCGGTTTGGAACGAACACCATGCACGAACAAGTTGTACCAGTGTTACTCAAGAAGTAGCCTCCTCGGGGGCTGTGACACTCTTCCAAATCATTCTCTGGGGAAGGAACAGGCACGGGGGCATGTCCTACGCCTATGCGCAGAGCCAGATCAACCTGTCCAAGCGCGCATACTCATGTCGACGACCCGTTCATTGAATAATAGAAGGATCCTGACCATATCAAGGTGACACAGCTCCTGGTGGCGTTGAATTGCTGCGCTAGTCCAGAGTAGCATATGTCGTGCGTCGTAGATCCCATGCAATAGCCAGAGTATCCTCATCGACAGCCTCATACCTTGGTACGGCTGAAGAAAAACCCGAAGCTTGTGGCAAGTCAATAATAGTCGGGTAATCATAAGAGGCGTCACTTCAATGCCCAAAATCGGCCGTGATGTTGGCAACCAAGTGGCGTTGGACAAGCCCCAGTCAGATTCCAGGGGTCATTGGTGGAATGTATATATCTTCAATAAAGTGCGCTAAAACCAGGTTACATGGTAAAAATCACTTTTATTCGCATGGTATCTTCGCTGAAAATCGCTCAAACCCGACTTCTGTACATGAAAAGGAAAATTAACGAGATTCGGCAGCCGTAAACAGAATGCCTCGAGCTCGTCTAAATCAAAGGACTGGAGGGGCGACAAACGAGTCAGGAATCCCCTCGAAAACCCAGTTCAGGGAGTCGAAGACTTCAGAGAACCCGGATTCACTGAAGAATGCGCCGCTCTCATCGAACTGACTGGGCATCATCAATGACGGATCCTCAAGAGAGCTGTCCTGCTGTCGGCCTAGAGGACCTGTTGCCGAAATGTCTTGGTTCGCTGCAGCAACCGCGGCTGGGAAAGTGTGAGTATCAAAAGCAGACGCGACAGTGCAGATGAGGCTTACCTTGCATTTCTTCAATGCTCTTCACTGGTCTGAAACGCTGCCGCCAGCGCCAAACGGTGTCGTAGACGTGGCTCATGCTCATGCGGCAACGAACTTTGAGCTGAAGGCTGTCCTCTTCAGCGGGCTCCGGGCCGGTCGCATTCCACATTTGGGCAAGAATGTCGGCGAGACGGATCGGGCGATCATGGTCCATGACGCTGATCCTGCGAATTGCTGAAATTGCGCCATTGAACAAAAGCTTGCCATGGTTGAAATCGATGTGTCGGCTGAAGCTACTCTTCAATAGCTTCATAAGGGCAAATGCCGCGGACACAATCATTTGGAGAATGTAGTTGGTAGAATGACCGATCAGTTCACCAGGCGAAGTTTCAAGGTCGAGCACTCGCCCTAAAAATGATGTTGTTGCGATAAACAGTTTTGTGAGGTCATCGCTTCGGGCATTCGAGCCCAGGAAGACGAAATATCGGAAGTGCAACTCTGCAGCACGGAGATGAATCATATTGATCGCTTGGAAACTGTCAGTCCGGGAGTGGCAAAAAAGGGGAGCACGGCTTACCAGAGATGCCCCGACCTAACTCAACTTCCATCTCTCGTAATTCAGTCTCGAGAATCTGTACAATGACAAGCTTCTCTGCACTAATGAACTCCCCCGGCTCAGGCTTGCTGCTGTACAGGGCCTTGGTCACCCTGTCACAGAACTTCTCGATGCGCAGCCTGATCATAAGATCTTCAGGAAGGCGATAATCGGCATCTTTCAACGACGGGGGCTCAAGAGCCCAGTCGTAGATCGTGCTAGGCGGCTGGCCATATCCAGTGGCAACGCTGACGCAAGTCAATATTGGATGAAACAGGGTGGGAAGACAGACGACTTACTTCTGCGCCACGATATTGCAAATCACCCATGTATGCAAGCGATCCTTGAGTGCCTCCCCTTGAACTTCCATCTGGAATGTAGTGAATTCCTCGGCCTGAACCGGACGGTGCAATCCCAACTGCATGGCTATCTGCATCATGAGACCACTGAGCATGAAAGTTGCATCTGTTCGTTGACTTGTTGTTGGAAGGGGCCATGTGCACAACACACAGAGTGCTTTAACAACTCGGTAGTTCTGCGGAACGCTAGTGATTGTGGACCACAGAAGTCGACTGAAAGGTCCTGAAAGAGCGCTGAGGAGCCAAGGCTCCGTAGGGGACCGACGGCTGGCCACGCAAATGATCGTCCACGCCAATAAAGGGCATCGATTGAGATACACCTCTGGGGGCTTTGGAGGGTTCAGAAGCGGAAGAAATGGATGATAGTAGTTGAAATACCTTAAGAATCAGTCAGCTTTGAGCTAATACGAGCAAAGTGAACACCCAGCGCTTACTGTTCAAACAGCCGTGCCACACGTGCTCGGGAAAGAGCAATATCTTCTAATCTCCACGGAGTGTTATCCTCCTGGGACAGAATAGACCCATCTCTTTGCATGGTAATTGGAGTTGCCATGGACGTGTGCTGTTCAACGGGCACTGATACCGGACGTGAGCGCTCGGCGACAGCTGAATCGCGCCTTTTGAACGCATCCTCCGAGCATTGAGAGAGGTCATCGCCCGCATGGGACTCAGCTGCTTCCTCCTGCTCTGGGTTGAATGCTAGGCGGCGGCGGAGATCTGCGATCTCCTTTTCCATCTCTGCATTGCGTCTGTATACAAGTTCAATAAGAAATCAATGTTTAGGGAGTAAAGGGATAGCAGATAGCACCTTCTCTTGGAGATTCGCTTGAACGACTGTTCAACTTTGCAGTCAATCCCAAGCCTGCGGCAGCGCGAGCAGGCCGCGGCCGGGGTCTGAACGATGTCACATCGAAGCTGTCCAGCGATGAGATCGCATCAGCGCGGAGGTTGCGGGACGGGGAAGGGGGAAGAGATTGGGCGAATTGAAAGTCGGTCGGGGCGATGCATGTGGCTCACCTTCTGCTGCTTACACTCGTTGCAGGCCTTCCGGCTGCCACCTCGGCGCTTGCCTGTGACAGGCGGGGTCTTCTCCATCTCGCCAGATTCGGGACTCCTCTGCATAAAATCCACGGGGTGTGGCTGGGGCAGTCTGGGGGACCGAAAGTCGCTCGGAGGAATCAAATGTGGCCCATTCGGTGCCAACAGGTGCCGATACTCCAAGTCCATCAAAATCGGCCTGCGCTCATCCGATATAAAACCGCGTGGAACATGAGCGAGTGCTCTCTTGATGACAATCTGCCGGAAATCGGAGAAATCGGCTCGTCCTGAAAGGGGGGAAAAGCTCAAAGATTCGTCGCGGTGGAGCTGCCGCGGGTCGAGCGCGAGTACTGATTGGATGGGCGGCCGAACGAAACTCGGCGGTTGTGGCTGAGTCATGATGTCGGCCTGGGGCATCAATTTATCTTAATGCCTCAGGCATAAATATTGCCGAATACGGAAGGATCGCGGCTCTATTCATTCAACAGCCGTCATTGAGTACACCCTGTCTCTTCTCCATTTCTTACGACCTTTCTGGCTACTCCGAGTCTCGTTTGATAAATTTGAGAGCATACATCACTTTCTTTTTCTTTCGAAATTGTGCCATTTGTTAGTGCCAGCTTCCACTTTATATATCGATCGTCTGTCGGACTTGTCCACGGAATGCAATTACTTTCTCAGCAAACGCCATTTCTCCATCAAAACATTTCGCTCAATTCGAGTTTGATTAAAAAGTATTGCACGCAGCTTTTAACCCCTCTATTTCCAATGCTTTTTGCAGGTGAGAAGCAAAGAAGTTTCCGGCCGGGGTAAGTGGAAGCCGAGGTCCGAATGCGGGGAAAGCTTTGCTTCAGAAATCAAACGAGTTTGTACACAACATCATGCAACAGATTATGCCTTATATATAATATAAATTATATACCGCGAGCCTGTATCTTCACTGCCAATATGAATTTCGATCTGCCACAGGACTTGAAATCCCACCTTCTGTCCATCGACTCCTTCATTCACTCTACAATTCTCCCACTGCAGCATTCCAACAATAACGATCGATTCTTCGACCACCGTCGCGAGTATGCCCGAACTGACTGGCAGCAAAATGGCAACCCTCGTCCAGAATGGGAGAACTTATTGAGTGGGCACTGCATCTGTGGAAGAGTGAGTTCGATCTGACATTTCCGCAGAACAAGCTCGTCATCTGGCTGACGAGGCGGGCTTCTACCGTTTCGCCCTCCCCAAACAATACGGCGGCCAGGGGCATCCAGAGACAAACTTGTGGATGTCCGCGGTTCGCTTCCACCTGTCATCGCATCCTGTTTATGGAGGTGGCCTTGGACTTGCAAATGATCTACAAAATGAACACAGTATTGTCGGAAACTTCCCCGACGTCCTCATGCTCCATCATTTTGGCAACGAAGAACAGCGGCAGACTCTCATCCCCGCTCGTCTTCGTGGGGAGTTTCGAACGACGTTCGGCCTAACAGAACCAGATCATGGTAGTGACGCGACATTCATGTCCACCGTTGCACGTCGCGAACGCGGTGGTTTTGAAATCACGGGGGCAAAGAAATGGCAGACAGGTGCTCATCATTGCACTCATTTCCTTGTATTTGCACGGACATCTGGTGTACCGGGATCAGCCAAAGGAATAACTGCCTTCCTCGCTCCTCGTGAGACACCCGGTATTCGGATCGTCAGCTACGAGTGGACGCTCAATATGCCAACCGACCACGCCACGGTGAAGTTGGACCGTGTGTGGGTGCCCGAATCAGCCGTCCTGGGAACTGTCGACCAAGGGCTGGCCATTGCCCAGACGTTCGTGCATGAGAATCGTATACGCCAGGCGGCCAGTTCCTGCGGCGCTGCAAAGTTTTGTCTGGACCGAAGCATCGAGCGCGCACGCTCGCGCCAAATCTGGGGAGAAGGCAGGACGTTGGCAGATAACCAGGCCATTCAGTTCCCGGTTGTTGAATTGGCGACCCAGGTGGAGATGCTCCGACTGCACATCCTGAAGACGAGCTGGGAAATGGACCGTGTTGAAGCTGCATGCAAATCGGCCGAGGCGCAGCAGCCGCCGTGGGTGGCTATAGAGCGCCAGCTCAGCGACCAAGTCGCCATGTGCAATTTCTGGGCCAATCGACTATGTTGCCAGGCTGCAGACCGGGCAATCCAGGTGAGTTCGGAGCGAAGTCGGCCTCATCGTTCACTGACTGTATAGATTCATGGCGGCGATGGATACTCCCGCCACTACCCGTTCGAACACATCTATCGTCACTTTCGACGCTACCGGATCACAGAGGGTGCAGAGGAGATACAAATGCGAAAAATTGCGGCATATATTTTCGGGTTTGCAGGGCCGAAGAAAAAGGAGCTGGAAGCCGTGGAAAAGAGCAAAGCCAAAATTTAAAACCGCCACAGTCCGTTATGATCGGCCCGCCTCCTTGCGGCGAATGGAATGTCTATACTGTCCGGAAAGCTCAGTTTCGGGGCAGCTCCAAATACGGCATCGCCTAGGGATCAGCTCATCAACTCATCACCGAGAAGAAGCTTCAGTGCTATCGACTTGTGCCGACATGGAAAACACGACTAGTCTAGCACTAAAAAGTGTCATTTGGCATTTTTGGTCCAGTAGTCAATGTTCTGACAACTTGCGAACGGCTACATGACCCACGCTTGGCTTTGCTTATTTTTGCTCTTTTCCCCCCTAAACCTCGGGTCTTGATATCGATTTTGGCGTGGCGTGTCAACCACAGTCCACACTCTAGTCCCACCGCCGGCAACAGTATACATGACTCGTTAAGCTTTCAGGAACGGCGTTCGTGTTGTCTTTCCCTTTCGGTTCACTTTTACATAAGAAAATTGGCAACCCGAGCAAAAAAGTGGGCCAACTTTTGCCTTTGCGGAACCCCGGGTGGACAAGCGAAAACGGAAATTTGGCAGACATGTAGAAAAAAAAAATTTCCTCAGGTTTCAGATTCAAACTACCAGTTGACTTTCTGAACTTTGCTGGCTCAAAGCTCTCGGTGACTCAATATGGCTTCTGACGATGTCGCCGCGCAGGTCACCAGTGAGCCGCTGAAGCGCGAAGCTTCACCTGTATACGGCAAGCATGCCGCTCAGGATATTAAGCCCAGCGATGCAGAGGAGAACCATAATTCAGGAGCGGCTCCGGGAGAGTTGAAGCGCAAACTCAAGAGTCGACACCTGCAGATGATCGCAATTGGTATGTTCTAGTTCCGTACTCTATCGCGCCCAACTCAATATACTAACTGGTGGCTTTAGGTGGGACGATTGGCACAGGTGAGCGAGTTGCGCCGGGGCATTTCGTACAATGATCGCCAAGTCTAACAGGTCCAGGTCTCTTTATTTCCAGTGGAACAGCCATCGCATACTCCGGTCCTGCAGGCGCCTTGATCGCTTATATCTTTGTCGGCTCAATCGTCTATTCGGTCATGACCTCGCTTGGTGAAGTGGCAACCTATATCCCTATCCCCGGTGCTTTTACCTCCTACGCGGCTCGGTTGATCGACCCGAGTCTCGGTTTCTCTATGGGATGGATCTATTGGTTTAATTGGGCCTCGACATTCGCCGTCGAGTTGACTGCCACGGGAACGATCATTCAATACTGGAACCCGAGCTTGAACATCGCGATCTTTATCGGTGTTTTCTGGGTATTTATTACGGCTCTGAACTTCTTGCCGGTCAACTTCTACGGCGAGTTAGAGTTTTGGTTCTCGACTATTAAAGTGGTGACCGTCATCGGCTTTATGATCTTCGCAATCTGTGTCGATGTCGGCGTCGGCGAGCAGGGCTATCTCGGATTCCGGTACTGGGAAAATCCCGGAGCCTTCAACACCCATCTGATTCACCAGCCGGAGTCGGTGGGTAAATTTATTGGATTCTGGGCAGTTCTGATCCAGGCCGGTTTCTCCTACCAGGGAACGGAGCTTGTGGGTGTGGCAGCTGGTGAGACGGAGAACCCCCAAAAGACTGTGCCATCGGCCATTCGAAAGACTTTCGTGAGAATTTTGTTGTTCTTCGTGTTGACGATCTTCTTCATCGGCTTGGTCGTTCCCTACACCAACGGCAGACTCACCACTGGCAACACCAACGCTTCGTCGTCGCCCATGGTCATTGCGGCTGACCTCGCCGGAGTGAAGGTTCTCCCCAGTCTGATCAACGCGGTTCTTCTGACCGTGGTATTGTCGGCGGCGAACTCCAACGTGTACAGTGGAAGCCGTATCTTGACCGGACTGGCGCACGAGGGCTTTGCCCCAAAGATCTTTGCTCGAACCACTGAGGGCGGCGTGCCGTACGTCAGCGTCTCTTTCACCGCGCTTTTCGGTCTTCTAGGTTTTATGAATGTGTCCAACGACGCAGGACAGGTGTTCAACTGGCTGGTGAACCTGTCCAGTGTGGCCGGATTTGTGACCTGGTCTTCCATTAATGCCTGCCACATCGCATTTATGCGGGCACTGGCTGCGCGCGGGGTTTCTCGCGATACGCTCCCCTACAAGGCCATCTTGCAGCCGTACTTGGCTTGGTACGGCCTTTTCTTCAATATCCTTATTGCTCTGACGCAGGGATTTACGTCTTTCATCCCCTCGTTCAACGTGACGGACTTTTTCTTCGCTTATATTTGTCCCATTGTGTTCGTGGTGCTGTATGTCGCGCACAAGGTGATCACCCGGGCGCCATTCGTTCGCTCTGCCGACGCTGATCTCGACACTGGCCGACTTCACTACGAGAAGGAAACCGGTCCACCTAAGAAGTGGTACTGGCAAGTTTGGGGTTGGGTCACTAAGTGAATTATTTGTGTCATATTTGATGTATAATATAGTCTCAGCGGCTACAACTTTACACTGGGCATTTTCTGCAGCGAGTTTTTGTCTATATCAATCTTAGCGAATCTTCCGACAGTCTATTATTACTATGACACAAGTTACATTAAACATATGTTCTCTTGCACGCGACCGTCATGTTGTACTCCTGACCACGATCAAAATTGCTGCAGATCTTTCCATCGGGCACCGATCTCAGCATTGTCGTCGATCAAAATCAAAGAGTTTTCTGACTCTCAGACCCACTTCAGTTGGCGGGCCACCACAGAGATTCCACCTACGAGGGCAGTTGCGCCCGTGCAGACCACAAGTGTGCCAAAGCCACTTCCATACGTTCCCGATGCACGACCCTTCCAGTGATCTGCCTTGAGAAGTACCTCACTCAAAGGGCCACTAGCCACGTTGCCGAGTCCGCGACCCGTCTCCATAAATGGGAAAATAACGGTTGCATCCGACTCCGGATTTGCTCGCTGAATCTCATTCGCAACACCCGACCATGTTGATGAGAATCCACCAGCGAGCAGACCGTATGCAATACAAAAGACATACAGAGAAGGAATCGTCACCGAGAATCCCCAAATAAAGAAAACAGACAAGACGGTGCCAACAGTGGAAATCAGGATGCAGGTGGTGATATGGTAACGGTCGGACAGGAATCCAACCAGCACAGAGCTGAACACTGAAGTCAAATTGACAAGCGTCACGGTAAGCGAAGACATGAATTCGTTGGCACCGAGGCTGCGGGCGTAGGTCGGGAGATAAATGGTGGGGAGAAAGAATCCCAAAGCCTCGACAGTGTTGCCAAGCTGATAGATGATGTATACTTTGTTGTATAGGAAATGGAAGTTGAGTCGATGGTGGCACACACTCTCTTGAACGGGCAAACGAGGCCTATGGAAATAGAGGAATGGGGCAGCAAGAATGAAAAGTGCCACTGCTGAGATTCTGAGGGTGACTTCAATCCCGTATTGATTGAGAAGCCATTGAATGACTAGAGGGAAGATCACACCAGATAAGCCCGAGCCAGCCTAGTTGACAATATTAATGGGTCTGTACACGCTGACACAGAAATTCGGCATCACTTACCCACACAATCCCAAAAGCAAGACCCTTCCGCTTGCAAAACCACTCCGACATGAAGAGAATTGAGGGAGTATATGCCAGACATCCCCCTACGCCAAATCCAACTCCTTGCGACAAAATGAGACGTGTCACATTGGTAGAGAATGAACTGAGTGCCAGGGAGAGACACATGATCACCACACCCATGGTCGATACCCAACGAGCAACACGGGGTGCTAGGATCATGACCACAATAGCTAATGGAGCAATCAAATATGCAATGCCCTAGACCAGTGAGTACAGTTTCAAGTTGCGTGTATCGTTGGAAGGTATTTCTTACCATTGCACAGGTCCCGATAACAGCAATATTCCCCGATCCTCGGAATGGCTCGTGGACACTATAATAATCTTGGAAAATTCCGAACGAAAAAGCATATCCTATTTCTGTCAGCTTCCATCTCATTATCTTGAACTTCATATTCAAGAAGCAACTCACCCCATACCAACGCTTCGAGCATCGACGAAGCTATTAAAAATAACCATGCCTGGATACCCCCATCGACCGGAGGCAGGCCATCCTCACTGCGGGCGAACTCAATATCACCTTCTTTACAGGATGGTATAGATGATCCCGTATCGATGCTGTTCGTGGTAATACTTGGTGAATATTCCTTCAAGTCCGCCTGGCATGGTGCTGGATATTCATCTTGATCGTAGGTCGGTGAAGGCATTTCGAGCTGGAAACGTCTTGTCTTTTCCGAGGCGGATCCGTCGTCCCATCCATGAAATAAGGTTGAGGAGAACAAGCTATATAAGGGAGTGAAATAAACTTGCAAGAGCTCGGGGATAATGACGAAACAAATCTCCTAGAAGCGATAACTGCCCCAGTCGGAACGCGACCAAGCTCAGGAAGAACCACATACTTGCCATCCGGGGGCGCTCTTAGCACCCAGTAATGTGACGCAAATCCCTAGATCTGCGCCGTTGATGGCCTCCACTAGGTTACGCGTTCAAGTCTTTTAGCCATTTCCTGGTTTCCAATACGGGCAGTTTTCTCAGTATACTGAAACACCGAGCAAAACAAATGAGCACCGAGGAAAACCATATTTCGAGGGACGGAAGCTTACAGCTGCCTAGGATGGAGCTGGGAGAATAGTTTCCAGGGCTATGATGATCCGCTCATGCTGTCAGTCGCCCCTTCAAGATGACCCAACTGAGTGGATACCCTGTGCATTGGTCGGGATATTGAATGTGGGAATGGAATGTTGATCGCCGCCAGTAACCATCGTGATTTGTCATTCTAGAGACCTCGCTTCTGGACAACACACACTCCTCGCCCTCTCATTGGGAGGAGATACTGCACAAGGGGGTCTATTCTGGCATAAGTGTCTTTCCCCAGCGACTTCAAGGGTGGGGCGGAAAGCGACGCGTACAAGCTTCTTGTCAGTTGAAGATCTGGTTGAATGGAAGCGGGTCTATTCCAAGTACCTCATGTGCAAGGGACTTCTTTGCTCCTTGGTTATTGGCCAGGAACGCAGCGGTTGAAACGGTGTCTTCACAACAACTTGTGACGGACTGCAATACATTCCTTGGAGCTGAGCCAGCATCAGCTTGGATTAAAGTTTGTATTTTGTCATCGTATTGCAGGTGATTGCCCATTCATAATTCCCGACATCCCATGGAGCTTAGCCTGCCTAGTCTGGAGAGCTCCACGTCCATTCTTAAATTCTTGCTTTCTGGTGTCCAAGTCTCGCAAGTGCCTCTCCTCCCTCCACTTCGGGAATAGCTTTCTGGAACCCTGTGCAGGGTCAAGAAAATGAAGGGAAAAAACTCACTACCTTTGTATCGAAGCTTTTTGACCGAAGCAGCAAAATTGAATACGCATGAGTACAATGATGCAGAGTACGCGATGCCGGGAACCGCGGCCCGCGGCAGCTTCCAACTGACCCGATCGGTCGGCTTGCCGAGATCACAGCCGAGAGCTGAATTTGAGCGGAAAAGCGGCTCTAAAATCTCCGCTCCGTGGCGATCACGATGCTTCATGTCTTATCGTAGCCCACGCTTATGCAGCTTGCACAGAAGCGATGTGATTACGATCACGTCGAGAATTGCATGATGGTCCTTCACAAGAAATGGAATATCTTCCACTCATCTCATGGGGATGTGATTTTGTCAAATAATACCCGACTAGAACCAAAAATGCATAGTAATCAATTGATTGGATTTGGAACAGCATTGATGGGTCACTCTAAAAATCAGCCGCATCTGGCAGCTGCGTAGGTGTGTCATCGCGGTACTCCGAGGTGATCAGATCACCGAAGGAAGGCGACCAATCCACGCGTGGAGAGAGGCTTTCCAGGCCCCACAGCTCTGAGAGAAACTTCAGAATCGAGGTATGAGTGAATTCGTTATTTCCGTCGACAGGCTTGTTCTGGACCAGCCCCTTATCGACCCACGGAGAAGCGAGGATGGTGGGAACACGGACACCCAAGCGGTCGAAGTGGAATGTATATCCATGTCCATCAGGAGCCTGCTCCGTGTAGGAAAGACTGTCACCGGCGGGGATATCAGTGGGTGGAGGTACGTGGTCAGCAAAGCCACCGTGCTCGTCAAACGTCAAGATAAACAAAGTTTCGTTCCATTGTGGAGAGTTGCGTAGGGCTTCGTACACGCCCTTCACAAAGTTCTCACCCATGTTGATTGGGGACGGCGGGTGCATCGACATATACTTGCAGCACTCCGGGTTGATCCAGGTGAACTGCGGCAGCTTTCCGGCCCTCGCATCCTGATAGAAGCGCTCGATGGGCAGCACATTGCTTTTGCCAACATTGGAGTTTGCCGTCCATTCGTAGAAGAGCGCATCCGGTAAGAAAGGCGGGTCCGACCTCGTTGAATTTTCATAGTTTTTCCAAGTTATTCCTTTCTCAGACAATTGCTCAAATATCGACTTTTGCGGAAGACCCGAGACGAGGAAGGTGTTGTCGTTCATGCCGTGGCCGTACGAGGTACCGGATGTTAGATACGCTCGGTTAGGGTTGGTGGGACCTGGAACGGCAGCAAACCATCTATCGAAAAGGACGAAGTTTTCCGCAAGAGCGTTGAAGACGGGGATGTGGTCCGGGGTGAAGTAGTTGATCACCTCTGCTGCACGCGTCAGGTTGTCTTGTTGATAGGAAGCTCGCTGCTCGGTGATGAACCCATCCATTGAAGATGGAGCCTTTGCGAATGGATGATAGGTACCGAAGATCTGCATGTTGATCCCGGAGATGCTGTGATTGGGGTCATCAGAGGCGATGTTTGCTGCGTTGTCGCGGGCGCAGACTCTTGAAGAGTTCGAGTGTGACACATTCGCCGGGTTACAAAATTCGCGATCCGCCAATCCATCAATGTTGTCATCGTATGTGAGACCGCCCGCGAAGTGATCGAAGGACAAGTTCTCTTGGACCATAACAACGACGTTTTTGATGTTGTCCAGCCCTGACACACGCGGGCGCACGGCGCCGAGGGCGAGAGGGACAAATGCTAAGGTCAGAAGCATGGCGAGATTTGCGCAGTCTACGAAACTACGAGAGGAAGACGTTCGTTTTTTTTAATGGAAAGGTTATCCTGCCAAGGTTCATTGCAGGTTTCGCAAGGATGTCGAGCGTATCACATCGATCGGAGCTTGTAGATCATTACTTTCCCCTCAACTTCTCCACCCACGCGCTCTCGCATGCTCGATTACGACATCCCTATTGGCTCGCCCTCGGCACTCTCCAGCTATCTTGGGTTCGGGCAAGTCAGCGACGCATCAGATGATTGTGAAGTCGGCCGGTTTTGCAAAGCTGCTCCTAACGAAGTCGAGGACGGAAGTCCCTGGTTGTTACTAGGTTCGTCAGGAGATCCAAAATGACAAAGATTTAACCTGATGCTGCCAGCAGTCATCAAAGAACTGGAATGATCGTTGCGCGGTGCAGTCAAGACCTAAGGCCATTGCTGGCACAAACGAATGCGCTGCCGACGGTCCCTTGACGATAACTTTTGACCACGGATTCGACGGATGCCTGCGAAGTAGTTTAGCAAAGGAAAGCCTTCCGGGATTGGAATCAGTGCTCACGTATGTTCCAGGGCCCAGGAAGAAAAGACCGATGAGAATCAGGACAAGATTGACGAAGAGCTCCACCCAGCCACGAATCCCCCGTGTCCTATAGAAGCCCGAACCGTAATCCGTATGGGCCATGCGAAGGCCGGCTACTCCCCAGTAAATAAATCCGAAGAAAGAACCGAACAGCGAGCCCATGATGGACAATAGACTGTTGAAGAACGGAATGACCTCAGCGATGACCCATGCCAGAACCCAGAGCCCCAACAGGATTCCACTCCACGAGGCCCAACCCACAACGGTATGATTGCCCACATGCTTGGTGCCGTCGAACAGGCGGAAGAAAATAAAGCGAGCAGATACCGAGGCGTAGAGTACTCCCAAGAACAGAAGAGTGGGTACCATGAATGAGAAGGAGACCTTCGTGTAAATCTCGTTGCCAAGAGAGCCGAATGCTAAGTCCTGCACGTACTGACTCCCGATGAAGGCGTAGACGAGAGCGCCAACGACACTGAAAAATATGATTTCGGCGATGGTTACGACGGTGACGGACTTCCAGAAGTCCTTAGGCTCTTTCATCTCTGCAATGAAGCTAGGAAGCGTGATCTGGCCGATAAAAACAAAACTAATATTCAAGAAGGCACCGAGCCCCGTCGCAAAACTTGTACCGGGAGCAGGAATGATGCGCACGATCGGATCTTCCAACGGCTTCCCACCAGTGTAGGGATACCCGATGCCAGCGAATATGACCACCAACAAAATCGAGATAGATGTGAAGACTGCTGAAAATGTGGCTAGTTTGGACAGTCCACTGAAGGTCCGTGGCAACGAGCAGACGAAACAAGCCATTGCAGTAATGAAAGCAAAGGCAATCGTGCAAATTGAATGGTCGGTCATAGTGTTCAGATACTCAGCACCCACCAAGCAATGCAATCCCTGAGTTTAGTTTGAGCCGAAAGGACTTTAGAAGAGATCCCCATGAACCTACCTGAATGAAAGTGTTGTTCAACAGGAACATCGTTGCTGTCACATACCAGGCGAGTGGAGACTCCCAGAAAAGGCGTTTTCCGACATCACATACATCGCGAACGTCAGGATGCCGCAGGCAGAATTTCCTACAATAGAGTTAGAAACGAGGTTCACTTCTGAGCCGAGAACGCGCACCAAATAATGAGAGACGTGTATTGAACAATTAGCGCAACAGCAATCGTTATTATTAACCCCGGAACAAGACCAAGGACGGAGTATGACCACGGAAAAGACATGATGGCAATGCAGATGTACTCAGAAAAGAGCAGAGCGGCTGTCTATCAATGAGTTAGCGCGCAGTCCTATCCTCCACTAACGAGGTACCGACTTTCTGCCAGCTGCATGTCCGGTACTTGATAGTATTCACAGACTCAATTGCAATTTGATGACCGACTGGGTCACTTATCTTGGAGTGGCAATCCTGGTCCTCAAGGTCGATAATCTCTTTGGTAGCAAGTTCACGTTCATGTTCGGGAGCGCTATTTGGGAGTTCGCTTGTTTCAAATTCTTGCCTCATTTTCACAGACGCACATTCCGCTGGAATGCGCCACCTGGGATCGGTATTGCTGTGGACCAAAAATGGGTCAGCTGGGAGATTCTTGAAATAAACTGCGGGTTGGGAATTAAAAGTCGGACCAGTCGGCAACTGAGGCCTGAATCACTGGTGATCGGAGACGGTTGAGCTCACAAGAAGGCTGCGTTGGTTAATATGGACCACGAGTCGCTTCAGGCAGTTCAGGGTAGTCGTAGAGATACTCTCGTCGCAATGGAGGTGACACAGCAAACGCGTGGAGATGAAGTTATAGAGATGGCAAGGCGAGATTCGTCGGTGTGTCGGTGTTGAGGAGAGAAGGTGGATGCTCCCATATTTGTTTCTTCGGCTATTAATGCGCAGTCACCATTTTCTGAATCGGTTAAACTTTCCAGTGATCCTAGGATTGCTTGGTCCATTCCTTACTAGATCCCCTGACACGGCGCGTCTCAAACGTAGTCTGTGCGCTCCAGCAATCTTGATGTCAAAGACCTCAGACCCTAGCTTATGTTCCCAGTCCACCAGAATATCTGCTCATGCTGATATTGGAGCTTCTGCAACGTCACTTATCCATGTCACGGTCAGTCGCGATACGTGATTATAATCTTGAAGCGGGATGTGGGGGATAGTCGAAGTAGATCAAAACGCGGTTGTGCGGCGCGGAGTCTATTGTAGACGAAAAGGGATAGGACTTGAAGAAGCGGGGTGGTTTTTGAACACCCCGTACATAATAACGGAGACTGTACTGCTGATCAAGTCGCGTGCCTAGTTTGTAGTGCCTCCGCCAAGTGAGATTTGACTCATGTAAGAATCATGTACTGAAACACCTTGCTTTCATCGCAGGGTCCTGAAAAGAAGCCCACGATCCAATTGCAATATCCTTGGGGGCTTTTGGTTCAAGGCACCGCGACTGTGCTAAAACAAAAATGGGACTCCATTCCACACGCCGAGACAAGGGTCTTGGAGTATTGGGGAAGGGCGGGCCGACCACTCGTGTCTTTTCGTGTGGATGATGACCCTGTATTCCCCACTGTCATCATCGCATGGGAAACCGTTCTCCGCGATCACCATGCAGTAACTGAGAGGTGATTTCGACAGGCATAGGGCTAGCCCGCGTTCAAGGAATTGTAAATTCACACTGACCTGTTCTGTGCATGACTTCTATCGGGGCCATTGCTCGACAAAAGGCCTTCGGAAGACCTGTCTGAATATTTAGCATCCGAACAGTGTAGCCCCTACCAGTCAATTTTATAGACAAAACAAGCTAAACGCTTTCACTCATATCGACGGCAACAGACGTAACAAATAACTGGCTTCGAGCAAAATGATTTGTGCCACTGACGTTGGATTGATGGAATGTGTTTCGGAGCGACCGTCCACTGAGTTCACAGATAAAGCAGCCCAGATTTTGATCAGCATGTACCGAAAATCAAGCCAGATCGAATAAAGTACCTCTTCCTGCGCCAGTTGAAGCTTTCTCAACTACTGAACGGATTGGTGCCTCAGGCATGAATCACGAAAAATGGGTAACTAGTCACTTCTCCCGCTGTGATTTCCATCTGCATTGCGTGGCTACAGTTTCCAATTAATTGACGAATGTGCTGGCTATCATTTGCAAGCTGAAATTATGAGAACGGGATCAGGGAAAGGTCATGGAACCCTCCATGTAATGGGGTACTGTCGAAAGAATATCGTTTCGAATGCCTGCCGATGCTCCAAATCAGCAATCGGCAGCTTGACGGTAGCATGCAATCGGGTCAAGATTCTATTCGACAGAGAACCCGAGTTGTAACTGGAGTCGGCATTGCCAAACTGTCTGTCGCATAGAACCCGCCAATTGTTGGAGCGGAGCCGACGCTAGAGCGCTTCCGATTACCGCATCGGGCGAAGCCCCCTCTGTGTGAGGACGGGGCCCGGCAAGTCCTCCCAATTGGTGCCACAACTTTTAATAGGACTGAAGGGATTTGATTCCGCTGCTGTATTCGTGAGTGTTGCAGCGTTGGCTGCAAATGTCTTCTTGACCTCAGCTATCAATTCCTGCAGCATGACAATCAAGTAATGGGCCTCGCTGCCAGATACAAGGTCCTAAACTATGCTCTACTTGCAGTACGACTTGAAAACACATATGTATTACAGGTTCTATAATTCTAAGTATATTTGTGAGGAAACAGGTTGAAATGCAATGTTTGTAAATTGGACTATCATTTTCCCGCCCGATCTATAGATGACTTTCCACCAACAACACCAAATGGTTATGATCATATCAAACGCTTCACAGCTCAGCAAATTCTCCCCTGAGGAGCTCATCTTCCTTGATTTGCATCAGGTAGCCCGCCACCTTGCTCGTCAATGTATCGATCTCGTAACCGAAGAACTTGTAGGCTGCCTTGCCCGGCAGACTGTGGCCGAAACGCTTCACGCAAATGCCCGCATCTGCGTAGCGTTCCCAGCCGTTGGGGGTATACGGCTCAATAACCACGGCAGGGATACCGCGGTGACGGCGAAGAGTGTCGCGCTTGTACTGGAGTGACTGCTGCTCGAATAGACGCTGGCAAGGGAAGCTGACCACGCGAGCGGTGATGCCCTTCTCGGTTTTTAATTTTTCAGCGACTTCCAAAGCAAAAGAGAGTTCAGCTCCAACGCCAATGAGGGTCACAGAAGCGGTCTCATCCTCTGAGATAACGTATGCGCCGAGCGCGACGCCATCGCGGCGAGTCTGTGCAAGCTGGGGAAGTGCTTGGCGCGAAGTCGAAATGATACTCGGCGTCTTCTTGGCTCCGATGGCAGCAATCCACGCACCAGCAGTCTCCTCGCTGTCACCGGGCCGGATATACAGCAGGTTGGGCATGGCACGGTACAACGCAGCCAGCTCAATAGGCTGGTGGGTAGGGCCATCCTCGCCCATGCCGATGGAGTCATGAGTGGCAACATGGATGATCTGAAGGTGCTGCAGGGCACCCATGCGTACGGCAGGTGCGGCATACAGGTAGAACATGAAGAATGAGGATGTGATGGGAATGATGGTGTTGGGTGCGTAGGCTGCGAGACCGTTGGAAACGGCAGCCATGGCATGTTCACGAACACCGTAGTGAATGTAACGGCCAGAGTAGTTACCGTTGATGTTGCAGTTTGTGCTCAGGTCAGGCTATTGATCTATTAAAAGGAAAGAAAAAAACAGAATAGGATGGATCAAGACTCACGTGCTGGAAATCTACCTTGCCGGGCCAGATCATGTTCACTGAGGGAGACAGATCGGCCGTTCCGACCATGAATGTCTTGAGCTCTTTGGCAATGGGGTTAAACACAAGGCCGGATGAAGCGCGCGAGGCAGTGGGCTTCTCGGGGAAGCTGGTCGGGATGTGCTTTTGCCAGTCTGCGGGAAGATCGCCACGCACACGAGCCTGGAACTCGGCGCCGAGCTCAGGATACTTGCTTGTGTAGTCGCTCACCAGCTGATTCCATTCCTGGACCCACTGCTGGCCCCGGGCAGGGAGTTCTTGAAAGAACTGACGCACAGTATCACCAATGACAAAGTGCTCCTCTGGGTCGAAGCCGTACAACTTCTTCATATCGGCCACACCGTTGGTACCGAATGCAGCACCGTGGGCGACAGCTGTGCCAGCAACACTGCTGTCCAGACCAATGACAGTTCGGACATTGATGAAAGTAGGCTTGTCCTGGGAAGCACGCGCCTGCTCCAGGGAGCGGACAATTCCTTCAATGTCGAAGCAGCCATCCTCGACATCAATCACGTTCCAGCCACAGGCGCGCATCTTGGCGTTGACATCCTCGGTGTTTGTAAGATCAACGGACCCGTCGCAGGTAATCTGGTTATTGTCGTAAATCACCGTAAGATTGTTCAGGTGGAAATGACCGGCAAGAGAGATTGCCTCGAGAGCAACGCCCTCCTGCAAGCAGGCGTCACCAACCATGCACCAGGTGTGGTTGTCGACGACGTCGTAGCCGGGGCGGTTATAGGTGGCAGCCAGATTCTTAGTGGCCATGGCAAGACCAACGGCGTTGGCGATGCCTTGACCCAAGGGACCGGTGGTGACTTCGATACCTTCATGCTCGATCTCGGGGTGTCCAGGGCACAGCGCATCCACACGGTCTGAGTGGTAGGACTTGAGTTGCTCGAAGGTCATGGCCTTGTATCCGGTCAGGTGCAAGAAGCTGTACTGGAAAAGACAGGTGTGGCCTGTTTCAGGCAAATGAGTGTTTGTATCTTAATATCGCTATTATCTCCAACCTACCGTTCGAGAGGACGAAGCGATCACGGTTGAAGAAGTCCGGCGTGTGTGGCGCATAGCGCATCACATACTTCCACAACGATACACCGATCGCGGCCATGCCGATGGCACCGCTAGATGACTATCAGCCTTCGGATCGCAAAACTCACCATACAAACTTGATATTTAACATACCCAGGGTGGCCACCGCTGAACTGCTGGCATAGATCCGCAATCAGCAGACGGAAGGTCTTGAGGACGAGGTCATGGTCCTTGGACAGCTTCTGCACCAAAGGCAGAGCTGACAGCACTGACTTGTGAACACCGTTGGTGACAGTCATGACTACAGCGACACAAAGAGTAAACTGAAGTGGCCATAGCCCTTTGGAATCTCGGTCTTCAAATAGTAGACGCAGAATGTCGACAAATACAACCCGATCAGGAAGGCGCCCAATCGGGAAATTTGAACCACTCACACGTAACGAGTAGTTGGAACCACCGCCAACACGTACACATGCGCTGATCAATATGGCTAGTAGCTACTTTGCCGCCTTCCTTTATTTAAAAGAATTATCCATCTCCGTGTCTTGTACTCCAACAAAACTCGGTCTACAATGGCCCCGTCAGTACTTGTAGATCAGCCAGATCAACGTCCTGTTGCCGCCGCCACCAAGCCGCTCGACAAGACAGTGATCAAGGCCTCACACTCCAATCCATCGTTGCAAGTGACTGCCGACCACCAACTGAAGTCGGTAGAAGCGCCTGTCTATGCGCCCGGACGAGGCGAAGTGCTGCTTCACATCAAAGCGACGGGTATCTGTGGATCCGACATCCATTTCTGGAAGACGGGCCGTATCGGATCTCTCGTATTCGAGGGCGACTGCATTATCGGTCACGAAGCTTCAGGAATTGTCTTGCAATGTGGAGAGGGCGTGAGCCACCTGAAGACTGGTAGGTCTTCTTTCGCGTAACGAGAAATTGCCGGTTGTTGATATATTTGCACCAGGCGACCGGGTGGCTGTCGAGCCGGGTGTTCCATGTGAGCACTGCTTCTTGTGCAATGAGGGACGATATAACCTTTGCGAGGACGTTCAATTTGCCGGCGTCTATCCTTACCACGGCACCATTCAACGATACAAAGTGCACCCCGCCAAGTGGCTGCACAAGCTGCCCGAAAATGTCACTTTTGCTGAAGGTGCTCTTCTCGAGCCGCTCTCGGTAGTCATGCACGGGATCAAGTCCGCAGGACTTAGCCTGGGACGCGGTGTTGTCGTGTGCGGTGCTGGACCAATTGGCCTGATCGCGCTGGCCGCGGCTCGTGCATCGGGTGCTCATCCCATCGTGGTCACGGATCTTGAGCCTGGGCGTTTGGCCTTTGCCAAGGACTTTATTCCTTCCTGTATCACCTACCAGGTGGATCGGAACAAGGATGCGCAGGGGAATGCACAGGCCATTCGTGCCTTGTTCGGAGATTCCGAATATGTGGCGCCGGAGACTGTGCTGGAATGCACTGGCGTGGAAAGCAGTGTATGTACAGCTGCATACACTGCCCGACGAGGCGGCACAGTGATGGCTATTGGAGTGGGTAAGGCGCTCATGAACAACCTGCCCTTTATGCATATTTCCCTTGCGGAGGTAAGCGACCAGTCCGACTCTTTCGCCGTATTCGCTCCTGACGATTCTAGATTGACCTCCGTTTCATCAACCGCTACCGTGACACGTGGCCGCCCGCAATCCAGTGCTTGAGTGGCGGTATTTTGGACTTGAACAAGCTGGTATCGCATGTCTTCCCGCTTGAGAAAGCCGAGGATGCCCTGCATCTGTGTGCCGATGCTCGGAACGGTAGCATCAAGGTGTTGGTGGTAGATGAACAGGAGACTTCAGTATATATTACAGCTGCATGATCAATGGATACGCATACAAAGTACCTATGTTGAAGAAAGATGCATTTGGTGGCCTTATCTATAAGGTATCATCTTTCGGTCGGTCAATCATTTCTCCAAGAGGCCTGAGCAGTCAGGGTCTCGAGTCTCAGGCAGTTTCCCGAGATTCTGGCAAGTTCCCGAAACTCCTGCGTTTGCTCCGCGTTTTGTTTGTACGTTCCCGACACAAGCTGTCGTGGAACCAATTCTGAAATTAGTTTGTATGCGTTCCGCACAGAAAAGTGTTCTCGAGGGAAATGGTATAAATATCCCCTCGAGAACGGAGTTTAAAGAATTAGACAAGAATTACAAGCTTACACTGCTTATACTTTTCTCCCTCTTCCATTTTTCCCTCATCATTACTCCATTTATATCTTTATCTCTCAACAATGTCTTCTTACGAGATCTGTGTAACACGTCGACGAATTGACGAATTCGAGTCAGCATTAAACTGCTAGTGCTCAGTTGTCGTTTTCTCTGGAGCAGGCCTGGCTCTGCGAGAAGGGTGATTATTCACCTATAGAAAGGTATGGTATCGTAGGGCTATTCTCTAGTATGGGCGCTTTGCATGGCAGTAGATGGATGTGATGGGAACAGGGTCGTCGTTTGAGTGATCGCCGGGTGCGAGTAGAGTGTTTCGGCCGGTGCACAGAGGGCCACTGAGAGGATAGAGAATAAGAACCGACCGGAGATACTTTGGAGCAATAAATCGACTTACGTGAAAACTCGGCAGTGCTTCTTGATCGAGACGGTGAACACCTCACTAGGAACGGTTAGAATGTACCCACTAAGTGCAAAGTATAGCGACTTACTCCTCGTCGAGCTCGTGACAATCCTCAATTGGGACTCCAACACCGTAGCTCCGCTCGGAAGTCTCCAAACCAACCTATCGCACAAATTAGAATGGTCCATATGGGAACAGAAGTTCTAGACTAACCGTCGTCTTGTTGGGATCCTTGGCGGAGACGGATAGGAGCATGAAGCTCAGCAGGGCGAGTTGCTTGAGGCCGCACATGTTGCAGGTGGCAGTCCAGATGTCAAGGAAAGTTGAAACTAGGACGCTCATGGTGTTTATCAAGTGTCCTGGAAGGGGCTCCCTTGCAGGGAAGGGCGATTGGATTGCAGGGGCGCCGTTGCAGGAGTGACTGGTTCCTGCCGAGGAATCGGAATGATCGACATGCCATCATATCCCGTGTGCAGAGTTTCACTGTCACTGTGGACGTAGATGTGGATGTACTGGGAGTTCTTGTCCCAGTGTAGTGTTCATAGATGAAGAAGGTAGAAGGTGTAAACTTATCGCATCGAGCGACTTGCCAATCTGCTCTTCCTTACAGTTTCCTTGACCAACTTCACGAGCCTTCAATACTCGACTTCTGGACGAGGCCCCTCGGCTCTGGTCTCAAATGAACTGCCATGGATAGCGACCGGTCCGGACACAGACGTCCGCCGGCATACATCCCCTCCGATTCGATTGACGGCGCGGCCTTTGCGTCGCCGCTGGGAGCTGCCAGCTGGGGCCATGACGGGTTCTCGCATGACCCGGGGTTCCTTGCTTCCCAGGAAGAGCTGCGATGCATGCTCTTCATTATCGCATAGTTTGCGGCGCCGACGCGGGCGGGGAGTCCCGCTGCGCAGGGCCACGCGGGGGGCGCAGCCGCTGGAGAGAGAGCGCATACCGATGCGACCGGCACTTTCGAATGCCCGGCGGGTTGAATATTTGAAAAACTATGTCGGGCAAGTGGCTCCGTGGGTAGGTCAATTATACAGGTACAGCGTCATCACAAGTCGAGAGAAAGACCGCGATCGCGCAGACATGGATCGTCCCCTGATGACTTCTCTTCTTCCAGCTGGATATGTTCGACTCGCAATGCACCTTTCGGGTCCAAGTTCCTGCCCTCGCCGGAACTTTTCCGGCGCTCCTCAATGCGATTCTTGCCCATAGCCGCCCGGCAGATGGAACGGAATGAAGGGGACCCGGACTCGTTTGACAGCATCGAGCTCTACCAGGAAGCCATTCGCCTGCTGAGTCCGCTGCTGCAGAACCCTGGCCACCTGGTCACTTAGTCAAATCTAATAATTATTATATAAAAAATGCCGAGGGGTTGGTTAATTTCGTTGGTCATGAAGGGTCTTGCTACATGATAAGAGACGGCCCGTGTCCACGGTCCGCTCACTCTCTCAGCACTGGACGGCCCGCCTCGCGTATCTACACGAAGTGCGGACCGTACGTGCTGGGATGCTTTGTCGGTGACTATATAAGGCTCTGTCAATCGGCAAGAACGTTTTGGAATAATCAACTTACTGCATAATGGACAAGAATGAGCGCATTGTCATCGTCGGTGCCGGAGTTTTCGGTCTCTCGACTGCTTTGAGGCTGAAGGAAGAAGGCTACAGGACAGTCACGGTTCTTGACCGTTCCATGCCTCCTGTCTCAGATGGCTCTAGTAACGACATCTCTCGCGTGATCCGATTCGACTACGGTGATCCAATCTACGCCGACATTGCTAAGGAAGCATACGATCTGTGGAAGACCGACGACTACTCCGATGCATTCTACCCGACTCCTTGCCTCTGGGTATGCCAAGAGGCGACTCCCGACCAACCTGTTCAGCCTCGTGCACAAGAATACAGCGCAAAGACCAAGCGCGTGTTGACCGAGATGGGCCAGGAATGGCACGCCGTCAAGAGCGTTGAGGAGGCCAAACAGAGGTTTCCTAAGTTGACCGGAGAGCTCGCCAGTCCTGGATTCGATGGTTTCTACAACACCTCTGCTGGCTGGGCTGATGCTGGGAAGGCCATTGCCCGTCTGGCCTCTCGCTGTGTACACGCTGGAGTGTCGTTCATCACCGGTCCAAATGGCCAGGTCGTGGATTTCGAGAAGGCCCAGAATGGATCCATCACCTCCGTCAAGACTGCAGGCGGCGGCAAGGTCTCTGGTGATAGATTTATTGTCGCTACCGGTGCCTGGACTGCCAGCCTGGTCCCTGCGTGGAACTCGATGCTCGCAGCTGGACAGATTGTCGGTTACATGAAGCTGACTCCCGAGGAGGTTGCCGACCTAAGGGACATTCCTATCTACTTCAATTTCTCGACCGGTTTCTTCTGCTTCCCTCCTCACGAGGGCACCGGCTACCTAAAGGTCGCCTGCCACGGATTCGGCTACACCAACTTAAACGAGTCGAACATCTCTGCTCCTCCCAGCAAGCCGCCTGCGGCGCGTGCTAATTTCATCCCCGAGGATGGCATTACTAGACTGACTTCGGGACTGAAGAGCATCTTCCCCCAATTTGCCGATCGAGGCTTCGAGCGTGTCGGCATCTGCTGGTACAATGACACTCCTACTGGTGACTTTATCTTGGACTATCACCCCGAGCACAAGAACCTGTTCATCGCCACGGGTGGCAGTGGACAGTAAGTGGAACGAGAACTTTCCCTTGACAAACATCATAGCTGACAAAACTGTGCCAGTGCATTCAAGTTCCTCCCCGTAATGGGCAAGTACATCGTGAGAAGCCTTCAACGCAAGCTCTCCGACAAGCTGCTCGACAAGTGGATGTTTCCCACTAATTTCCGCGAGCGCTTCCAAGGAGATGCATTCGCTGGAGACGGCAGTCGCGGCGGACCTGAGCGTCGTGAAATGACCGGCAGCGAACGAGCCACATTCGACGCGGCATTGGCGGCTTCTGCTCGCCAGGCCAAGATCTAAGGGACACCACACCAGCCCTCTGTACATAACACGAGAGCATGAATTTCATTGCAAGCCTTTTTTTCCAGAACTTCTAGGAATCAAGTCATGTATACACGATCGTTCATCTCGGTTGATCATGAATTCACTGGCTACCGCTAGTTTTCAAGCTGGAGAATCACAGGTATCATCGTAGCACGGTCGTTAAAGAAACATATACTCCGGAGCTTCAGAGATGCTCTGTGAAGTGTCCGAAGATCATCCAATCGGGGATCTCAGGAGCAGCCGCGATAGTGTTGTTGTCGACACGATTTGAGAATGGCCATTCCAATGCCGACTCATCGACCGGGCTTGATGCTCCACGAAGGGATCCTCCTTGAGTAATAAAATTCGAAGGGTCTGGGCCATGGTCATGGCCTTGCCTGTGCATTTCTAGGTCCAAGTCCTGATCCGGGGACTTATGCTCATCGGTTGTGACTTCCTCATGCCGGGTAGCCAAGCCCGCGCAGTGGAAGCTGGGTGAAGACGTGAGATCGAGGATATCCCACATCAGAGCCTCATCCTCACGGGACATTCTCGGTAGGTTTGCAGGGGTTGGCATACTCGACAAAGCTCCAGTGTACCCGTCTTGATTATAAAATAACGACCCATAGTTTTGATGTCGGGTCGCTAATTTGTTGACCCGATCGACCTGATTCAGAAGTGTTGGTGACAACCTTTGGTTCATTTAAGGCATCGATGCTTACCAATACTTTCACACTCTCCCATTCATAAGAGAGCTCAGTCATAAATCCCACGAGCGTGCGATACTCATTGTTCACCAGCAGGGCGATCTGCGGGTTTTTGTTACCGGTGTGTTCGAGTTGAATTGTAGCAGCGATTGCAGCAAGGTACCCGAAGAACGGATCGCAGAGTCGCAGTTCGGTCTCTGCCATTTCCTTGATGAAACGGGCAATCCATCGCGAATGAAGCAGGGAAGTCTCGAATGATTTCTGCAAAAACGTTGCCGAAAGATTTCCTTTCATGTGACGGAGTTTGATCATAGTAACGAAAGGATGATGCACAAGACACTGGACCGAATGGAAGAGAAATTGAACACAGAGCCAGGTGGACAGGTAAGCGTGGGACTGGGGTTCTTCGCGAGCACGTCGTTTGAAATCAACGTTCATGTAGCGATGCGTGTCTGCAAACCCTGTTTCAAACTGCATCCATTCGGACTCGAGAATGGAAAGGGCAGATCCAGTCTGCCACGGAGGTAGAGAGTTCGATATGAACGGCTCAAACACCCATTCCGTTGCCTTGCCCCATAAGGCGTAAATTTGAAGGAGACAGGCCATGATACCTTTATCCACCTTGTGTCCTTGTTTCATCGACCTCTCGTGTAAAGATCCTCGGACTGTTGAGCTTCCCACGGTCGAAGATGGAAAGACAAGAGTAAAGTGGTTATCGGAAAGACACAGTGAGTAATTTCGGGATGCATTATAGGTCCGATCAAGCATGAAGAAAGCCCACGTTATCCGCCGCCTTGCTTCAGCTTCAGACCTGCTCATCTGGGAGAGGTTCTTGCCCTGGTTGAGTCCGAAGAATTGGATGACTCGCAAACCAAGGGCTACAGAGGCGCATCCCCGATGTGCATTTCCGTCGGCGAAATCCAGCTGGGCATTGAGAAAGGTGCCCTGAAGGAAGGAAAGCCCCGTCTTTCCATCCTGGTACTGAGAGGACAGGATATTCCAAGCTCGCTCGGCGCAGAGCTTGCCCGTGGACCTGCCACGACCTGTCAATCCAGGTGAATTGACTGAAAAACGACGTGTGAGGGCCACCAAGGGGAATGCGATATCGGGAGGTAGAGACGGTGCATTTTCCAATAGCCAATTCTTGTCGAACACGCAGTATGGTTGGTCATGGAAGTAAGTTAAGTAGACTTCCACTTCGGATTGGATGAAGGCCGGTGGTAGAGGGGAGCTTGTATATGTAAGTCGCGGTGTTCATAGCCGATATGTAGCAATGTGATTTGACGTACGATGAAGAACGATCGCGGGCTTCGACCGGAGGACCGACTGTATTGGAAATGGCATCACGCTCCCGCTGGAGGATCTGGTCCGCACATTCGGGCAAATATCCGCTCGATGCCTCTGTCGACGCATTGGTCTGGGGAAGGTGATCTCTGAAGCAAGTTTTTCCGTCAACAGTTGATTTTAGCCATCAGGGGATATTTGATGCTCACCGGAGGAGGCCCGAAATTTTATCTAGTCGTTGTTCAATCTGCTGGAGTCGCCGCGAGCTCGGAGCTTCGGAATTGCTTGTCTGATGGCCAGATAAGTCAGGGAATTTCCATGCGATAGCTCATTGGACCCGATCCACGATGCACACCTCTCTGACCGGCTCGGTATTGATATCTTGACTCCGAGTTGAGGGGACCCGGTTATTTCGCACTTGGCTCACCGATAGGGGACCGTATGTGCAGCGCTGTCCTAACCGCTGGCAGAACGAGCATGCCGGCTTCTCACCGGGGCAGCGGGCCTTCTTGCGACTACGCGACGTTCACGGTCAGATTCATTTGTCCTCGAATATCCGGCGGGGAAAGGAAAGGTACACCTACCGACAGGGTGCGCATGCTTGACGGGTGCGCTTGAGAGAAACCTTGTGAATGGTGTAATTGTCATTTGAGGAACTCATTTCACTCATGAACGACTAATTCAATTGAAGATCTCGATAACGAAGCTCCTGCAGCAGAGAAACGGAGAAACTCCGTCAATGAGCTCCGCTGGCAACTTTTCCCCACCTAAGGCGGTGAGGGAAATCATTGGTTCTGAGGTTTTGATCCGAACCTCCTGACTTTCCGCAGCCACGTCACTCGTGGTCCAGACTCCAGTCTCCAGTCTCCACACCCCACCACTCCCTGTGTGGGGCTCGAGGCTCGGGGCTTCGAGAAGAGATCGGGGAATCGAGGAAAATATACAAGGAACCTTGGAAGAAATGAGCAAACAAAAGAGCATGCCACGCATCTGCTCGCCTAGGAGATCAACGATAACAAGGAGCGACATGACTTGCTGGACTCGCTGGAATAAGGATTCAGGTTCATGCAGTGGACTTCGATACCCGATGCGGGAATGCGTCCCCCTTCCTTGCCTCATTTTTGATTATCTGATACCCGGCAGCCACCCCCCGTCTCCGCCGGGACCGGTATCCAAAGCCGGCACTGGGATATACACATTCTACGATGTATGCGGATAACTTCACCTGGATACCGTCGACTGTTTCCTTGCATCTACCTGAAAAGGGTCGGATTCTTGAAGGGCAAGGACGCGGAATCGAGTATTCCGCTTTTTCACTGAGAAGAAAGTATGATTGTGGCGAGAATCTCGATCTCTACACTCTGGGCAAAGTGCAGCGCGAAATGGTCGGACAAGTGGCGAACGAGATCTCCTCGTTTCTCATACAGGATACCTGAATCCAACTGAAGCAGGTCCAAGAATCTTTTCCCTCCCGGCAGTCTGATCCTACAGATCGATGGGATTCAGTGTGGCGAAACATAGACACGAGCGATGGTTACAGGCAAGTCGTAACGTAAGGACCATCCTGGTAGGAATGCGTAATACCGTGCCCTTTCTGACAGCTGCACCGATTCAGACTTCCACAGTATATCTGGAATTACTGCCAGTTGTCAGCTCGAGTCTGGAGCAGTGAGCTTTTCATGCACGGTCCGGCGTCCGAATGTGATGAGGTTTACCAATTGCGACAGTCGGCACAAGCTTGTTCCACTATTTTCGGTCCAGGTAACCGGACCGAAGTTGACGGTCACTGCATGTATACCGGGAACGATGACGACTGATGGCCCCACGTGGGTGAGCCTGTGTTTGGGTTCGAGGCATGCAATAATCATGACATATATAGTAATGATGGTGACAATATAGATCGGTTTTGGATGATGATTGGTGGAGCTTACCCCGGCTCAGTGAATTCGGGACATGCTCATGTGATCGGAATCAGAGCTTGCATGACATTATACCCCAGAAATGAGCTCACACGATCGAGACTCACGGTACTTTACAAGGTTATCTCTTAAAAATTGTTCTTTCAGGCCGCGGAACTCCAGCGGGGTTCTGCGGGGTTCTGTGCCCTGCGTTTCGGTCCAGAGGCAAACACGATAGCGGGAAGCAGCCCGTTTCGAAATGGTTGGGGAGTCGACAATTATCTGGTGTCTCAATATGTGTCATATTTCTCTGAAGCTTTCTATTAAATAACATTGTGTCGATCAACATGACGTGGTGAGTGACAAAACGTGATTACGTTTAAAGGTCATATACCCGTAGGGAAGAATTTCATCCATACGAGCCCAACGCAGCTGCTTCACGGCTGAAACCAACCCTTGTAGGGAACATAACAGCAATCGGAACCTTGCACTTTGCGAGCTCGGTAGAATGAACTATGGGATATATGCCACATCCCGATGTAGTTTATCGGTGGGCGGATTGACCTTGACATAATGGCGGTTTTTTCCAGAAAAAGCACAAAGTAGACAAGGAAGTCACTAAAGTCAAGATATTTCAATTGACACTGCACAAATCACTACAGCTTTGGCTTAATATAGCTTGACTTGGGATTACTTCCGCATATCAGATTCCACGGGAAACAGCCGACAAGCCATGTTGAATAGATAAGGATCGGAATTGAAGACCGATAAAGACGGAGTGGCGGCAGCGAAAGCCGAGTGGCAGGAACACGGATCACTCCCCACTCCCAACTTCCCTTCAATGATTGGAAGCCTATTACCCAAAATAGAACTGTCTCCGGTCCTGTGATCGGCCCTTGCCTTGTGAACCCCGGATGCGTCCTATGCCCCACCGAACGTTCAAAGAGCTATCATGATGATATTGTGAGAATGGAAACTATATATGACCTGGTCCATCCGCTTCGAGCTATCCACAACTCAGCATCGATCACGAATTCACTCTCACTTGCCAAGAGCAAACATGTCGACGATGCTGAAAAGCTACCTGGGCTTCGGCGAAGCCGCAGGCCTCGAATCTTCCAAGAATGAAGACTCCCCATTGCAGGCTATTCCAGCCTCGTGGTACACCTCTCAGGATATGTTCGAACTCGAACGTCGTGCTATCTTCTCGCGCAAGTGGCTCTTGACCGCACACAAGTTGCGCCTCCCCAACACTGGCGACTATCTCCGATACGATATTGCCGGCTACGGCTTCATTCTGGTTCGCGATCGTGAAGGCAAGATCAATGCATTCCACAACGTCTGTCGTCACCGTGCCTTCCCCGTTGTGACCGACGACAAAGGCACCTCGAGAATCTTTTCCTGCAAGTATCACGGCTGGTCCTATGGTTTGAACGGCAAGCTTGCCAAGGCACCTGGATACCAAGATCTTGAAGACTTCGACAAGAGCAAGAACGGCCTTCTCCCCATCCACGTTCATATCGACGCCAACGGTTTTATCTGGGTGAACTTGGACAGTGCCCCCAAGCCTGAAATCTCCTGGGACGATGATTTCAAGGGAATTGACCTACAGTCCCGTTACCAGGATTTCAACTTGGAGGACTACCAGTTCGACCACACCTGGGAGACGGAGGGCGCCTTCAACTGGAAGATACTGGCAGACAACTATAATGAGAGCTACCAGCAGACTGGCAAGACTGGCAAGCCCGATGTCAATTCTCTGGCCGATCTCGGTGTCGCCGACACGAAGGATTCCACGTATGCAAACGCTACGCCAGAGCAGTTCGCCAACGGCCTCAAGATCACCAGCACCTATTACTTCCCTAACACCACGCTGACCGTCTCTCCGCATTTCTTCTTCATGCAGCGATTCGTCCCTACATCACCCACCAACTGTGTTATGCGTTACGAGGTCTACCGCAACAAGAGCTCTAGTGACGCGGACTTCGAATTGATCAACCAGGTCTACAAGCGCATCATGTCGGAGGACAAGGACCTCGCCGTCAAGACTCAGACAGATCTGAGCCCCCACGGCGAGTTGCCATCGAGCTTGGAGAAGGGCTCTCTCTACTTCCAGTCCGTGATCCGAGATATTCTGACCGATTACCGCGCTCGCGAGGAAGCCGCCGGAAAGGAGGTCTGGCCTTCCCGCCAGCCCGTTCCAGAGGGTGCCCTGACAACGCAGGAGGACATTGATTTCTGCACCAAGCTCGAGGCCCAAAGTCAGGCCAACAAGGGTGGTGACTGCTCCTCACAGCCCGGTGGATGCTGCGGAGGAACGGCCTGTGGAGCCGCCACCAACGACGGAACGTCTGCCAACGAGACCATGGTCTGCTAATCTCTGCATCTACATTTCTGTGATCGCGTTCAAGCCTCGAGATCGTTTTGTATCTAGATTCTTTTCCCTACATATGACGAATAATGCCAGCATCTGCTTGTCAACTGTTTTACCTTGGATCTCGGTCGCCCGTAATCGCCCTTCCCATTAAGTGAAAAGGGGAAAAAAAAAAAAAAAGGGGAGACGGGTGTTGAAAGATAATGAAAGATAAGACGGACCGGAAGAGCATGAGCAATACAAGGGTCGCCACTCGACCATAACGCGTCATTCAAATCCTTCCAGAGGATTCCTATCATGCCCTATCAAAGAAATTGACTGTCTTGAAGAATGCCCAAACACCGCTATCTGAAGTCGATCTCAAAACTATGAAGCTACAAAAGTCCAATGTGGGTCTAAATAGTGCTCCAATCGGGTCTCGCAAGGATCTACGTGGTCATTATGTTCGAGACCTCGGAAGGCTTCCGCGCTTGTCATCACTACAGTTCGCAGGTCCTCCACGCTATCTGACACTGTTGTAAGTAACTCTACAGACCTCTACGTGGCTCCAGTCGGCGCGTGTCTCAAAAATGCGCGGTCGCTCTAGACCATGGTTCCATCAACATCCTTGAGATAGTTACAGCGACCGGCGTCAATAACGTGTCTCGTGGACCTTTTGAGTCACCTTTCTTGCAGGTGGCTCATGTCCATGTGACCTCGTGGTTCTTCGTACGTAAATTTGTCCGAGAGAGTTCAGAACGAAGCGTGAAGCGGCGTTGCGGCCACTTTCCACTACCAGCCCTGGGGAATATCTGTACTATGGATGCCCCATTTACCGAGAAGACATAGGGAAGTGTTTTCGCCCCGTCGGATTTGAAACCGGCAGTCGAATAGTCATATCAAAGTTTAAACCTTAACGGTCGCGCCTATTCGATCGCACTTTTAAAGTCGACACAATCATAGGGAGATAAGGCCGTTCACTATCATGGATCGGCGACCGGGATTGTTTTGGCGGGGTATTTTCGAGGGGCGCTCTATGGTTGAAGCAGGGTAATTTTGCCCTTTTTAGAACGGGTTTTAAAGTTACATTGCCTGTGGGCACACGGGCCCGATACCTGCTCATGATGCAGGACACTAGGGCCCCTGCACGATCTAGAATACAGCTAGTGTTCCTTGGGTCGGTTTCTTCTCCGCGGATGACGCTGTCCACTTGTTTGTCGCTGGCGGTTCCCCGCTCGACTTTATCACGCCCCCTCATCGTCCCGACCTCCGTTCCTGTTCTCCTTTTCGTTTCTTCATTCTTGTGCTGTATGACCGACACTTTCTCTAGTCTCTGGATCAATCACACAATTCATTTCAGGTTGTCGGTCGCTCTATAATTCCGCTTAGCCTTATTCTGAGTGACCTGCCCCGCCCTTGGCCTCTCTACACGTCATATAATGCCGCGCGACAGCAATCGTGGAAGATTACGCTCGCATGAAGCCTGCCTCAATTGCAGGTGAATCATTCTCTGGCCTGTCTGCTTATTATCACATCTCACCTCTTCTAGGAGAAAGAAAACTCGATGTCCAGCTGAGAAGCCAGCCTGTTCGAGTTGTGTCCGACTGAACCAGCCATGTCTATACACCTCGGTGCCGAGGGGCTCTCGCAGTGGTCCGTCGGTAAGTCACTCGATCTTTACTTCGCGGGTTTGGACAAGACTGACTCTGGATAGGCCGATAGGTTGGCATACTTGGAAGAGAAAGTAAATCTTATCCTGAATGGCAACAGGTGAGAATCGACCCGTCAAACCCACCCTCTTTCCTACAATTCACTGATCCATCATTCAGAAATGTCCCACAAGAGCCACAAAATCATAGCAATATTCACGATGTTCCTGACACAACCTACTCCGCGGGCTCCTGTCCATCATCCGGCGATTTGGGTGGTAACCTCGACGAGTCTTTTCTGCTTGGGATGACCTTCGACGACCCAAAAGTCAACCCATCTGCCCGAATCTCCCAGGCAATAGACCTCTACTTTCAATATTGTCACAGGCAGCCTATATGGTGTTTCGATCGCAAAGAAGTCAAGGACCCGAGCTATATATCCGAGGAACTGGTCTGCAGCATTCTTACACTCACATCGCGCTTCTCACAAGAACGTGACGAGATGTTACATTACGGTGACACTGCTCGGACACTGGTCATGCTTCGGATCGCGAACGGCACTGTCGAACTTGAGACTATCGAGAGTCTATGTCTGCTTTCATACTCCTCTTTTCTAGGTATGGGCGACCTGGTTCCTGCACGACGAAAGACTGCAGATCGCTTACCAAAAATAGATGGGAATGTCCCCCTTGGAAGATTCCACCTTGGCCTTGCTCTTCAGCTCTGTCGCTCCGCAATGCTAGATCTCAACTCAACATACGGCATAGAATGCCCCTCACTTGAGCGGAAGAAGAGGCTTTTTTGGAGTCTCCAGTCACTTGAACAATGCTACGGTCAAATACACGGTTTTCTCAGCGTTCCAGCAGATGTTTTACGTCCATTTTATACAGCCAGTGGTGACCAACATCTGCGGAAGAATCCCGAGCCCATGCCTCCGCCCCTCCCGACTGATGAGATCGGTTGCTCCAGTTCAACTGACATCGGAATCTGGAGTTTGGCACTACACTTTGGATGGGTCTGGAGCCGAGTGAGGTCCTACGTCTTTGACTGCGCCCAAAGCAGGCTCAAGGAGCCTTGGCGACACGATTCGACGTATGCAATGGTGCTTTCCGATCTGACGGAAATTGAGAACAAGCTCTCCATGTGCCATCGATATGATTCCGTCAAGTTCTATGAGCGCCGTCCAGATGAACTGAGGATGAACAGGGAATACTGGGCTCCCTGGCTCAAACTGCAGTTTACCTATCATTCTATACTGACCGTGATGAATCATCCCTTCCTCTACATCGTGGCGTCTCAGTACAACCACAACTTGACAATCCCGAATACCTTCTGGAGACGATCCTCAGAGCTCGTTCTTCTTCATGCTACCTGGGTTGTGCGCATGATCGACATGGTCACCGAGAAGAAAATGAGGCTCATTGATCCATTCTTTGGACACGCAGCAGCTATCGCAGCAACTGTACATCTCTACTACTGCTGCGCCGCCGATCCAAGGTTGAAATTCAAATCAAAAACGGATTTTGCAAAATGCAGGAGGTTTTTGAAAAGCTTCGTCTCCTTTTCTCCTGCATGTGACTCGCTTGTACGTGATTCCGCAAATGGAACCGAGCCATAACTGACAACACTAGGATCGAACATTGGATAAGATGACGCGCATTGCATCTGGTTCGGAGAAAGTAGATTTTGACTGGGAACCATCCAAGATTCATCTAAGTATCCCTTTGATGTGGGAAGTTCTTCAAATCAACTGTACACCGGATTCACAAAACACCTCCACTTCTGGCTTACTACACCCTTCGCTCACCCCTGCAGTTTTTCCAGAAGATATGGAGAATTCAGCTTCTACACTCGAGATTATCGTTGCAATGTCACCAGAGGTCAATGTCAACACGGCCGACGGAGGCTCGGCTGCCCACATGCCACCCAATCTACCACGCATGTCTTCGTTGCCCGTCTCACCAGCCCGTTCCAATTCGGCCCTGGGAGACAAGCTGGTGGCACCTGCAGACAGTCTTATGGCCAACACACCTTGGTTATGGACCGATCCTACTCAATTTGTTGATATGGATAGCATTGGCTATGCTGAGTCGGAATCTGCCATGGGCAATGCTGACGGATTTTCCGCTTGGTGGGACATTGGAAACCTATAAGAGTATTTATATTCATTCATCTTCATTCCCGCTTGACGAGACTTTTCAGGCTCCAAAGAAAAAACAAAAAACAAAAAACGCCTATGTCCGGAGGCATTCCAATCCTTCGCCCGCCGCGACCAGAGTCCGAAATGAGGCCGCCCTAACGAGTGCCCAGATGACCCTCACGCGAACAAACCCTCATATCATGCCGCCGCGACCGCCTTCAATTTCTCCTGCAACGCAGCAAAGTTCCTCTTCATCGCGCTATCAGTAAACTGAGCCCCGGTGACCATTGGGTATTTCTTCAACGGGCCCTGAATCAAGGAATCCTTGCAGGGCTGGTTGAAGTATGCAATGCTATACCGGTCCCCGAAATAATCCCCTTGCTCACACGGTGCTTTCACACGATGGAAAGTGAACTTGAACCGATCGTCCGACCACGACATGAGTAAGTCCCCAAGATTGCAAACGATCTCCCCCGTCTTCGCCTCCAACTTGGTCCACTCGTCCCCAATGCCAAACTCGGTGACCCTTCGCGACCCGGGCAAATCTCCAGCCCGCTCTGCCCTTCTTTCTGAAAGAGTAGAGTCAGAAAGTCCCAATCCGCATGTGCCCCTGCGCGATGATACACTTTGCCATCGGCTTCCTCCGGCAGCGCAAAGTAATGAAGTAGCCGCATGGTGGTTTGCGAGTCCGGTCGTGAAACATCATGACATTTGATGAAGAGATCATCCGGGAATCTCAACCCACGCGCAAAGCACCGCATCAGACGTTCCGAGATCTTCTGCACACGATGCATGAACTCCAGGGAGGTAGCTTGAAACCCTGCGAGGTGGTCGTCCCAACCCAGAGCCCCTTCATGTTCTCACCGAATTGCAGCTGGTAAGATTCCTTAATGTCGGGCTTCCCAGTAGATGGACGAATCTGTGAGTTCTTTTCCCATCCCACATTGTTCGAGTTCCATGGGACGGTCGCCTTGGCGGCGTCGGGTAGGTCGAAGAAGCTTTTTGATGTGAAGAACATGGCCTCGATATCTTCTTTGGAGAGACCATGGTCTACCAAGGTAAAGAAGCCGACATTTTGCACAGCATTGATGACTTCTGCTGTAATCTCGTCGATGCGGTTGTCAAACTCGGACAAGGAGATTTGAGGAATCTCGCGATTGACGTATCTGGTTTGAGACATTGTCTTGGGTGTCGTTTGTGAGTACGTTTGTTGACCTGGTACAGATATTTCGCCGAGATTTTGACGCTGGATCAACTTATTTTTTGGCTGTAAGTATAGAGTTCTTTGAGAGAATATATATATAACTTGAGGTTCCTTGATGGCCGACTCCTGACCAGTCATGGGCCCCGCCTTGCTTATCTGCAAGCTCGGATGAGGGTCGGCCGAGCTTGGTGGTGTAGGGCGACCCATGAGATGAGTGTGAAGTCCTGCAGGCAGTCTACTCGAAACATAGCTCCCAGGAGAGACAGGGATTAGGGGAGGAAATTTACTCTCGGGCGTAAATGAGGGGTGATGGGTGTTTGATCGCGTGCCTCCGGAAGTTGTTCGTATGCCTGTGGGCCTCTCCGAACATCTTTGAAGCACGTCATTATTAAATCCGCGTACATTTTCAACCGTTGGTCCCATGTACTCTATAAGACTATCTACTGTACAAGGCTAGTATTTTAATCGGCCTAGTGTAGATAGTCGTCGTGGTGATCCTACAGAGCGCTTCACAGAAAGGCTATCATGAGTTGGTAATGCCCTGCGCTGAAACGAAGCCTCCACGCTTCTTATTTGGTTGGATTACTACAGTTAGAGAGAGCGAACGCGATTACTCCTGGGTAATATGACTTTAAAAGAGGACAGTATCACTAGAGATATTGTATCAAGCTTCTCCTCCACCACCACCACCTCCTTCTCCTCTACCACCAGCAGCTCCAACCATTGCGATAACTCCTCCGCGAGACGGCCCTCGACGTTCGGCCACTGTACACCAGTACGTGCATTATATTGCGCCAATGTCTCATATCCTCTATGACCAGTGAAACCGCCGATATTCGCGTTAGGTAGTCTTTGGTCGATAGCGCTTTTTGGTTAAATATCCATGTGGTATTTGTTTAATCTGGAGTCGTCGCGGTGTAAAGCGCTTGTCTAAGCCACGGGCCTATCAGGTTCGTGTGACCCAGTCCGGTAGCATGATGTTCATATTGTCATCATGAATCGTGACTTGGAGTGCCCGGACCTCCAAATAGGTCTTTGTACTATTAGCCAATCCGCAGGAAGTAACCCCTAGCAAGGGAGGGGCTGGACTTGAGAAAGACGCAGCCGCCCCGACTGTAGTGTTTGTATGTTCCTGGAGGAACTCCATCTCTTTTCGCCTAATTGTGAGTCCTTATATCCGTGTAGCTAAAGCAGAAATGTAATGTTAATCCAAGGTGATGTCGGTAACAGAATCTAAAGCCTGAGATATATAGATACACTCACGCCTTCTACCCAGAAACCTTGATGTCCGTCGTACATCCTATTAATCCGCCTAAACTCGTCCCAGACAAAGGGCCGTGGTTGAGAAATTTGCTTCCCATGCGACCAATAAGTTACCAAGCCATCGTTCCATGCTAACGTTCCTGACCTACACGCCTTTTTGATTGCAGCCACAGTCTCAAGTAGTTCGCGGTCGTCTTCTCGATCAACAAGCCACTGTTCATGCCTTTAGGACTGTCTAAGCGTTGGACTACCTCCCAAGTAAGTCCTTTCCATGTAAGCCCTGGCTCTGCCGCTATCATCGCGCTATTATAGACAAATTAGCCAAACAGATAGAGATTTTGAATGACGGAATGCCATATGGTATGCATACTTACTCCTTCTTGGTTTGCAAGTCGACGTAGATCTTTTTTCTATACCTCCATATATTAGGCAGGATGTTATCCTGGATTCGCTCGTCACATCTTTCGATCATAGCTTTGAAATCCTTCATCAAGATTAATATAGATACGGGTATTGTAGGGGAATGAAGTCATACTCGGGATCAATGTCGGAGTCGTCATCATGCCAGCCATCGGGTACTTTTGTGAGATCATTTAGCGGAGCAGGCCCACGATGGGTCCATCTCGGCGACCTAGGAGGCTTTTTAGGCGGAGGTTTAGCCTTGAATCTTCTACGTAAGATATGTGAAGATCAAGCTTCAGGTCTTGACGCTTTGTAGATCGCTCATCTTAGAATCCTGGAATAGGTCGTTTTGGCCGAAGGGCAAGCGTCATTGTCTGAGATATCTTGCACAGGAAGGGGATCTCAAGCCTACAGTTCAGATAAACGTAGAATCAAAAGATTCAAGAGAGAAGTTCAGGTTATTTAAATTACCTGGAGTCAAGATCAATAGACAAAGAGATCAAAGCGAGAAAGGGGGATCGAATGTTCTAGGATATAAAGTATGGGACTCGAAAGCGACAAAGGAAACTCGGCAATCCTTTCATGGAGACTCTAAGGATAGAAACCACCAAAGAACAAATTAATGCTCGACAGAACAGACCGTAAACATCATTATCATCGCGAAGGCGGCTCTTGTAGCGGGATTCTTGCCGTGAGTAGTAGCAGCAATAGATGCCCATTTCCGACAAAGTTTCCGCAAATCAGAATTCATACTCATTGAAAGGTAACTCAGGGAAGAGAGCGCTAAATTTATGTCGTCGTCATTAATTGTGTGCTCCGAAAGCAGGCCCTAAATGGCAGGGCATTCACATTGAAACCCAACACTTGGCGTACCTCGCTGTCGCTGATCGTATACACTCTGTCCCACTTGAATTTCCAAGTGGATCCTAGAGCCTCAAAAACACAGTCTTGCACCGTACTGTACCGGCCCTTGCAGGGATAGAATAGTTACGGGCGCACGTTGCCCCTTTTGCCGACTGCGACTCCGGAAAGTGAGGCGCCCCAACGCGCCAAAAATTCAGAGCTGCACCCGATTTCGGAAGACGCCATGACAATCCAACTCACTCGCTTGGACTACCTATACTGGATTGATAGTTGCAAACTCTACGCGATAACACGCCCTGGCGTGCAAGTCGCAGGATGTCTCGCGATCGCGACACTCTCACCAAGGGAGAAAAGACTCTTCAGGACCAGTCCAACCTGCTGCCACGAAAGCAGCTTATCTTCTGCCTAGGCATTGTATCACTCGCGCAGCTCATCTCCTTCATCGACCAAAATGGCATCTCCACTGCTTTGCCCACCATCGCCGCCGACCTGGATGCGCGCAACACCATCTCGTGGGCCGGGACGGCCTCTCTGCTGGCCAACACGACCTTTCAGATGCTCTACGGGCGACTGTCAGACATCTTCGGACGCAAAACCATCTTCGTTTCCGCCATCCTGCTACTGGCAATCGCGGACCTGGTCTGTGGCTTGAGCAACAGTGCAGCCATGTTCTATGTTTTTCGCGGAGTCGCGGGAATCGGCAGCGGCGGAATCACAAATCTGGCCATGATCATCACTTCGGATGTTGTAACCCTGGAGCAGAGAGGCAAATACCAGGGGATCATCGGGAGTATGATCGGATTGGGGAGTGTCACTGGTCCCTTTCTAGCAGCCGCTTTCGTCTTGCGATCGACTTGGAGAGGATTGTTCTGGCTGCTGGCACCGCTGGGGGTGTTGAACGCACTGGTCGCTTTTTGGTTCTTGCCGTCTAAGAACTCGACGACGACATTCAAAGAAGGAATGAAGAAGGTTGATTACCTGGGAGTAATGACGTCCTCGGTTGGGACGATATTCCTGCTCATTCCCATCTCTGGGGGTGGCGCATATTTTGCCTGGAGCTCACCACTGGTGATCAGTATGCTTGCCATTGGCACTACATCGCTGATCTTGTTCATTCTTGTGGAATGGAAGTTTGCTAAAATCCCCATGATGCCAGGTCAGTCGAGACCCAAAGTTTAGACGATTTTTCGGCTGACAATGGATACAGTTGCTGTCTATCGCAGTCCTGCAATTGTCATCTTGCTGGTCCAGAGCTTCCTTCTCGGTGCCGTGTACCAATCAATGGTTTACTACATCCCTCTCTACCTTCAAAATGCTCACCGCTACTCTGCTATTGTCTCTGCCGCTATTTATGCCTCACTGGCCGGCATTCAGGCCGTTTTGTCCGCACTCTCTGGTCTTTGCATCACCCGGTTCAAGAACTACGGCCAAGTGATTCGTTTCGGCTTCGCAATGTGGACCCTGTATGTTACATTTGCACTCTCTATGAAGATGAAAGACTAATCAGCAAATGTGCAGTGGCGCAGGACTCATGCTAATATTCAAGAGGGACACCAATCCGGGCATCCTCGTCATCATTCTCCTCATTGCGGGCGTGGGTGTCGGCTGCGTATTCCAACCAATGCTAGTGGCACTACAAGCGCACTCAACCAAGGCCAGACGAGCGGTTATAATATCGAATCGCAACTTCAACCGCAGTGCTGGTGGCGCATGTGGTCTCGCCATTTCGGCGGCAGTCTTGCAGGCTCGACTTCGATCGACTCTCCCGGCACAATACTCTGATCTGGCCGACTCTCCATACTCTTTGCAAGATCTGAAATTGTCTGTTCCAGGATCCGTACTGGATGCATACATGTCTGCCAGTCACCTGGTCTTCATTGTACAGGTGCCGCTCATTGGCGTATGCTTTTTGGGCTCATTATTTGTCAAGGATCGAGGTCTGGCCCCATTGGATGAGAAGCCGACAACAAACATAACTCGCCCTATCGATGCAGAGGCGGGAGGCAAAATATACGCCGACAGTGAGCTGCGAGAGGCCGAGGTACAGAACGGAGAATCCCACGTGGGTGAAAGCAATGTGACGCAAACCAAGCTTGAATAGACATAGAATAGACATTACCTATAGAATGTGCATACAGATACCCCGTGTAATATTCACACATGTACATGTGGACATAAATGGATCTGCCTCGACATTTTTGCCCTCGGCCGAGGTGCCGATAAACGATGCACAGGTCTTTAGACAAGGTTAACCTGTCAAAGATAAGATCAGGGACCGTTGGATGCGTAATCGCGTTAAGTCGGATCGTCGCTCTTCTCCGCAGATAAGACATCCCATGAAATGCCTCCACTCTTTACTCTACATCTCCAAAATCAGCAGCGGAATTCACCGAAAGCGCCTTGCATGCGTAGAATGTACGCGTCGCAAAGTCAAGTGCGACAAGTTCCTACAATGTCGCAATTGCTCCAGGAAAGGCACCCCGTGCGCTCGGCCGCGCGAGCGGGCATCTCCGAACGCAAGCGTCGCTCAGTCGGAAGGACATACAGAGCGAAATGTTCTGATCCGGTCGAGCGTAGATACCTCGAGGATGATTGAAAGGCTTCAGTCCAGGGTCAATCAACTCGAGTCTGCGCTGAGAGAAGCCAACGAAGCCGCAGCCCGTCCGAGCATGCCGAGGCCCGAAGGGCAGCTCAACAGCAATTCATTATCTCCGGCCGAGTCAGTCCCAACTGATACTTCTCCAAGATCCAGGCATACCTCGGCACCTGCGGTACATACAGTACATACAGCACAGACTGACTCAGAGAATACACCGAATGAAGTTGAAGACGCGGCAACAATTCTTGAATTCTTGGCCTGGGGTCGCCGTAAGGATCCGACTTACCATGATGAAATCGCAAGAAGAAACAACCTTGGCCACTCCCCCGGAGATATACCAGCGGAGGATGAATGGGGGGATATTTGCACCCAAGGGATATCAGTGGGGTCTTTCTGTCAAGCCCTGCTGCCCACGAAACAAAAAGTAGACCAATTAGCCAATTACCACTGCAAGTGTTTGCTGTGGTATCATAGACTATTTCACGCAGGAGCTTTAATGTAGGAGCTAAACGAGTTTTACGAGAAGGGAGAAGGCCGCATCAACAGATCCTACGTCAATTTACAATAGGTTTCCCTACTCTTCGCCGTTCTTAAGGGATCTATGGCTAGTGCGCCGGCAGAATCTGGGGGATTTTATAGGCAAGAGCGAAACTCCCTTACTAAGCGCTGGCTCAAGGCCTCAATTACGTGTCTGCATCAGGCATAGCGTGTTATTCTATATACTCTGTCGAGGCAATCGCGACTCTTACCATATCGGCACATATGCTTAGGCACTCAAATAGGTTCTCTGTTCTCCTCGCCTCAGGCGTTCGAATAGCCCAGGGTCTCGGGCTACACTAATTAGGTGAAGAAACTAACACTCAGCCTACCGATATAGTAGGCCGCGAGATTAGCCGGCGTATCTAGTGCCAGCTATACATTCAGGACTAGTTCTCAATCCCATTCACAGAGAGCTATTTGATTCACCGACTAGGGTTCACAACCAAGAAACCGCAAAACTGCGACGATGAAATCCACAGCCTTCCGGAAAATCACCCAACGGTGACCAGCTACTCACGTCTATTCTACGAGATTGCGGCTTTGATGCCCGATCTACAGGACGATGTCACGTCATGCAACACTCTATATACCCGCTACGAAGAGGTACTCAAGTATGATCGGCGTCTGCGCACTTTGGCAACACAACGCCTTCCCTATTACTTGCAAAATGTACCTTTGGATCCAACATGGCCATGCTACGTCCCCTGGGCACGGCGCACCCTAGCCATCAGCTCTGCGCACAAAGTGATCATGATCCATCGAAAGTTCCTCAGCTTTAGCTTTGTCAATTCGATGTTCGAATTTACTCGCAGGACTTGCGTGGCGGCCTCGAGAACGATCATCAAGGAGCAGAAAGAGGCTACTCGCGATGGCGGGCCGATGTTATGGATTCACCAGGCGTTCAGCATGACCGCAAGCGTAAGCCATGAACCCCCACCTCAATATCAACTCGATGGAGTAACAACAAGAAGATCATTCTATGTCTAGACATGTTCCACCAACCTGGACCAGACCGCCAATTCGCCGAGCACCGGCAGCTCATTGAGGATGGAATTGAGATCCTGATGCATTGCGAGTCGGACATGATTGCACGTCGGGGCGTCTCCCTGCTGAGGGCGATGTTAGATGCCGAGCAGAAAGGATATCGAGAGAGGAGACACGTTGCAGAACTACGAAAGTCCCAGCTCCTGGGCGTGTACGTCGCGCGGTGGCATGGACATTGCAGGGATCATTCGGACGTTTTATCAGCGCGATCGGGCAAGGTCGGCGCGACCGACGCTCCAAACGCAACCGCCATGGAAAACGACCGGGCATGAGCATTGGACTGAGATGACGAGTGATGATCCGGGGATGATGCCGAATATGGATCTCGTTACGCCGCTGGGTGTTGATTATGCGGAAAGACTGGACGATATCTTGAGTCTGGCAACAAATAACCTCAACTAGAAGCTGCAAAAGTGGTGGTGGAACTCGATTTCCGATTATTATCTATCAATCTCTTCTGATAGGCATAATGCCACGGCGTATATCCAGAGATGCCAATTAAATGTCCTATGTACACGGCAACAATGACGGGCCTGCCCAAATCTGAAGTCGCATGCAAGGCTCGGACCGAAAATCCAAAGGCCAACAAATTCGCGAAGCCGAATTCCTATCACCATAAAAGGATTCTTCTTTACTCGTCTTTCCGGACCTGGGTGACGGGCGCTTGGTAAATCCGGCGACCGTGGATAAGGTACTGAATGATAGCAAAGATCACCACGGCACCGAAGACCAGGATAGACCAGTTCATATCCACCGGTGTCGGGTTATTCGTAGTGGGGAAGAATGTGAAAATAATGGCAAAGCAAAGATATGCGACCGAGAAAACGTTGATGGGCAGTCCGAGCTTGCCGAGCGAGAAGCGGGATGGGGGAATGCCACCGGGTTGGAATCGAGCTCGAATGACTGCGCCGATTGACAGGATATAAGTAGTAAAAAGAGCGGCAATCATCACTGAAGCCACAGCATTGAAAGCTGCGGTGGAGCCGATGTTGATCAAGCTCAGCAGAACGGTGATGATAGTCGAGACCAGCACGGAGATGATGGGAATCTGAGTGCGCTTGTTGACGTGAGCCAAAGAGCGAGAGAATGGCAGGGCATTGTCACGAGCAAAGGCGAAGGTCTGTCGGGAGGCTGTAGCGAGAATACCGATGGCACTGCAGACCTCCATGACAAGGATGATTGCGGCCACACCGTTGGTGGCGGCAACGGAGCCCGTGGCATGGTGAACGGCCGGGATAAAGGAGAAGCCACTCGCAGCATTCACAGCGGCCTCGAGGCTGCCCATGTTGTAGAGAAGAGTGATCAGCATGATGAAACCCAGACCACCGTTGATCAATGCGGTCGAGACCATGCACCAGGGCACGACAAAAGCAGCATTTTGCACTTCCTCGGCTAGGAAAACGTTAGCAACGGTGCGGTCAGAAAGCGTCGATCTACTTACCCATGTGAGTAGCGGCATCGGGGCCAGTCCAGGAGAAGATGGGGGTGATTTGGCCAACCAAACAGGCCAGACCCACGCTTGACCAACCGCCAGAGTTGGTAAATTCCTGCCACACTGCATATCCGGAAGCATGGTCGGACGGCATCCCCCAGATGGTGGCCATCACCGCAATAAATCCGCCAATGTGAAGGAACAGGATAACGCCTTCTAGAGGAGGCAGAAATTTGGCGCCGTAGGTGTTCACCAGAGTTCCGACGGCCGCGATGGCGATCGTCAGCAGGGTGCCGTGCCAGCGTGCATAGCCATACACGTAGCCCGAGTCACCGGAGTAGTTGAAAACGAGCATTCCCTGGATCAGGGTACCGCAGAGGAAGCAAATACTGGCGAAGGCGGCTTGCCAACCCAATACGGAGAGCCAGCCTAGTCAAATTGATGAGCACGGACCCTTGACGCGCAGATATCGTAGACCTTACCGGTCAAATAGCTCAAAAAGCGCTGGAACCGGGGAGCGGCAAATTCGCTCACCCAGTGATACTGGCCGCCACTAGTGGGCGAAATGGAGGAAATCTCCGCCATGGACACGACCGAGGCGAAGAATCCCACGAACGAAGCGATGTAAACGTAGACCATGCCGGCCCGGCCACCGTCGACAAGGCCATAGGTACTCGTGCTGTGCGCGTGTGTCAGTGGAGATCGACGGAGGGAATTGAGTAAGCTCACAGTAGGATCGACTCCCACGAGGCCATCAAAGTAGTGGTGAAACCGAGGATCGAGTAGAATTTGAAGTTTCTCTGATGCTGGTCAGCGCGCTCCGTTTCATTCCCCACATCTGAGACCAACCTTGAACTGCTGGACTTTACCCAGACGCTGCATGTCGCGATCATCCTGCGCGCCTGAATCCAGGCCGACCTCGTGGGCCATGATGTCCTTATCTCCCGACATGACTATAGCGGTAGAGGGAAGAGAGGAAGCATTCCAAGGCAGAAAAGAAGGACGATCGGGGTTAAAGGGGGTTTGGGGTTTTCTTGCGCAAAAGTTGGTTATCCGAGGGCCAATCACAAAGCCGTCGAAGGCGTCGGTGGAGACGAAGTTTATCACGATGCGCCCTTTTCGGTGTTTTTCGCGCATCTCGACCAGGGTGTGTTGGACTTCCATTTAGCGTGCGCTATGGCGCATGACCGACCCTCGCACAATTCGAGTATATTGGCACCCTAGAGTGACCTTCCTGATGGAGCTTGGGACTCCGGGATAGTTTTCCTTCACGTTTCTGGCGCTGATGATATCCGGGGGTTTTTCCACCCACTAGGAATGCGAGCTCCACCCAGCCCCTCCTCGATCCCTGCTCAAACCCTGGTCATGCATAAATAGCCTGCGCCCTGAACGTTTCCGTGGGTTGAAAATGTAGCTTCCTTTTGCATGGCGTTCTTGGCGTATCTTCACAAATCAAATTTTGAGCGCCATCGTGCATCGTGCATCGTGCATCGTCGGCTTGGCTTTGTGCCCCTGTGGGGAGATATAAATTGGAGATGGTGCCGCCGGTCCGTCCCACGTAGAAGAACAGGGCACAGGGCAGGGAAGTCACCTCGCATTCTAGCCTCTAGCCTCGGCGGTGGGACCACCGCGAACGGTCTGTAGGACTCGGGCCGCGACCGGGTCTTGACTGCGTCGAAGTGGTCCGACGGCTGCAGGTGGGACTTCGGTTACCCGTGAGCAAGCGTGGAGGAGATGATGGAAGATCCCTAGGTCTCCGCTTGTCAGAGATCGGGGTCAAAATGTAGATTTGGTTTTTGGTGGCGGCGTGGCTTTTCTGGGGGAAGGGAAGGTGGTTCTTAGTCTAATTTTACAGACATTGATTGACATGGGACGCCCATGGGCACCAACCCCGGTCCATTACCCGGCCCGTAATGCTCATGGGCATATATTGGAGCCTGATTTTGCCTGATTTACTACATAATCTGCTGATTCATCTTTGTTATTTACACGTGTTTTGGTCTGAACAGGTAATATCATCACTTTTTAGCCTACCTACTAGGTAATTATAAGAAACAAATTTATTTCTATATATTTAAGGGTTGGTTTTATCGGTCGCATTGATATTTTAGGCCAGTAAAAATAAAGATTAAAAGTGGTGGTAGAAATTACTGGTTAGGTGTGAAGACATATTTTGTTGTGCGCGACCGCACCACCACTCTTTGATAGATTATTACCCGCACCAAAATTTCATTTTTAATATCACCTAAATATCACATTTTATTTAAAGACTAGCAGGTTAAATTATTTACTATTTCACTTAATCAACTAAGATTTCTATCATTTTGTCTAATTTGATCACCTGTTAAAAAATTAGTCAGTAGTTTTCCATCTAAAATCAAAAGCTACTACATAAGATGCATTAATTATACTCTCTGTATCATGGGCATGTCAATGCCTAAAGGTGAAGCCCTGCATACAATCCACTCGCGCACCAGATCAGGCACCGGGTTCTGACTCTAGCTCTGGCATCGCAGACTGTGGTAATCCTGAGCTAACTAGCTTCTCCAACCACTTCATACTTCCGCCCCAGTACAATCAATCCCCTGATCAGGGACTTCGGCCGAGAACGACCAACTTGACCACGCGGTCTAAGATATGTCCGAGCAACGAGACTCGGTCTTACGGTATAACCCGAATGGGCTTATCAAGGCCACCCTTGCATCAAACACAAGCCCTGAGATAGCATCGTTTACCACCTGACAGCGGAGATTCTGTCAGTTCCTCCTTACCTGAGGTTCCCATCCCACTTAGGATCTCTTTAGGATCTCGTTCTCGTTCCGCTCGTACCGCCCGCCGTTTTGGGCGATCCAGGAGAGGAAGTGCCAGGCTCCGTGGTTTACTGATCGTTGATTGACAACTTCTCTCTACCGAAGCTATCATTGCATACATACTGCACTGGTCGAGAGTCAAAGAGCAAGTACCAATGACTTGCCGCATTGGTCCACGGAACCGATATCCGCAAGAGCCAGTGATGAGCCGTCAATGCCCTCACCCACATCGAATTCCGGACGTGATTGGAAGGGCGGAGACAAACTCCACTGATGACACTGCGCGCCACAATCTGCGCCAAACCCGGAGGCCGCGTGGGCTACGGGCGCTTCTGTCCCGGCGTCGAAGCCCACTCGTCAACCCTGTTTTGAGTGGACTATGAAGAAAAATGGAGCGCGCCATGTGGGTGATTCTCCCAAAGAGCCGAATGAATGACGCCGCCCGGTGGCTCATAGGGTGGCTCACCGTGCCAAACAAGGGATCGAATCCACCCACAGGCTTGGCAGATAGGATCTTTGTATGGAATGCCGAATCAGCACACGCGTCGCCGTGATTTTCATCCACGTTTCCTTGGGGCCAAGAGTCCTTGCGGGGAGGCAAGGAGCTCGTTCGGGGGAGCCCCGTATATAACCAACTTTGGCCCTAGGCCCTTCCGCTCCTCCCTGTCCGATGTCCATTTGAACGCCCTTCCGGTTCGGAATGCACCAATGTTCAATCGGATTCTCTCCGCTCTGTGCCTGACACGGCTATGCGGACATCGTCAAAAGTTTGGTCTCCGCCGCCTGATTCTTGCCATCCTCGCCGCAGTTGGAGCCTCGTTTCTTTTTACCTTCTTCGCGGTACCACAGCTCGTTCGCTTCCGATTCCGCACCGGTTTGAGCAAGTATGATCTCGGATTCTATGGATTCGGGCCGTCGCAAGGCTTCGTCTCCTTCGATGAGGAAACCCGAATCGTCGAAATTTCTCCGGCCGACGCAAAATGCGACCCTCGATACACCTTTATTGCGCCACGAGGCGATTCGGTCGCCCATGCGGGTCCAATGATATTGGATGCTCGCGGGGAGCTAGTCTGGGCGAAATACAATTGGGGCACGACGCAGGATTTCAAAGTCCAGCGCTTTAAGGGCCACAACTATGTGACGTACTGGCAAGGCGAGGAGGAAGATGCACACGGTCGTGGATCGTGGTATATGGTAGGATCGAAGCTCCAAATCTTGTCCTGATCGTCTCTGCAGAGCGCTAACGCTGCTATCTTAACCAATAGTTGGACTCGACCTATACGATAAGGTACATCGTATCCCCGGTCGGATTGGGAGGCGAAGGCGACCTGCACGATTTCGTCATCACCCCCAACGACACTGCCCTCGTTACCATCTACGATCCCATCCCGGCCGATTTGACATCTGTCGGTGGTCCTGCGCTAGGCTGGCTTTACGACGGTGTTTTCCAAGAGATCGATATTGAGACCGGTGAGCTGCTCTTCGAGTGGCGTGCTTCCCATTTTTACCCACCGGAGAGCAGCTATTTCCCTATCAGAGATCGAGGCCATGAGCGGACCTTGGGATACGACTACTACCACATAAACAGTGTCGACAAAGACGACCATGGTCGCTACCTCGTTTCTGGACGACACACGCACACTGTTACTTGTGTGGACGGGAATACTGGCCAGGTGCTTTGGACCCTGGGTGGAATGCACAACGAATTTTCCGACGCGTCGGACGGAGCTGCCACCGATTTTACCTGGCAGCACGATGCTCGCTGGCAAAGCGCGAACAGCTTGACATTGCTCAACAACAACGCCAACGGGGAAGGAGATTCCTCTCGAGACACAAGCGGCCTCTTGATCGAACTCGACATTCCCGCAAGACAGGCAAAAGTCAAGACGAAGTACACCCACCCACAGGGCTTCATGGCCACATCACAGGGCAACCTCCAGGTCTTGGATACCGGAAATGTCTTGGTCGGCTGGGGTCACAGTGCCGCCTTTACTGAATACACACCCGAGGGTGAGATCGTTTGCGATGTACATTTCGGCGCATCCGCCTACTTCACATTTGGGCGGATTGTGTCTTACCGTACGTTTAAAGGAGATTGGATTGGAACGCCCAACACCTTACCGGATGCAACCATCGCCGACGACAGTGTCTTCGTTAGCTGGAATGGTGCCACCGAGGTCCATACCTGGCGACTGGAAGCATGGGATGGAGAGAGTCTGGATAACCTGACCTTCGTTGCCGTGGACAAAGTAGAGCGTATCGGCTTCGAGACTCGAATCCCATTTCCGCCAGAGGTCACCTCCTATTTCCGAGTCAGCGCCATGAATATCGAGGGCGAAGTCCTCGGTATCACCGAAACACTTTCACGCGGCCCCGCATCGAGTGGAAGCTCTGTCTCCATCAAATTTTGGGGCGTGATCATCATCGCAGTCTTCGCACTGGGCTGTCTTCTATGCGGGTGCCATTGTGCCGTCTTCCGACCGTGGCGACACCGCGGATCCGGCTCTGGCGGATCTTACCAGCCGGTTGGACACAAGGAAGAGGATGATAATGAGACCGAGAGTGGTCATTTGCCGATATAGTATATAGGCGCCGGCGCCTTCAATACCCATTTGTGATTTATATAGACTTTGCACAGCTGATACCTGAACATGAATGTACATACATACACCTGCCTCATTCCGTCATAATACGAGGGCCTCGGGACCCTTGATGCCCGATCTGGGATCATCTGAAGACTGCTCTACTACTTCGTCACATCCGGATGAGGCCTGAATCTTTAACCGCCTTCCGATGGCCCTGCCGTGCATCGCGCATCTTGTGGACAAGACGTAGGTAAGTAAGGTAACCGCACTGGACTGGATTTGATTACGTTCCTCAACTCCAAAGGAAACTTTCGTCTTTTGTAGCTCTAATTTTGACACTTTTGTTCAAAGGCTGATGCCCAGCGAGTTCCTGCAAACCTTCCTGGAGGTTTGGTGCCAAGAACTTGGGAACCCCCCCATTTGGCTGAACTTACGGATAAAGTAGCGGTCAGAGAGATGGTTTCAGTTACCCACTTTCCCGCTGCTCTTCAGCTTTGGCCCGGAGAGCTGACTTCTATTAGCTTGATGTGACAACTACTACATCGGCGCTCCCGCTCCCAAGTATCTGCCTCGTATCGGTCATGCCCATCACATAGGAGTAAGCTTGCAGGTCTCTCTTCAATAGTGTTTCTGAGAAGAAGAGAATGGAGGAGCTAAATTTAACAAGCCGTTCCTTGAAATCAGAACCTTAGGAGTGAGTGACTGATATACACGGACATACCCGAGCTGTGTTCGATCTTGATCCACTTCTGTACTTCAGTGCCCAGGTGGAGAGTCCCTGCATGCTTGGTGCTTTGACCTCGCGCAAGAAAATCAGTGCATCGATGTACTTTCCGGGATCCCGGATACGGGAAGCTTCCGTGGAGCTAGTACTGCATAAGTGTATATAAACGTTATTTAGACATCTATGCGTTATCGAACCCCGAAATTGACCCTTGAAGGTGCTGCTTGGGCTTCCTTATCATATCACTCAGATTCATCGACCCGATACACGAGCTTGGAGGCTCGCACTTTGCCTTCCCGAAGCATCTGGAGTCCAGCCAACACTCCGGCCAGACCACCCGGCTTCACCTGATACGGATGTGGAAGAATGCGGCGCTCCTCGAGTAGTTTCTGCACCGAGTTCCACCATTTGATCCCAAAGTCAAGGTTGCTCTGATCGGGAGATGTTTCGTTCGTCCCCATACGGTAAGGCTCACCCAGTATATCATATGCCATGGAAACATGGGAATCGACATCCTCGCGCGCGGATTTGACATCCAGCAGAGCATTGTAAGTCCCACCAGAGGAGGAAATAGCTGCACTGCAGATGGCAGCGGACTGAGGAGTAGAAATTGTATCGAGCACAAATTCTAGACCGTCGTCAGTGTCCTCCCTGATTTGCTCACCCACTTGGGGATCATGGTAATCGAAGACAGCGTGTGCCCCGAGCTCAAACATCAAGCTGCGATTTGCTTCAGAGCACGTAGTCACCACCCGCAGACCCGACAACTTTGCCAATTGAATAGCAAGAGTTCCGGTAGCCGTTGCCCCTCCATAAATAAGGATAGTTGTATCATCTGACTCCTCCTCTCCCTCTTCAGGGAAAGGCAGTTCCATGCTCTGATAGAGATTTTGACCTACGGTTGTCAGACCGACACCAAATGTGGCTGCAGCATCGAAAGACATAAACTCGGGGATCAAAATTTGGAGGTCGCCCTTGGCAATCACGTACTCGGCGAATGCACCGCCATTGGGTCGAACCGCATTGCTGCCGTGAACGAAACCAGCCACACGGTCGCCTTTCTTGAATGCTTTTTTGACCTGGGGGCCAACAGCCTCCACTACTCCAGCATAATCGCAGCCCACAATAGTGCCATCACACGGAACGAAATCGATGTGACGCCAGTCCGTGGGATTCAAAGCCACTGAAGTCAAGTCTTAGTTCAACTGACGCTCCGAGGAGACGAACCCCAGTGAATATAACTCTTACCGGCTTTCGTTTTGACGAGAATGTAGTCATCGGGCAGCTCGGGGATCGGGACATTCTGCTCCACCAGCGCGTGACCCGGACCCTGAACGATGATGGCACTTTGAGTGGTCATTCTCAACGTCACAGATGTTGGGGAAGAAAGACGGCGAAGGAGGGGCGGGAATTAGTTCGATCCCAAGGTAGATCGTGCGAATGGCAAAATCAAGGCTGAGAAACATAAAAAGCCATGTGTCCGGGACACGGGACAGACCGATGACCCAGAACCCAGACATTCGGGGCCACATCCGCCTTCGGGCCATCGGGGAGCTCAGATCCCTGCAGTGTGCCGTGAGATAGTCTGGTTAGCTGCCTCAATAGCGCGAGTTGACTTCCAACTTCAGTAGGATTGTCGAGATGCGGTGCAAGTGGGGGCGTTTCTCGGGTTGGTTGGAGGTGGGGTAGCTGTATGTACTATCTGCGTATACAGAACTCGAGTTCCACAAGCCCCTGAATGGCAGCAGTTGAGAAGATCTTGGTGCGATGTGAACTGTGGATGTCCCGAATTTCACCGGTAATGATTTTCTTCTGCGAACACGGGAGAAGCAAGTCACGATGTGACATTTCCAGGCCCGGACACGCGGGCCATGTCAACAACGGAGATCCCTCGGGCCGATATTTCCCATCGAGAAAACCAAACAAAGCCCGCCGTGTTTCTATGATTCGAGTTGCTCAGACGCACCAGAGAACTTGAAAACCGGGATTCGGGAAAGTGCGTTGGTCTCGGTCTCAGGGGCTGGGAAGCGAACCCCGTTTCTCCACTGCGGAATCGCGGCATCAGATCTCATGAAAATGAGAATCCTGCGTCGGCGAACGGCGGCTACCAAGACGGGCCAATGCGCTACTAAGGTTGAATAGTGGATAATGCCAAGCGAGCAGATGGAGCGTGCCCTGTGGATCCTTGCATGTAACCTGCATGATGGCGATCCTGAAATACAGTGACGGGCCCCGGTAACCGTCCGGTACCATAGAGCGGCAGGGTCAGAGTAAGAATTCCTGGGTTCATGACATGACATTCGAACGACAGTGGCGCATGACGTACGATTCGGAGTGTTCATACAAAGTACCCCGTCATCGGAGCCACTATTCGTAAATAAGGGGCACTGGCGATCCGTTCGTGGATGGAGGTCCCGCACTTGCCAGCAACCGATGTCTATGTATACCTATAACCTGCTTGCTCAGCCTCAAGCCTCAGCCGCGCGCGGGTCAATGGCTTGATCGACAAGCTTGCTTGCTACTGCACTACTGCAGGTGGAAGGTGTACGAAAGAAGAACCGTCCTGTCGAGCTTGCGCGACCCACTGTTCAACTCTGCCCGACCCACTGCTCAGCCGTAATTCCCCTGTAATCTACGCCCGATTGATGGTATTCGGATACACTAGGTAAATTTATAGCAGTCTGCCAGGCTTTTCACAAGGTACGAAAGGATTCTCGCCGATGTGAACTTACGTTAGTGCCTTTCAATTCCTTTGGGAGCTCCACCGGACTGCCTTGCTCATTGGATAGCTAGTAAACTATGCATGTGAATCTGCGAGGCTGCCCACAATAATCAAGGTCTCAGCTTCCAGACTCTCGGGCGGCCATCTTGATGGGGACATGCCGGAGTACTGCCGAGTTCAGAAAGCGTAGTAGTATAAAAGGTTCCCCACAACCTCCCGCCTCCCCGAGCCTGGATTTCACGGTCCGAATTACGTCCAACCCATCTCATATCCACAAGATGCCCGGTTTCCCGACCGCTGGCATTGCCAATCCCGAGATGGAGGCAATTGCCGTCATCGGAATTGGGTGTCGGTTCTCTGGAGGTGCGACCTCTGTCGAGGATTTCTGGAAGATGCTATGCGAGGGACGCACTGGACATGGGAAAATCCCTTCCAGCCGATATGAGGCTTCGGCCTGGCATCATCCCAGTCATGAGCGCAAAGGCGCGGTAGGGATTCCCGGTGGAAGTTTGAACTGCTGCTGCGATACTGAACAAATTGAACAGATAAACCATGACAGTGGATTTTTCCTGAAGGAGGATCCGTCACGCTTTGATGCACCATTTTTCTCTATTACCGCCAAGGAGGCGGCGGGAATGGACCCGGCGCAGCGTTTGCTGCTCGAGGTTGCATACGAAACTTTTGAGAACGGTAAGGCGATCCCTTTTAAAAAAAGGTATGGGAAGATTCAATTGAGCTAAGAGCTGCACAGGCGGAATTCCCATGGACACACTTCCAGGGAGTAACACGGCAGTGTACTCCGGTTCAATGACCAATGATTATGAGCTCTTATCAACGAGAGATATTTATGATATGCCCCATAACTCTGCTACTGGAAATGGAAGAACCATGCTGGCAAACCGCTTGTCATGGTTCTTCGACCTCCAGGGTCCGAGTATTATGATGGACACTGCGTGTTCATCAAGTTTGACAGCAGTCCATCTGGCAGCCCAAGCTTTGCGCTCTGGAGAATGTGGAATGGTGCGTACTGCTCGGCCGCTCCGTTTTTACACGTACTGACAGTGGTTATTACAGGCCCTGGTGACTGGGGCGAGTCTCATTTTACACCCCAACTTTACACAAAGACTCTCCTATATGCACATGATGAGTGCAGATGGTATCAGTCATTCATTTGATGAGTCTGCTAATGGATACGGCCGAGGAGAGGGCATCGGAGCAGTCCTTTTGAAGCCTGTCTCTCAAGCTTTAGCCGATGGGGATAACATCCGAGCTATTATTCGGGGCACGGGGATTAACCAGGATGGCCGGACCCCTGGTATTACCTTGCCCAGCCCAACATCTCAAGCCAATTTGATTCGCTCAACCTATGAAAGACACGGTCTTTCCATGAGAGACACCGCCTATTTCGAAGCTCATGGGACTGGTACACCAGTCGGGGTAAGTAACCCAAACGCATTGAGAAGGCCCCATAGGTCGGTTTCTGACCTTTTCCCATAGGATCCCACGGAGCTGTCTGCCGTTGGAATGACCTTAGGTCAGGCGCGAACGCCGACTGACGAGCCGATATATGTGGGCTCCGTGAAGACAAACTTTGGCCATACTGAAGGCGCCGCTGGAGTCGCTAGTTTGATCAAGGTTGTTCTTTGCTTGGAAAAGGGCACATTGGTGCCAAATGCTGGATTCAAAAGCCTCAACCCCAAGATCCGTCTCGATGATTGGCGTTTACGTCTGAGCGACAAAACGATACCCTGGCCGGAAAATCTTCCACAACGGGCTAGCATCAATTCATTTGGATTCGGTGGATCGAATGCGCACATAATTGTTGAGAGCGTCAAAGAAGCATTCGGTGAGGAAGACACATCGCCGCCCCCTCGTGTCGTGGTGTTTTCTACATTCGACCAAGCTGGAATCGACCGCCTTGGTCAAGGTTGGAGCGCATATCTACAACGTCAACGGGAAGCCGAGTGCCAGATCCCATTGAAAGATCTCGCGCATACCATGCTCACCCGACGTTCGCAGTTGGGCTTCCGCAGCTTCGCGGTTGCGAACTCACTCGACCAGCTGCAGAGCACATTGCAAAAGGGGTTTCCCAAGTTTTCTCGTGCAAGTCGCAAGGCCCAGACAAGGATTGCGTTTATCTTCACTGGTCAGGGAGGCCAGTGGGCTGGAATGGGCCGAGAGCTCTTGAGAATTCCCACCTTCCGCGAGAGCATGGCCCGGTCACAACAAATTCTGACCTCTTTGGGGTGCCCGTTCGATATCATTCGGGAGATTCGAGCAAAGGCAAAAGACAGTCGCATCAACCGACCTGATCGCAGCCAGCCTATTACCTGCGCTCTCCAGATTGCTCTTGTTGATCTTTTGGCCAGCTGGTCGGTTTATCCCAATGCAGTTGTCGGTCACTCTAGTGGCGAGATTGGTGAGTATATTCCTTTTGTCCTTGGACACCGACATCACAAACTGACAATTATCACTTAGCCGCTGCCTATGCGGGTGGATACCTCACCCACGAAGATGCCATACGAGTCGCCTGGTTCCGCGGCTACTTTTCACAGCAGATCGCTGAGAGTGACAAACGTGGGGGCATGCTCGCTACTGGCATCTCTGCAGAAAATGCACAAAAATATCTCGACGAGCTTCCTCCACGCTCAGTAGTTGTCGCCTGTGTGAATAGCCCTGCCAGCACGACCCTTTCTGGAGATGTGGACCGCATTGATCAGCTTGAAGCAAGGCTACACAAGGATGGCTTGTTTGCCCGCAAGCTGCGTATCGATACAGCTTATCATTCCCCTCATATGGAAGAGCTGGTGGAAGTGGTCGGCAACGCCATCAACTGCATCAAGCCGGAAGATCGGCATGGCGGATCGATCCCTATGCTTTCATCTGTCACAAAACAACGTGTGTACCCTGCCGAGCTGGGTGGATCATACTGGGTCCGAAACATGATCAGCTCGGTTGAATTCACCGCTGCAGTATCGCAGCTCGCAAGTCTTAGTGAGTCCAGCAAGGCTCGCAGACGACCAGTGCCGATTAAATGGACTTCTTTGCTTGAAATTGGGCCCCATGCTGTGTTGAAGGGGCCGGTCAACCAAATTTTGCAGTCTGTCAATGCCAATATGGCATCGCTGCCGTACCACTCGCTTATTACGCGAAACCAGAACGCTTTGCGAACATCGGCGGAAGTTGCTGGGTCTCTTTGGAGCACAGGACATGTCGTGGACCTTGCTGCAGTTAACAGTGCTGTCGATGCTACAGCCCCGACAATGATTTCTGATTTGCCATCCTATCCTTGGAATCACCAAACCTCCTTCTGGCACGAGCCCTTAGAAACAGCGCAGCTGAGACAGCGGAAGCATCCGCGTCATGATATCTTGGGAGCTCCCCTGGACTATCAAAATACGCTCGAACCACGATGGAGGAACTTTTTGCGACTGTCGGAAAATCCATGGATGGCCGACCATGTCGTGGCCGGATCGATTGTCTTCCCAGCTGCAGGCATGCTGGTGATGGTCACCGAGGCAGCGCGGCAACTAGCCGATGGCCAGGCCAACGTCAAAGGAATCGAATTCCAAGACCTTCAGTTCATGCGCGGTGTTGTCATTCCGGAGGAGGAGCGTGGCCTCGAGACTGTTCTGCAAGTCTCGCCACACCCAGGAATGCCAGGCTGGTACCAATTCGGTATTTTCTCTCTACCATCCGGGGGTGGCTGGATTCAACACGCCAAGGGTGCATTCACGGCGAGAGTCGAAGCTCAAGATGACGATGAGCGCACCGCAAACTGGGAAGCAACTCTAGCTCGCATCAAAGATACAAAAGCAATCGCGCAACGGGCTGATATCGGGCAAGCCTACCAATGGCTGTCCCACACAGGAGGACTCTCCGTAGGCCCATGCTTTAAGACCATCACCGATGTCTCATTCTGTCCATCGGAGCCTCGTCTCTGGCTGTCGGGAGTTGTCACAGACACAAAACAGGGGATGCCAAATGAACGGGAAACACCCAGCTTTATTCACCCCACGACCCTTGACTGCCTCTTCCAGTCCGCCCTTTTGTCATGTTCGGAGGCCCTAGCAAGCCAAAATGCGAACATCCCCATCGGTGTTGACCACGTCTACATATCCGATGCTTTCCAACCCAAGGCAGGTGAACAATTTGCCGTCCACACAGAGACCGAGTGGCGAGATGGCAAATCGCGATCACATTGTATCGCATCTGACCCTTTCTGGTCCAAGCCCTGGATCACATTTGAAGGTGTGCATCTCGGTCGACTTCCCTTCAATCCTAACAAGCAAAAGGAGGATGAATCAGCCGCTCAAAGCCGGTACTCATCCGTTGTATGGGACGAGCATCTGGAGTCACCTGTTGTCTCGCGCCGGATCCGTGACGATGGGAACAAAGCGCCGGCTGTGGAAGCAAGCAGTCTGCAGCTGAGTGACTGGATCAAGCGCCTGTGCCATACAAACGGATATGCCAAGTCCTTGATCATTACCTCGGATGCATCCAACGCTTGGATCCAGAATGTCGACGAGCTCAAGTCACGCGACGGAAAGCGGCCTCGCTTTGCAAATGTCACTGTCGCCTTGTGTGGTCCCGATGATCTAAAGGGCAACGCATCCGACACTGGCACTCACACAATTCCCATGAATGGCCTTGACAACCTTCCATCCTCGTCTCTCCCGGAGGAGTTGTATGATCTTGTTGTGATTGATGAGCTGGAACTTTGGAAAGGAAAGACTAGGGAAACTGTTTTGCCGTTCCTGCGCACCATTCTTGACCACAGAGGCTTTACAGCAATTCGTGTGCCTGACACAAACTTGGGCTTTGCAGTGGAGACTTTGCAGGGCTTCGACGGCCTGGAGATTCACAGCTTGACGGAAGATCGCAAATTCATCATTGCGCGCAGAACACCAGTCTCGTGGAGCACAGATTCCGAAATCTTCATTTTGAGTGGAAAGAGAAAGTCCAACTCGAATCCTGTGTCCGGCCATCTCGAAAAGATCTTTTCTGCCCACAACGTTCGCATGGTGTCTGTTGGGTTGGACGAGGCGGCTTCGCTGGCAGGAAAGACTGTGATTTCGTTGCTTGACTTGGAAGGTCCCTGGGTTTCAGACTGGGCGGCTGATGATCTAGCACAACTCCAAGATCTAATGAAATCCCAATACGTTCTTTGGGTCTCGCCGTTCTGGAGTCAAGGGGCCGTTGAGAACAGTGGATATGGTGCTTCCAGTGGCCTTTTGCGAACGCTCCGCAACGAGCACTGGAATACGGTCATCCCACAGCTACTTGTGGACGCGGAAGACGTTTACGACGAATTTGGTCTCGCCTGTGGAATTTTGCAGGTGATGCAACTTACCATGCAAGAGAACTCACGTCGGCCAGACATGGAGTATCGCCTGGTCAACGGCCGACTGTTGGTCCCGCGTGTCCTTGAGACTCCAGCAGTGGATGAAGCCATGCACACTCTGATCAAGGGTCCCCGGCCTGTACTTGCAGATCTGACAGCTGATCCCAGACCACTTCAGCTGAAGTTCCAGGATGCAAACAATGCTCACTGGGAGGAACAACAAGTTCCCGAAGGGGAACTTCCCGCGGATCACACTGAGCTTAAGGTTGAGATGGCCACCATCTTTGATTTGGGCGGAGATTCCGCTAAGAGTCCCGATACAGCTCTGCCAATGTTTGAAATTCTCGGAAAGGTCACTCGGATTGGATCAGCTGTGCGCGACCTAGCTATCGGCGACAAAGTGGTGACACTTGCATCGGAGAAGTCGGGAATGTCAACAACACTGCGCGTCTCGGAGAGCGACACCATCAAGATTCCTGCAAACGCAGATCCCGCTCGGGCTATTTCAACTTCTCTCGCGTACCTCGCTGCGCATCAAATTCTCACCGAAGTGGGTCGCCTGGGCTCAAACTCTTCGGTTCTCTTGGTCGGTTCAATCAGCCAAACTCTCCGGGCTATGATAGACTACGCGGTGAGCAAAGACATGCAGGTTATCGTGGCCACGGACTCTCAGGAGACTACTAAGGCTCTTTCATCCCGTTATCCAGCATTGAAGGATCGAATTCTGGGCATCCACGGTAGTCTGGAATCGAGCGTATCCAGGCTGACCAACGGATGCGGAGTTGAAGCAAGTATTTGTTTCTTGGGCGGATATGCCGGTCGTGTTGCCGCAAGATGCCTAGTCCAAGGTGGACAGTACATCAATCTGTCCAGTGAAATGAAATTGAGTGCTCTTCCAGAGAGCTTCATCGACAGTGGCTGCACTTTCTCGTCGCCGCGACTGCAAAAAACATTTTCGGAGAAGCCCGGTGTTCTCCATTCTTCTGTTCGCCATGTCATCGACTTCATGAACCAGCATCAAATGCTAGAGCGGGTGGAAGCCTATCCCCAATTCCCTGTTTCCGATCTACATGGAGCTTTCAAACATTGCAGAGAGACCAATGGTCGTGCCATTGTAGATCTCCAAGCTCCGGGTCGAGTCCCGATTGTGCTTCCACTACCAGAGCTGACGGGTTTATCGGCGGAAAATACTTATATCCTGGCTGGTGGGCTGGGCAATCTAGGCCTTGCGTTTGCCGAGACATTGGTGGATTCTGGAGCTCGCCATTTGGTTTTCCTTGGACGATCTGCCGGGACACAGCATAGCCAGCAACTAGCCCTCGATCTGCTTCGCGGTCGCGGATGTCGCACGGATGTGGTTCGCTGTGACGTTTCGAAGAAGGAAGATATTGACGAACTTTCGTCTCAGATCCAAAAGCAAAAATGGATTGTCGCAGGTGTGATTCAGTGTACCACCGTTTTGAAGGTAATCCGACCATCATCATATTCGTTCTTAACAACAGCTAACTCATGCCTCCTTGTAGGATTCCATGTTTGAGAACATGACCTACGAAGACTGGACCCAATCCACAGATTCCAAGATTCGCGGAACGATGAACCTGCACCAACTCTTCTCCCAGGACAAGAGCTTGGACTTCTTCGTGGCTTTGTCCTCCGTGGCAAGTATCATCGGAAACATGGGCCAGGCTAACTACTCCGCCGGCAACGGCTTCATCGACGCTCTCATGGAATGGCGACGAAACCATGGCCTTCCCGGCCATTCCATCAACGTCGGCCTCGTCCCAGATGCCAGTGGGATGAGTGACATTGCCGAAGATCAAGAGCAACGCCGTCGCCGATACAAGCATCTCGAAGGCACAGAAATCATGACTACCGAGCTACAAACCTTGCTCCGAGTGATCATCAACAGCAAGCTCTCCCTTCCACCCCAGATCATCGCCGGCATGACCGACTCCTTGTCACGCAAAAATCCTTCTACAGCGTGGCTTCTGGATCGTAAATTCGATCACCGGCTTTCTCTCGCTGTTGAGAACAGCGATGATTCCACTGTACAGACAGCCACTCTGCTCAGGGAGTCTGATTCCATCGATACGGCAACTCAAGTTGTCGTCAATGCTCTGAGTGAGTACTTGGCAGATGCAATGGCTACAACGGCCGACTCTGTCGACCCAGATTTGCCATTGTCTGCCTTGGGTGGTAAGTTCCCATCATCTCACCATTCCTCCGCTGATTCGGACATATGATATTGACTCTACTTTCTAGTGGATTCTCTTAAGGCTACATCCGTCCAGAACTGGGTCTCCCGCGAATTGGGAGCGGAGTTGTCTTCTTTCGAATTCCTTGGGTCGCAACCGACCAAGGCGTTGGCAAAGAAAATTGCTTCAGCCAGCTCATTTGTTTCACATTCGAGCTGAAAAGCCATTGGGCAGGTCACCGTGGCTATGAACGTATAATTATCTGATGAACTTGAATGCGTAATTTAATGTCTGATTTTCTTGTTTGGGAGTTATCTGGTTGATTGTCTTTTATACCTAATATCTCTCGGCTCCGTGTCCCTTTTCCCGGCGCTTTCGTGTCTGGGTTTGATAGGCCTCTGAATTCACGATTTTTCCGCCGAAAATACATGTGTGTATCGGTGTGTAGATCTGGTGTTTGTTACATACAATACACGGTTTTCGAAACATTCGAGATGTTCGCCGATACCAGGGTCCACAATGACGGGCGCCAGGTTCCACCGGTAGCGTGGGTATCGACCGGCGCCCGTCGCTCAGTCGACACATCACAGGGGAAGGATTCACAACGTGCATATTCAGTCTCGGAGGTGCAGCCTCCCGTGGCCGGGGTCCACGGTGGATGCAACCTGCAGAGACGGGTGGCTGGGAGTATGAGAAGCACGATTGGCGGCGAAGACAGCGGGTCGCGCAAGTGCGGGTCGACTCCGCCAAACTATTGGCGTTAATGACAGGGCGGCCCCAACAGCCCAGGGAACTCGATCGACATTGCCGCGATCGATCTGATCAGCAGAGGACTTTTCTTTTTCTCAGTGAACTGGAACCTTGGAAGACTCCAGAGCTAATATTCTCGAGCGGGGTTGCATTCGCCGATTTCCTCCCCGGTTGAGAAGACGGCACTCGAAATTTCCCGAATTTGAATAGCTAGTAATGAAAACTTTGTCCCGGGTGAGATTGTACCTTTGTACTTTCGCCCGTGTTCGTGCTGCATGTACCTCTCTCACCGTCACTTTCTTGCCGGCTGTTGAAATCGTGGAGGTCGTTGAGAAGTATGAAGTAAGGCGTGAACCAATAATCCCATGTATATTATAGGGTAAGAGTCACGATTTCCTCTCGTTTGCGATCCTCGGTAGGGTCCTTCCGTTTCTTACCTTCGTCAACTTTCCTTACTGGGTTAAATCTCGGTTCTAAGGAGGGTTCGCCTGTCTAGACTCTATCCACCATCGGGACGGTATCGGTCGAGGCACACCGTACGTCCTGCCGAGGTTCCCCGAGGCCAAAAGCCAATATGACCCATTGGGAGGTGTGGACGGGTAAGTGATCCACGCATGAGGGGTAGACTGTCGATCATGGCTGGGCCTTGGCCCATCGTTCCAGCGAGCCGGTCCTGTGTTCACTAGGAAACCGGCTCGTTGGGGACATCATCGGTGACACTTTTGGCAATGTTCCGTCCCTGAGCAATGCGTACCCACCGCGTAGAAGCTTTTCAGCTATTGATTCAGCTCCCCACTTCCAAGCTTGCGCAAGTCGGGAAACTGTGCGATTCCGCGAGGTAATTTTCGGGAGCCCTGCAGCTGCCCCACAAATAGTATATGACCTTGTCTCGTCTCCCCAAGACATACCCGGCTTGTGTATCTGGCTCTACATATCCTCCATTTTTCTACACTACACCTCCTAGATACCATCAGGCATGGCAGATCCCGAAAAGAACGAGCTATGCATGCCGACGCCTCCGGCTCAGGCGGTTTGCAATCAGTCTGGTCCCAGCGATGTCATTATCACAGATGCCGAGAAGGCCGTTGACGGCTATTTCACCAAAGAGATTCCATCCAGTGGTGCCACTTCTCCCGAGCTCATTGACCTGGAGGCTCAGACTACCAAGCCCAAACGGAAGATCTTCTCTTATTTGAGATATGCCGTTTTCACCACCTATCGCCGTCTTTTCACGGTCGTGTTCTTGGCAAACCTCGCCGTTTTCCTGTACGTGATGATTTCTGATCGACGACTACTGGCACTTGTCAACGCAACAGCCGTGAACCTGGTGGCGTGCGGTCTCGCTCGACACCCGATGGTTGTCAATGCCATCTATAGAGTGGCGTGCTCGCTCCCTCGATCATCACCACTCTTCTTACGCCGCATGGCCGCTAAAGCAGCCCACTACGGTGGTGTTCACAGTGGCTGTGGCACTGCATCTTTGGTTTGGTACATTGGTTTCGTGGCTGTCGTGTCAGAATTATATTGGACACACTCTCCCATCAGTGCAGCTACAAGCTTCACCTTCTCAGCCGCGCCGGTGACTGTTTCCTACATTATTCTTTTCCTACTACTGGTTATGGTGGTAGTAGCATACCCTACATTCCGCAGACGGGTCCACGATTACTTCGAGCTCACCCACCGATTCACCTCGTGGACTATCCTGGCCCTCTTTGTCGTTCTGGTAATGCTTTTTGCCCACGAAGTCAGCAGGGCAGAGCAGACCAGTCTCGGCCACTTCCTCATCACCCTTCCCGCATTTTGGCTCTTGATCGCCGCCATCGTTGCTGTGGCCCACCCGTGGCTACTATTGCGCAAGATCCCAGTGCAAGCTGATCCTCTCTCTTCACACGCCGTCCGACTACACTTTTCCCATACACCAATCGACTTCGCGAAGGGAATTCAAGTGACGAAACACCCTCTGCGGGACTGGCACAGTTTCGCCGGCTTCCCAGACCCGTCTCCATCCGGCGAAAACAACAGTGGCGAACCCAACACAGGGTACAAGAAAGAGCACAAAAGAAACCAAAGCAGTTTCTCCACAGGGTACAGGAAAGGGCACAAAAGAAACACAAGCAGTTTCTCCATCGTTGTCTCCAAAGCAGGAGACTGGACAGCAGACACGATCGATCGCCCACCAACGCAGCTCTGGAAGCGCGGGTCGCTGATGCGCGGCGTCGGCTATGGTCTACGACTTTTCAACCGCATCATTATCGTGACCACAGGGTCAGGCATAGGTCCTTGCCTGGGATTCCTAGGTGACGAAAACCGACCTTTGATCAAGGTTATCTGGCAGACCAGGTCACCACTTAAGACGTACGGTCAGGATGTCCTTGATCTCGTCCATCAGATGGGCCCAGATCCGATTATCATGGACACTACTCGCGACGGCCGTGTTGATATGCTTCCCGTCGTGCGGCAACAACTGAAAGAATTCGATGCGGAGGCTGTGTTCGTCATTAGCAATCCCGCAATGACGAAGAAGATTATTTACGAATTTGAATCCCAGGGGATTCCGGCCTACGGGCCAATTTTTGATTCATGATGCATAAGTGTAATTCGGGGGATATGATTCCAAGGTTTATGATATGATTCATGATACGATTCATGATATGCCTTTTGTACATTGGCGACTCATGTTTTTGTTCTGGACGAGTCGCGATTTTCAGTTTCTGCAGTATATACACACTGGAGTATAGCGGAGTCGGCTTTCCGACCGAACTTCAAATATGAGGTCTATAATGTGTTTTTTTTTTTTTTTTTTTTATTTTTTTTTTTTTTTCAGAAGCAAGGTAACTGCAGTCATTAAGTAGATATTTTTCAGTGATACTGGGATCCGAAATCAACTCAGAGTAAACCCAAACTTCTGCGTTGCCAGATGCGTAATTGGCCGAGATCCTGCCAAGGTGCACAGTCTCCTTTGAACCGATAGTTTTGCACGAGCGGATTGAGGTCCGATCTGAAGCCGCATATTGCAAGGAAGCTAGTATGAAAAGGCACGCCAGATTGCAAGATGGAACATAGAGCACTCGAATTATGCTTCATATTTGGAACTACCTCGAGTGCTTCCGAAAGGGCGGCTGGAAGCGAACTCACGTCGGTATAGGACTCGTGTTCTTCCAACTTTGTTTTAGGAACCATTCGCATGTACCCTTCATTTGATCTTCCACATAATCCTTGTAATCCTCGTATGCGGCATTTTTTGGTGCCAGAGGTGAGACGGAGCAACTGAAAACACTCTTCTTCCTTCTCGGACAGATCGAGCTGTACGAAGATTTGTTACCTACCAGTGACTGTATGCCCAACCCTGCTCAGATACCGTCTTTAACTTTTGAGCTTGTTTCGGCGCCGGCCCGGTCTGGGCCAACCAGTATGCAATCTCGATCTGCGACAGATCGCCGCCCATGCAGAGGCATCTCATAGTACAAGCAATTGGGGACTAAATACCAATTCTGGAGTCAAATTTCATTTCGATGCGATCCGTGTACGATTCGCTGCTTCTCAATTCTAATTACATGACATAGATGAATGCGAGGCCGTGGCTGGTGCCAGCAGCTGTAGTGACCGTCACGGCAATAACACCCGCCGTTCCGGGAGGGGAGATTGCAGTTACCATATTGTCATCAGTGATGGATGTAGGAATTACTGCAATGTTTCCAAAATTCACATGAAGGGAACTCGCCAAGTTTTGCCCAGTGATGGACACCATTGTGCCCCCTGCAGTCGGTCCAGAAGTTGGAGTGATCGAAGTAAGAAGCGGCGGCATCACGAAGCTAAAGCTAAGCGAACTATTTGTGCCACCTGGACTAGTAATATTGATTCGGACTGTGCCAGTGGAATGCGCTGGTGTGATAGTATTTATCTCGGTATCACTGACGACTCTAAAGCTAGTCGCAGGGGTGGTTCCGAAAACCACGCTAGTGGTACCCAGGAAACCACTGCCGGTGATGGTAAGAATGTCGCCGCCAGCCGTAGTGCCTAAAGTAGGACTCACACCTATAGTGGCAGGCTGAGTCGTATAAGTGTATTCAGACCCTAGGCCAGGAGTGCTAGTACCACCAGGCCTAGTAACATAGACGGAGACAGGGCCGCCACCACTAGGCCCCGGAGGAGCAACGGCGTTTATCACTGTGTTGGAGGCCAACATAAAGGAGGTGGCAGGAGTCGAGCCAAAAGTCACAGCTGTGGCATTTGTGAAACCAGAGCCAGTAATGACAACACTGGTTCCACCTGCAACAGGACCGCTAGAGGGGTTTATAGCGCTGACAATAGGAGCAGCTTGATTGTAGGTGTAAGGTTGAGGGTTGCTGATGCCACCAGGCCCGGTGACTTGGACAAAGACAGTACCTCCACCGCTAGGTCCTGGCGGAACAACGGCGTTTATTGCTTTGTCGAAGACCACAGTGAAGGAGGTGGCAGGAGTCGAGCCAAAAGTTATAGCCGTGGCGTTTGTGAAACCGAAGCCGATGACAGATACAGTGTTTCCGCCTGCAACAGGGCCGCTATTTGGGTTCACAAAGATGACGAGAGGAGGATTGACTATGTTGGAGGTGTTTGGTAGACTGCCACTGGTACCACTTCCATTGGATGCACTGACCGATGTGGCTCCTGCCATAGCTAGGTACTGGCGCGACCGGGACAACTTGACTGTTGGAAAGGATAGTGAAGTTGCTAGCAGGAGTGCTACCAAAGGTAACGCCGGTGATGTAGAGAAGATTTGTGCCGCTGACTCTAACTGTTTTCCCGCCTGACACTGGCCAGTTGGTTGGAGAAAGAAGAAATAACAGGAGCGACGACAGTGGCAGATCGATTGCCAGTTAATAGTGATAGAAGTGCCACCAAATGGAACTGCTGGGGGGCTAGCGAGATTAGTGCTAGTGATAATATACTGATATGCTGCCAGTGGTAGGGCCAGAAGTAGGCTTGATTCTAGTGATAGTAAGCACGGATATTGATCAAAGTAATGAAGAGTTAGTTTTACGTAGGGAAGCAACTTTCTTAAGTTCAGGTCTCCTTAGTCTAAAAACAGAGCAGTGAGCCCATTCGCACCTACACTACTACAATATTAGTAATGAAAAGTTAGAGGAATATTGGATTCGTCAAATAAACCTTTGCGTAAGAATGGGTGGCCTGGTCACACAACATGAGCCAGCATGTATCATATAATACGTATCAGCCATCTTGTGTATTGTATTACATAATGCAAGTTTGCTTGCACGGCACTGCATTACACAAGGTGTCATGTAAGCCCAGAATGATGCACAAAAACGCGGATGGCTCTAAATCACCGATCTACACAGTGATTGCGTAGGGCGAAGATTACGTATTTGGAAAGAGGTGCCATTCGGGCCGGGCCCGGGCGGAATGGTGTAGGCTACGCATCCGCACTACCTTAACTAACTTAGCCCGGACTGGGCTCAATGCCTAACTGTTCAGGGGTCTATATAAAACAATACAGTTTTGTTGGCGTATATGTGACACATTGTATGATGCAAACTAGCTTGTGTGATGATATATCACATAATGTAAGCTATATTATGTACATAGGACATCACTTATACAAGCTCGCTTGGTACGTCACATAATGCAGGTTAGCTTGCATGACACATTATGGAATGCAAGCTAGCATATGTGATGCATTGTATGATGCAAGCTGGCTTGTGTGGCGTATACAAAAGACCACGATCAGCAGTGGCTAAACTGTACCTTTCTGCCCACTCAGACCGTCCCGTTGTGGTGCGCTATTCAACAAGCAGCCACAGCGTACCGACACTTTCGCCAATTGTCTGAGCAAGCCAAGACAGTATGGGCTAGTAAACTAAACAGGCGAATAAGATCGAGGATGAGGCCAAGCGGAACCAATCCTGGATGAATATGTTGATTGATTTAAGAGAAAGGACGAACGTACTGGCCAATTCACCCAACCGATTCACCCACCACCACGCTTTTCGAGGCGATATCTTCCACCCACCATGCCTAAAACCGCTGAATCGACTAGAACTCGCCTAATCAAGGCCTGTGAAGCTGCCGAGACCAATAAAGACCTAACTGGAGCAGGATTGCGCGTGAATACGGTGTTCCTCGCATAACCCTACGCGACCGTGTCTGTAAGGGTGCGTGCCCTCGTACTGTTAAACGACTGGCTAAGCCTCAGCAGGAAGCCTTATGTTAAGCCCTCTATAAGCGGCCAGGACAAATTTCCATCTGGCGCGCTACTATATGTGTTCGGTCCTGAGCATGTTAACCATCAGGTTTGACATAGTAGTCTAACAGCTCAGTACGCTGGTTAGGCCAATTTAACGATTGGAATATGCTACCAAAGGGTAGGTTAGTCCAGGCATGGGCGAATCACTCGCTTTCGCGCTGGCAAGCCTGATCAGAACGTTAGCAAGACGTGGGTGTATCGCTTCATTAAGCGTCTCCCGCCAGACCTACAGCTAGACCCAGTGAAGCAGCATACGAAGGAATCTAGGCGTATCCAAGCAGAATATGCAGGCCTACTAGCCCACTGGTACGAGATGCTTGAGCACCTGCTTAAAGGTGTACCCCCTTGGTTAGTATACAACTTCGATAAGTGTGGCTTCCGGCCAGGCGAGGGACAAAGCCAGAGAGTCGTCGGTGGGAAGAATGGGAGATCTGACCCTGATCTTGCTGAAACTGAGCGAGGTGAAAATATTACTGCGCTTGAATATATTGCTGCCGACAGGTGGCAGATACACCCCTGGGGCCGTTATTCCTATTCAAAAGTGGCGGGGTCTTCATGTGACTGTAGCGAAGATCTACCACCTAAAGTCACAAGCTAGAACGAAAGAATTTGTGTGCGATTCGAGAAGTTATAAACTATGGAAAGGAAGAAGGAGACAGAGTGAGTAGCTATGAAACAAAACCACTTCTCCATCCTAATTAGGACTAGCTCCGTTGACTATATAATATACTACCTAACATAGCCACATAGCCCGTCCTCGATACGTCCTCGCACGATATATTATGTTACCCCCCTTTCTAAATCTTCCAGCCTCTAGGTTGGGGTAGTCTATTCTCGCGATTACCCTTAAGAAACTGGCCTTAGCGGCTTTTAGTTATAGTAGTAGTCTTCCTAGTGGTAGATAGTGACATGTAGCGTTCCTTATCGCGGGATATTTTAAGGACATTCTGCTAAATAGACTCTTTCTCTTCTCTCCTTTTCTCTAGGTTTGATACTTTCGTCAGTTGGTACCGAATTAATTTATTCTCTTCCATTGACCCGTAACACCACCCACCAATCTCTCATCGTCTAGCGTTGAAAATAGACCTCCGAAATCGACAGGAGCGCTCCAGAAGAACTGAGCAAAGCTACCTAAGCACGCAGATCTTCTTATGCCAAAGCTTCAGCGAAATCTTGAGCGAATCTTCCACAATCGTGTGGCTGTTGATCACCTCCTATGGCCAACGATACGATCGCGCGAATTAGGGCCGCACAAGAGCCAATACAGCGATCTACGTCTAAGCGGAAGATCAAGGGCCTTGATCACAGTGGTATATTGCGGCCAGGAAGGTCAAATAAGATGTAACAGAAGAGAGACGGTTCGCAAAGGACTATGAGAAATGATAAGGTCGCAAGCCACCACCCTTGGATACGCAGCCAAGTGAGGCATTAATCGAAGCAGCGAGGGTAACGCAAGAGAATGGGGTACCTTTTTTTGTTGATAAAGAGCCAATGCCTTGACGATTCGTGTATTTAGAAGAAAAATGGCAAAAGTGTCGGTTACGCTGTGGCGCACCCACAACAGGACGATGTGGGTGGGCAGAAAGGCGCAGATATATTTTTACTAACGTAATACCCAAGCGAATAGACCAGTTTACACTGCGACACCGGGCACGTCCTCGATATGCAACACCAAATTCCTCTGTAACAAACCGAGGAATCTATTCCATACGAAGCCAGAGCTTGGCCCTTGATAAAAAGACAAAAATCTAAACCTACGAGCTATGATTTAAGTCTACAAAGTTAGCCGTACGACGCTCTTACGGCGACGCGATGGTCGCCTTGCATGACGCGATATTCCAGCCAACCCGAAGATGCTCACCAATCTAGAAGAAAAAGCTACAGTTGACTACATAGTAGAGCTATCTACAGATTGCTTTTGCACATGCTGCGTGACGTGGAAGATCTGATCATATGGCCAACCAACTGCTATACATGCATGACACGCCACGCGTTGGCAAGCACTGGGCCTCCAACTTCGTCAGCCGCCAGCCAGAGCTGCGTATACGTTATTCTCACGGGTAACTACCAGAGGGCCAATGCAAAGACCCGAAGGTTGTTTCAGACTGATTGAGCCTTGTGCAATAGGCAGGCCAAGTACGTATCGTTGAGGGCGATATCTACAACCTCGACGAGATGAGCTTCATGATGGGCATCATATTCCCCAAAATGGTCACCTGACTGCAGAATGCGGGGTTAGCAGCCTGGCAACCGCAAGTGTGCAACCGTGGTCCAGGCGATCAGCCCAAGCGGCTGGGTATTGCCTCCGTTCATCATATAGGCCGGGCAGCACCATCTGGCCAACTGGTATCAAGAGTGTGGCCTCCCAGATAGGTGACATATCGCTGTATGCCTCCCCATTCCTCGCACCTGCTCCCGCCGTTAGATGTGGGCTGCTGTGGTCAGTTGAAGCAGGTGTATAGCCGCTAGGTAGAGGGCTTCATACACATGCATATCAACTTCGTCTGTGCCTTCCGCAAGGCCTACGTTACGGCTATGACAGAAAAAAAGCGCAAGACAGTTTTGCCGAAGCTGACCTTGTCCGCGCGATCCCAAAAGGGTGCTCTCTAAGTTAGACGTGCAGCTCTGTACACCAACGCCGCCACCAGTGATCGCGACATTGGGGGCCCCTTGGGTCTGTAAGACACCAAATCCAACAGAGGCCAATTCGCAGTTGGAACACACCAAGAATAATATTTCCAATAATAGAATAGGATTCCCAACATCGATACCTACAGCTGGGGATCAATTTGCATGAGAGCATATGGTAAGCAGTCATCTCCAACCGACGTCTCCCACTGGCGGCACGGGAACCGGGAGCCTACTGCCGTCTCCAGTGCCATGAAGAGGACAAAGACCCATTCCCAGATGAGCGGGCTCTGCTTGATGTTGTGCTACAAGGAAAGGACAGTAAATACATCCAGGTAAGTGGCGATAGAGCGTGACGAACCACACAATACAAGCCGGATGTAATTGTCGCCATACCTGAGACAATGGAGTATGTAGCTCATCAGATCATCAGGTTACCAGCCCTTGACCTGATGACCTGATGCACCCCCCCCCCCCACCCAAAGCCTTTGTGATTGTGAGACCTCGTACTGCCCGCCAGAGCTAACCTACCTGTGCCTTTTAGCCCGCCTACACATAGTAGTTGCATGCTACACTGGCTTGTGTAGCGATCACAAAATACAAGCTAGCTCGTGCGGTATGTGAGATAATGTGAGCTGGTTTGCGTGGCATATTACACAACGTGAGCTGCCTTACGAATGCATGTGTGATATGCCACTGTATATCATATGATGTGCTGCATAGGCCAGTAGTGTGGTATATTGTATAATATGAGCCGCCTTGTGTAGAATATTACGACATCACACAATGTGTTATGCAAACTGGCATATATTGTGTAATGTACTATATGAGCTAGCTCATGTTACTGTTGGCTCATGTCATGTAACCAGGCCACCCTTCACTTACTACCATACAATTCCTATGCTCTCCCTTCAACACTTATAACTCATTTCGTTTATGAATTCCTTATTTAATCTCACAGGGAAGCCACTTAACTTTAGGTCTGCTTAGCTTAAAAGGTGAGCAGTGAGCCCACTTGCACTTAAACTACTGCAAGGTCTTTATTCAAGCTCAGCACTTGATTATCTTGATCAGCAATGTCTGCCCCTACTATCTCCAAACTCACTCCTAACTCTGGCCCTGCCGGCACAACAGTGCTCGTCACTGGCAGTAATCTCGCTAGTGCCACCGCTGTTACGTTTGGCGGCAATCCTGCCACTATTCTCTCAAACACTGCGACATCAATTTTTGTCACAGCCCCAGCTGGCAGTGGTACCGTCCCAGTCGTTGTAACCACCTCAGCTGGTTCCAGCATTCAACTAGTGAACTTCACTTATACCGCTCCGGCCACTCCTACTATTTCTACCCTTTCTCCAACCAGCGGGCCAGTGACAGGTGGGAACTTAGTCACAATCAACGGCAATAACCTTCTCTTCACCACCGGGGTTCAGTTTGGTATTAATCCTGCCAGTAGCTTCGCTGTCCTCTCCAAATCTCAAGTTGCTGCGGTCGCGCCAGCAGGTACAGGATCTGCAGCGGTCAATGTGACCAATCCAACTGGTACCAGTAACAATCTAACATACACCTACATTGCGGCTCCCACTGTGACGGGGATTACACCAGCGACCGGGTCACAGTCAGGTGGGAATACTGTCACTATTACTGGTACAGGCTTCAACAGTACCACCGGAGTTACATTTAACGGTACTGCAGCTACATCGTTCGCCATTATATCACCGACTGTAATAACCGCTGTCGCTCCGCCAGGTGTCGGGACTGGCGATATAGTAGTCACAACATCTGGTGGTCCTAGCGCTACTAGCGCAGCGTCCAGCTATACTTATAGCGCTGGCCCTGTAGCTACAATTGTGACTCCTGCTACGGGCTCCACGGCTGGAGGCGATACTGTTACTATCACCGGTAGTGGTCTCGCAGGTACCACCAGCGTGAATTTCGGAACCACTCCAGGGACTATTACATCCATCAGCGATACTTCAGTAGGAGTTATCACACCATCGAGCGTCGCTGGCACGGTTCCACTCAATATTACCACCACGAGTGGTACGAATAGCTCGCTTAGCTTTAGCTTCGTGGGGCCACCGCTTCTTACTTCGACCAGTCCAACTTCTGGAACAATTGCAGGAGGCACATCGCTGACTCTCACTGGGCAAAACCTGGCCAGTACCTCCGATGTGTTCTTCGTGTCGCCGACTACGGTACTTCCAGCGACAACCTTTGCAGTCAACTCTGACAGTAGTGTATCCGCAACGTCACCTGCAGCACCGGCAGGGAATTACGCCGTGCAGGTTGTCACCGCGGCTGGCCTAAGCAACGGCGTCTCATACACCTTCGTTTAATTGTCTAGTTGCTTCCTTCCTTTGTGGTGATATTGCTATCGCGAGCCTGGGAAGGAAATGAATGCATAACTGTTATTGACTTTGTTACGGGATCCACTTTGGCATGTGTCCTCACTTGCCAACCATTCCTTATTGATCACCGTCATCATTGACCTTTATGTTTAGTTGCTTCGTTGAATGCTACTATTTTGGTTGGTCTTATTCCTTTCGTACCTGAGCGTAACAACTAGCTCACCCACAAAAAGGGAAATTGTTAAGACTGAGCCTACCCCGCACCATACAAAATCACTTACTATATCGTCTGCTGCAATGATAGATCTTGGAAGCTGTAAACTGTACGATCAGTACATACGACCATAGGGTGTGGAGAACAGGGCTTCCCGTCCGCTCAGCCGTACTTAAGCCACACGCCGGCAGGTTAGTAGTTGGGTGGCTGACCACCAGCGAATCCCTGCTGTTGTATTTTTTTTTTTTTTTTTTTTTTTTCCCCGTTCTTTCTGTTGCTACTGTTCCCCTCGCCTGTGTTGATACTGACTGGTCGACAGAGTCAAGGCGGGCTCTGATTTTACGAAATTACCATCGCTATTTTCTTCATGTGTGTTGACATTTATGTTTTAATTCGAGGGATAAATATCCAATATCTGTGGTAGACTTTCAACTCTTCTTCCCTGTTGCTTGAAACTAGCTTTGGAATTTGTTTTCGCTCATAAACGGTATAGCTCTATTTGACGCATTATCTGTAGTAATGGCCATAACACGGTCCAGAATCTGATACTTTTGAAGGGTATCAGTTAGGACCGAACCAAGGTTCAGACCAGTATGTGTGCCTTCTAGGGGGTTGAAACCTAGTAGTATCTCCCGATAGTCCCAATTCTGGTTAATGAAATAACCAGTAATAGCCATAAAGGCTTGCTGGAAAGGTGACGTCCAGCAATCTAGACTAATAGAGAGCTTTGAATAAGGTGGAAGCATTTGAAGGACTCCTTTTGTCTGATCTTCGACTGTGATTTATAGTCGGCGTTGTAGTGTACGACCATCGGAAAGTCTAGGACTGAAGGGGCTGACTGGGTAAGCTGTAGAAGCTTCCGGAAGTGCTCACTCTCGATAATCTGGAAGGGTAGGCGTAGGCTAGTGATTGTGGTCAAAAGCTGCTTCTGCTAGTGCTCATCTAACTAAGGTTGGGATAAATCGGAATTGACTGCCTAGTGAGAGAATAATAGATTAGTTATCTTATATTTTGCTCTCACTTTTCTCTCACTTCTCTCTCTAGTAAACATACCACCTTCTACATTAGATACTTAATATCTGTTTGTTTGCCCTTCCTCTAACATTGACTATTCTTCTAATATCTATACATCCTAGAGGTCCCATTTAAGACCGGATACTCTAATATTATATTACACCTTTTATAAATAATCTTAGGTTTCCTAGTATAAATGTTTACAATCTGATTAAAATATATCTAGATATCTGATAACCGGCCCTTTTTATCCTAATAGATACGTTTTGCCTTAGGTTTTATCCTATACTAGGTTGTAAGCCACCATTTAATAAACTTAGCCTTAGTCATTTCTGTCTAAAGTGCCTACTATTTTATCCGATCTCTAATATGTTGAATAGAGTGTGGTAGTGGTAGTGGTAGTGGTGTAAGCTTAGTTGTTTAGCTTTCAGTTGGTTCGGATAGTTCAAAAGAGAAGGAATCAGATAGAAGGATAGGATCAATACTATCACTATAGAAAGATTAGCTTATATGGTCTGAAATGTGTGCTATACTGCCTAGAAGTGAAGAGAAACTGAGAACTATAGAAGAGAAAAAGCTTAGACGGAAGGTAAGGCATATTAAGGGGCTTAGGCACATAGCCTAATATTATTGGTTCTTTATAAGCCAATCACTACTAAGTGGGTCTAATTAGCCTATCCTATTAGTCTAAATCTCTGCACTCCCATAGGAATTCCTATAGGAAGTCCTATAATCCTATAGAATTCGCTGAGAGCTATGCCCCCCAAAAATCCTTTAACTTTTTCTCTCAACTCTGACCTTTTTATCTCAACTATACACCCTACACTAGTAATTAGGTATTTATAAGATAAATATAGATAAAAGAAGCTATAGAAATTAGATTAAATAATAAAATAAGCCTAAATAACCTAGTGTTATACTATAATAAAATTAAAGAAGATAATATAGTGGTGTTGTACTTAACATAAATATATATTTTCAGTGCTCTATAGTCCACTTCCTATAACCACCCTTCATCTTTACTTCCATAGGCTTAAAATACTAATGCGACCGAGAAAAACCACCCTTAAGACCTTATAAACAAGCATGTTTCATATAATTACCTAGTGGGAAAGGGAGAAAAGTGAGAGTAGTAAGTGTTTAGACCAAAACACTTATAAATAACAGACAGTTTTGCATAAAAATCAGGCCAAAATAAGGCCAAATCAGGCCAAATCAGGCCAAATCAGGCCAAATTAGGTGTCTATGGGACTAAAAAAATTTCCCATGGGAAGGACGTGGGAAGGAGGGTCCTTCCCATGGGAGGGAAATGTCAATGCCTAGGTGTTAGACGACTATAAAGTTATGTAAATATCACTTTTCTGTCTTATTTATTACCTTTTGGTCTGTAATTTTACTACGTAAAAACCAGAAATTACTACATAAGATGCATTAATTATGCCTCCTTATATTATGGGCCGCCAAGAGGCCCATGGGCCCGGACCTAGGCCCATGGCCCGGCCCATAAGGCCCATGGGCCGGGCCGGGCATGCCCATATAGGTCATGCCCATGGGCATGTCAATGTCTAGTTAGGACGCGTAAAAAGTGGGTGGGTGCGTCACTCGCTTACATGCGTCACTCGCTTACCGGGTACGTTAGGCGAAGGGGTTATTCCACGCGCAGCAAGAAGAATATTAGCCATCTCTCGTACAGTAGAGGGCCTAGGCGCTGCTCCACGTGAATCCATAGAGAAGATCCATTCAATAAGCGAATCCTCTTCTAGCTGGGTCAATTTATGACTATTTGCGCGTGTATCAGCGCGTGAGGTTATAGCCTGCGCGCGATTCTGTAACGTGGTGTAGGGAACACCAAATAGCTTTGCAGCTGCGCGAATCGATTGAATTTGGCCCTTTTCAATACTCTGGAGGGCTAATAAGACCTTTCCCTCTTGTTCTATAGAGACTCGCTTTGGTCGCAAGCGTTTTGGTGGCATGTTTGGTGGTTGAATGAGGAAGGTATGCGTGGAGACGCGTTTTCGAGCGGAGTGATCGGCTTGGCCGTGTGATCGGCTCGCTTGTGAATTACGTTACTCTTTGATTACGTGTGAGTAATTGTCGGCCCAGAACTTATGGATTTTCCACTAGGAGACGGAACATCAAATTTTTCGACGACAGCGCCACTTGTCTTGGCGTGTGATATAGAATCCTGCCTCAACTTCGCAAGGGTGAGTCAGTGAGACAGGACCTAGGGCAGTATTTGGGGCCGGGCCGTCGTTTGGACACCGTTTGGGAACGGTACGATCATTTGATTGATAATTTGATGGAGTTCTTTGGATTGTTAGGTGCCTTTCCATAACAGCCTAACCGGAGACGACTAGTACTAACCCCCCTTTGGGCGCTTGCTAAGAGCGGTTAGATATCTTTACCTCGTTCCGGATAGGCCGACCGTGGACGAGGCTGTATTAGTTTGAATCCTGTATTTCCATCGGAAATTGGCACATGTAGAGAACTTACTTAGGCGGGGCGTTCCATGCGGCCGTGCATTAGTGCAAAATAGAGGTTGATTGTGGCCACAACGGTACAACCTAAACTAGCCTGTTGTTGGTAGGGAGCCGGAGCTCTCATTTCAGCGACCGTCGGTGAGACTTCCAACTGAGACACCTGTTGAATTTTCTTTCCGTCGACTACTACATGGTCGCCCGTGAATAAAGAGTTGGGGCTTGACATTCAGAAGAGGGTTGCGAACATAGAGCGGAACCCACAACAATGCCGTCACTTGCAATCAGACCAGTACGTGGCCAGCAGGAGGAGTGTCTCTCAGGACGTTGCTAATGCCGCCAGAAACCCGATATGGCGTGTGGGATTGCTAAGTGCCCCGTGGATATTTTGTACTTGGTGTTGGAGTTACTATCCCCGGCCGACTGGCGCGAACTGTGTCTTGTGAACCGACGGTTTCGCGCGATAGCCGAGCCACTGTTCTACGCAAAGATTCAGTGGTCTTGGAAGATCCTTGAAGAGCCTCCCCCGATAGTCCAATTTTTACGCACCGTCACACAGAGGCCTCGCCTGGGCGCACATGTCCTCGAGATCCGACTGGAGGGCCGGTCTATCGCGCGGGCTGCAAATCCTAAATATGCCTATAACTCATCCATTCCATGGATCCCAGTCTCGGGGCCTGCGTTGGACGGAGGGTTGGAATTCATTGGGAGGACTGGGGTCCCTTATCGCGACACTTGGCAAGACCAATTGCGCAAAGGGGTTACCGACGCTGTCGTTGCACTGCTCCTAGCACAACTCTTAAATCTCAGGTCGCTGGTTCTTGGCCCTATCTTCACACAACGGAGTGAACTGATCGGTATGATGCTCCGCTCGGCCATTTGTGAGCCGGGGGGGCATGGGTTACCGGACTTTTCCCATCTCAGAGATGCGTCGATTCTGTCTCGAGATGGATGGGATCAGGCACGGCGAGACGAAAACGTCCAGAAAACACCCGATTTTCTGCCACTTTTTTACCTGCCGAGAATTGAAAGCATGTCAATCGCAATACGGAGCTCATTCGCATTCAAATGGCCGACAACACATCTATCTAGCTCATCAACGCTCAAATCGCTTCAGTTGCAGTGTATTCGGGAAGCACACCTCGTCGATATACTCAAAGTCACACCAAACCTGGAGAAACTGAGCTGGGAGTGGTTTCATGACAATATGTTTAGGGACGATTTTGATAAACCTATCGTTGATCTGGATCAGATCGCTGCTGCATTATCTCATGCTCCACCTACTTTAACAGAGATCAATATTTCAGCCGACTGTCATACAGATGTGTGCGTATATCCTGGCCTCGCCATCAAGGGATCACTCCACAACCTTTCCCATTTACACGGCGTCAAATCACTCCAAATTCCACTGGTCTTTCTGGTTGGCTTCTCCCAAGACACTACAAAACTATTGCAGGATAAAGTACCAAGAAATATCGAGCATTTGACACTGAGCTACGACTTATCGTGTTTCGACAATACCCTGTCAGATCAATACCCCGAATGGGAGTGGGAGGATTCGGCTGTTCTCGGATTACTCCAATCATGGCTGGGAGATTGGAAATCATGGACTCCGTGTTTGCGCGGGATTCATTTGATAATCGAAGACGTTCACGGAATTATGGGAATATGGGACTCGGCCTTGATGCGCCAGCTCACTGACTTGGGTATTCAGACTGGAATTCAACTTGAAGTCTCGGAACGTGAAATGGATGGGTCTATCGTGCCTCGTAATCCGAATTGAGGATACGGCGCATAATGCCTATTGTCAGTTGTGAGCAAGACGAGGGTATGCACTAATGAGAGAAATCATCGAAACCGTTTGTGTATAATATTTTCTGGCTCCCGATAAATCACATTCTTAACAGACCAGACGGTGTTATATGACTTATTCCCTTCTTTCCCTCACACTGATCACATCCCAAAGTCTACTCAAGCCCATGACAGCATCCAGATTTGTCAGTGGTCTACTATTTGGTAGGACTTCCGCATACTTGGATTTGGCCAAGGGTATCCAGTCCTCCCGCCAGATTTTTCAAATCATAGGTCTCCAACGCAGTGTTTATATCCATTACGGTCAAACCCTCTTGCGACACAAATAAGTTGCATCCCCATATGTCCTATCATCCATGTCAGCATGTTGAAATCTTTCATCAACCGTATGGTAGCCAATTTATACTCACGTCTTGGTCTGTTCCACAAGGAGGTGTGTTTTTGAGTTCCTGTTGTTTGTTCACCAGAACTGCCCCAACTCTTGCCTTCTGATTAGCTAGACGGGCGTCGTGAATATTATAATACAGCTGAGCAGCCATCACTTCACCACAGTTGCCGGAGTTTTTGTGTAGTTGGTCTTCTCCCCCTCCACCAGCCTCCCAGGTGATCTGACAGAGCTGGAGAGCTTTCACGACATTGGACTGCGGATACTCATACGCGAAGGCGCCCTTGCCTTTCATTGACGATGAAATAATAATTTCGTTCCCAAAAGCAAGGACAGTGATGGCGCCGGGCCGATCCTTCTTTACTCCATAGCGTACCGCGTCCGCAGCCATCTCGTTAAATGCATCGTGTGCCATCTGCCAGAGTTGGCCATCTGAAATTCTGCTGACTGGCTCCATGAACTTGAGGTGAGTGGACCACAAAAAGGATCGGCGAATTGGTGGTCCCGACTTGATTGGCGTCGGCCATGAAACCGCGAGGTTGTAGTCAAGTCTGACACCGAGAGGTCCTTCGGGCTCCAGACGCGTATTGAGGTTGTAAGCATGAATGACAACAGTCAATATGCACCAGATCAGACAGCCGATGCGACAGAGACTGGGAAACATCATAGTGTAGGTCAATGTCCTCTTAGAAAGTTGTTAGCGTGTGTGTGAAAGCATACGAACGATATCTGTCAAGCAGAGACTTCGTTACCTGGACTGAACACAACAATGGACGAAATTGCTCAAGGTCTCTACCAACAGGGATTGGTATGCCAATTTAAATCATAACCGACGCGAGACATCGTTTAGTGCTTTTAGTGCTCATCCATGTATGTAGTATCCAGTACATGATAGACACCAGGTAGCGCTGAGACAAGCTCATGGCATAGTCGGAATTCATGATATTCCAGCCTGACGAGGGAATTTCTCGTGAAATTAACTTGTAAGATCGTGCGATACTATTAGTCCCATAGTATGGCGGGATCAGCTAGCATAGCTCAATGAAAACCGGACATGATACCACTCTCGGAGTAGTGTTACAAGAAGATCGAATGTGCCACTAAGGAATCGGTAAATACGGAGCGTTCTAGGTTTTCTAGTTGGGGCTAGACTCGAGTGATGGTGAACTTCTGTATTCCGCTCACTAAAAAGCACAATCCACCAACATCAAGTTCCTGTTCCAGCCAAAGAAAACACAAGAGCTTAGCGAACCGACAGATACTCCGCTCGAAAGCGGGCATGACCGGAGATCATTCGGAATTTTGCGCGATTTCCGTGAAAATCGCCCCCAATCCTCGATGTGTGGATCTTTCATCTCGTGGCATCGTGTGATTTAGACTAGTGTACAAGACTTTGCAAAGCGATGCCAAGGGATCCGCTCAGGAATCTTAGACCCTCCAAATGTCGGTTTGCCAAGAAGCCGTCAGCAGAGGGGCGAATTGGCCCACATTTAATCTCAGATCAAAGTTCAAACAATGTCTACTGGATGCCGACAGGGGGCCGAAGGATCTACAGGATCCATCACTATTCTTCCACTCAAATTACATGGGCGAGCAAAGCGAGCAAATGGCGGCCTCGCCACTCAAAAGAGCACAATATGTGCCCGGTAAAGGAGACAGGTAAGGAGAAAAGCCTTGACCAGATATTATAGGTGACCTTAGAGCCTCAGACAAGGCTCGAGTGAACAAAGTGCGCAGAGAACCCAACATCCCTTCTATTTTACCCATTGACGCATTATATCCCGCGGAAATAGATCAACTGGGGGATTCCATGTACAGATAAACTTCATACCTCACGTGGCTGGTACCCGTGCCCTTCTCGCATATTATCTATGGATGTTTTTCCTGATCCAGTTCTATTGGCAAATGCATGTCAAGGAGTTCCTGCGCTAGGTTATCCTTACTGCAGGAAAGAGACTGGACCCTATTCCCTTCGATATTATCCCAAGAAATGCCAAGAATCCCGCTATGTGCGGTAAATTTGCACGGTGTGTATGCACGGGCCAGGAACTCACACATGTCGTTGTCTCGCCTAAATCCGATCATAACGTGGTAATTCAAAACTGATACTAGCTCCTCGGCTGCCTTTACTGTACAGATCATACGTCTGATAGCTAGACCAGATATTTTGACCGAAGGTAGGGAGATTCAAGTAGGAAGCATCCGAAAAAGAAGATGGAGTCGAGCTAAAAACGCTTAAGTGGAATCTATTATCAAGAGGCAAGTGAGACTTTCTCAAAGAAAATTCTTTTTCCTGTCAACCTGTCACTTTACGGACTCTTTTGCTAGGGAGTTTCTTAGTTCGATACGGAGTGGTATTCCTACTTACGGCTGTTTTGACAATTTGGAAAAAGGGGAAGGCGATACTGTAGTAAAAGTGAGAGTATTATTCAGGATCTATCCGTCGTTACACAGATTCTTAGAATCTTCACTGTGGATATACAAGAATCGACAACTGCCTGTAGTCCGCAACCTCGTGTTGGATCAATCTCGGCCGTTGCAATTGAAAAATTAATTGATGTAACTCTCTTCGGGGCGCTTAGTAGGGCCGCAACCTCGTGTTGGATCAATCTCGGCCGTTGCAATTGAAAAATTAATTGATGTAACCCACTTCGGGGCGCTTAGTGGGGCCGCGCCAGAAACCTAGGGCTCGGAAGGATGCTAATTGCTAACAAAATAATGACCACCCTAAAGTCGCGCGATTAGCGTATCGCCTAAGGTATGCAGGTAGGTACAGATTTTGGTGCTCTCGCAAGTAATAGCCTTTTGTGTTTTGTTGGATCCCCCATTTAGTACGGAGCACATATTGAATTGTCTCCGTTTAGCAAACCGAGCAACCGACTTCGCAAAGACCTAATCCATGAACAGATGTTGCTCCGCCTCGTAATTTTACGTTACGATCCATTAGGGAAATAGACGCAATCGAACACTTCGGCTTGTGGAGCTCCAGCGCTGTTCACGGTTTTATCCAATCTGACAACGCGCGAAATGGTTGGTATCAAAACATGAACAAACCAATATAGTCCAAAGGCTGGAGATTGAGAGGGAAAATCGGGCAAAAGTGCCATACAAGGGGAACACCGTACCATGTAAAATTTGGTATAAAAGCAATTGCGTCTCGTCGAAGTACGAGCCGGCAGATGCTATCAAGTCCTTGTCGATTCTACTCTGCCATTGTGCACTTTGTTCGATATGCACAGACAACTATGGCACGGCTTGATGGCCGTTGCCGCCCTGGGAAGTTGTGCGCTCGCAAACCCTCTTGCATTCTGGAATATGTCCGGAAATGCAAGTTGGAGCTCCCAGAGACTAATAGGCAGAGATGATTCTGAGTTTGATCCCCAGGATCTTTCTTTCATTAAAAGCATGGCGGCTCTCGGTGATTCTTACTCAGCTGGAATTGGCGCTGGTAGTCGGCTTGGGATAGGCGGTCAGTCAAGATAGTCTTGTTGCTGGACGAGGATTTCACATTGATCAAACTCTCTTCCCGATTCATAGATTGGTCATGCAGTCGTTACGATAACGCATACCCTTATCTGATTCACACCGATGAAAGACTTGGGGATCCTTCAGCGCGCAATTTTGACTTCAGATCCTGTTCTGGGGCTGTCATAGCCGATATCCTGAAAGATCAGATCCCAAAGATCAACGGAAATCAGCAAGTCATATTATTATCAGCTGGTGAGGAAGGATCCCTTGGCCACTTTCCAACAAAGTTAACGCCGGTGCTTTAGGCGGCAATGACGCGCAGCTTTCCAAGATTCTAAACCAATGCATCTTTCAATGGGCCGTGTTAAACTCCGACCAGGTTACGCTAGCAAAGACGGCTGCTATTGCGGACGCTGACTACGCGTGGGCGAAATCATATGACTGGGATTCATTAGGCGCCGGCTGTGAGGGACAACTGGCTCGCACAAATGAGATCATTGCTAGTGATTCTTTCAGCAAAAGCCTAGATGAGGTCATCTCTGCAGCAAAACTAAAGCTATCATCGAAGTCAGTTACAAGAGATCCTTGCTTGTTCCGTCGACCAGGCTAACATGAAATAGTGGAATGCTCTACTACACAGGGTATGTGAGATGCTGCCGTCTTCCCTGCTATTTGCTCTTTTATGGCCATTCTTAACCGTCGTCTTTCAGCTATGCCAAATTTTTTGCTGAGGATCTATCGGGCGCATGCGACTTAGTCAGCTGGTCAACCTGGATTTATGTATGTGGTGCCTGATTTATGGGCGAAAAGCCTGCTGACTTTGAGCAAGAAATTAGTCAATATGTTTCAGCCAGAGGCAAAGCTCACAAGTCTTCGTCGGAAAACCATGAATGACCTTGTGGATGCTGTGAATTCTCAGATTGTACGTATTACGCCGTCTTTTATATCCCCTCAAAGCTGTTACTGACTTGGATCGCTACGAAGTCTGCTGCGGTGAAGAGAGCCGGAAATCAGGTGAAGGTTATCGACTATGACCATTATGTTGGTTATTTCAATGGCCGCTTTTGTGAGGCAGGTGTCGATGAATCAACAGTGGAAAGCAACACTAGGTAAGACAAATTGCGCATTTACCTTAGTCACTTCACTGACTTTTTCAATCAAGGACTGGTTTGATGTTCTTCGAGCTCAATACCCGGGATCCTTTTGGCGGCAACCCTTGGAAAAGAAGCACCGAGGAGCATCCGGAAGGTTCATTCGAGGGCTCCGTTAATCAATACGCGCAGATTACGCGTCTGGTCGATCCAAATGTGCAATTGGTTGATCAGGCTATGGTCTCAGACAAAACATCTACTTCTACTGCTTCACTCGGTGTGTCAAAAGTATCAATCAAAGCTGCCTCGGACTCAATTATATCAATCCCGAATCTACTGCCTGATGGGTGAGGAAATTCTCCAGTCCACCCAATTCAAAATGAGAGACTTTGCTGATGAGAGAAAAATAAATAGATATGGGCGGGTGTTCCATCCTCAGCCATTGCTTCACCAGGTCATTGCCTCGCTTGTGATCTATGAAATGACGAGTAAGAACGCGCAGGATAATGGTTTTTCTGCCATTCAAGAACAATTCACGTTCGATTCGTGCCCTTTCTATCCTTCATCAGGGTCCAGTAATGCCTCAGACCAGCGTACGTATTGGTTATATCTCATATTCAAACAATACTTGGCTAAGACTTTTCTCCAGAGCTCATCGCCGTTGCATCTTACATCAATCCGCTCGCTGACCCTACCGACTGGGATCGCCTGATTGGTTATTCTGACCACAGAATGCCTATTCTGATTGCTAATGTGGTGAATGGACCTGATTCCGCCAAGAATGATGACTGGGCTGCCGTTATCAATCGAGCGTCATCCGCGGGAAAAACGGTCCTCGGCTATGTTCGAACGGGATACCTTGGCGTGAGCCAACAAAAATTCGTAACACGACTGGGCTCAGGCGATCTGGCAGACTGGACTGCTCAGATCGAGGAAGACATCGATATGTGGTACAGTCTTTACGGAAACAGCATTGGAGGTATCTTTTTTGATGAGGGCTGGCCCGAATGTGGGGACAGCAATCAATATGTCAACCTTTACAAACACATCAATGACTACACCAAGCGCAAGTACCCCGGTGCTTACACCATTCTCAACCCCGGGTCTCCAATGGCATCCTGTTTTGAGGACACCATGGATACACTCCTGACTTTCGAGCTGGACTACAACGCGTACACCACGTCGTACGCGCCGAATGACTGGACCCCAAAGGACTCGCGGAAGCTGTGGCATATCATATACAACGTGCCGGAAGACTCGATTGGCGAAGTGATGAAGCTGTCCAAAGAGCGTGGGGCCGGCTTTGTTCAGCTCACGAGTGACGTGTTGCCCAACCCATATGACAACCTGCCAGACGACAGTTATATGAGCGCCATGATGAATGCAGTTACTGGTGGCTCACTCAAAAATGACGCTGCGTCATCCTGGCCTCCTGGAGGAGGTGCTGGGTCCGTTTCAAGTCTGTCAATCTTGAAATCAGACTACACGTCTGCTCAATTGTCCTGGAATGCAGCCTCGAACGCTCTTGGATACAACGTGTACTCAGGCGAGACTCTTGTTGCCAGCCTTCCGAGCTCAATGACGAAGGTCACTTTGGGGGGACTCACATCAGGAGCTAGCCACGCTTTCAAAGTAAATGCAGTCGGTGGAAATGGTGCTCTCGGATCGCCTTCTGACACTGTTACGATCACGACTAAATCGTTGCCTGGCGGAAAGACTATCTCTAACTCGAAGTCTACTCCCGGAGCAACATCCACTACGATCAAGGCTGATATTCTAGTCCCCTACGCTTTCGTCCGCCTCTACATCTGGGACTCGGTGGGATGTGAATTCGATACCTCCCCGGGTTGGAGTGTCAACTTCAAGATCGACGACTATGTCTGTGCGAAATATATGGTCGAAGGTACCACTCTGTACAAGTACAGTGGCACACTTCCTGAAGGCTCGACAGCCCCGCCTTGGTCTTGGTCCTCGCTTGGGTCTGTCAGTCTCGATATCACCGGCTACACGTATGAATGGACATTGCCATTGGAAACTTCGGATATCGACACGAGCAAGTTCGTGGTCCAGGCGCAAGGCTACAATCCCCTCACCAATATTTTCGAGCCCGATCCTACCGACTATTCCTGCAAGGACTCGAGCATGTGTTCGACCCCAGATTTGGTGAAGTGGTGTGACCACGCTGTCAACTACTTACATCGAGACGACGACCCGTTTTACAACACTATGTGAGTTAGATCCTTGTTGCTACATCGCTCCCCCGACTCCCCCCTCCCCTCCCTACCTGGGATATTGGTCTGCTTTCTCTTGTCAATCACTGATCATATTACTAATGACTCACTGCAGCAATGTTGTCGCAAGCTCGCAGACTGGGAATTGTTGGGGTGACCAGACTCGAGGCTGTGGTGTCTTTATTCAGGGTACCAATTGCAGTATCAGCGGCAACGAGATGTGGAATACATACCAGAACATTCGCAACATCGGTGGCTGCAAGAGATGTGGCTCGTATACACGGGAGGATGGCTGCCAGGTCAAAATCGACTATGTCTACCAATGCGACAACCACTAGGCGAAATTACCAGTGGGAAAGAATCATGGGAGAAAAATCATGTCCTGCCTCGTCCCATCGGCCCCGCTTCGAGAACGTCGACACGAGATTGGCCATACTGGTCAGCGTGTCGGGATGGTCCTCGCCGAGCTTCGACTTGCGAGTCTCCGTCACCTGCGCAAAGAGCTTCTCTGCCTCGTCCCATCGGCCCTTGTGCTTATAGATCAATGCAAGGTTGGCTGGCCATGGTGATCAGCGTGTCAGGATGGTCCTCGCCGAGCTTCGTCTTGCGAGTCTCCATCACCTGCACAGAGAGCTTCGCGGCCTCCTCCCACCGGCCCTGCTTCAAGAACGTCGACACGAGGTTGGCCATACTGGTCAGCGTGTCGGGATGGTCCTCGCCGAGCTTCGTCTTGCCAGTCTCCATTACCTGCACAAAGAACCCTTCTGCTTTCTTCCGTTGGCCGGCAAGGTTATACGCCCGTCCTAGAGCCTCGGAACTAGCAAGCGCCTTCTCGTTCTCTGCACCGAATAGTTTCCCCCCTGCCTTTGGTGCGTTTTGTGCCATTTCTTTACCATCCACGAAATTCCCTCGCCTTAATGCAAATAAAGCTCCTTCGTGAAGCAGTGAAGCCCATTCTTTTAGCGAGGGTTCTGCATGTGGCCGTTGTGTAACTGCGCACTCCGCGTGAGGAAATAGTGATTGGCACCTTGACCAGTTCTCGAATGTCCCAGCGGGGAATTTGCTGTAAAGAATCCTAATAAATTGTTCCTTCCACCTTTCATGATGTTCATGCGCCTTCAGCCACTGTTGCATGGCTAGTTGGACTAAACGGTGTATCTCAAGGGTTTTCCCATCCGTACTAATTGATATCAATGAGTAGTCTCTTAACTCCGATATATCGTCTTCGAACATGTCGACCTCGCTGGATTCACTTATGCTCTCTGTGTCACTGCTATCATTTGTCTCCTCCAGGGTCAGTGCCGGTAGGTTTCTAAAGTTTTGCTCCGTCTCTTTGCCCTCTCGAAGCGAAAAATCGGGAATTCCCTGCCTATCAAAGAAGCTTATGAGAGACAATAAATCAGCTGCTGACGGCCTCTTTTGTCGTATGTAATCAAATGATATTTGCCAAGTGACGAGGATGGAGTTTTTGGCTTCTCGGTCTCGGCGAAGATGTCCCCGCTCCTCGTTATCAAGAAGCCTGATCTTTTTCCGGTCGCTCTTCCGAAACTCCGCGAGGTACCGTGAGACTGAAAGCCGATGTTTTCTTTTCTTGATGTAGGCCGCTGCTTGCACGATTGCAAGCGGCATAAAGTCAAGTGCCGCGGTCAGCGAAATGACATCCTCCACTTTAACTTGCTCTCCAAGCTTCTTCTCAACGAGCGTTGTTGCCTGGATTTCATCCATCGGTTCAACTGGGATAACGTCGCCATCATCCACCATCCTCGATACCACGCGCCTGCTCCGACTTGTTATAATGATCAAGCCTCTCATACTTTCAGGGAAATATGACCAGATTGGCAGTCCTGACGTGGCACTTTGATCACTTTCTGGGCTGTCCCGCCTGGGTGGATCCTCAAAGAGGAACTGATCATCGTCGAGGTTATCAAGAACGAGAACCCAATTCCCGTTTTTCTCATCGTGCAGCCAATCCCGAAGCAGTTTGAATACATTCGCCTTAGGATTCTGCCGGCCGTGAATCTTGACCAGGTCGGCAATATCTTGGCAACTGATCGAAACGAGTGGACGAAAAAGCTGTAGATATTGGTGTTCATTGACTCATTAAGCAGCTATGGAACGATGCCGTGTAGTTGGTTGAGGCAGAAGCAGAACAGGTCATTCATGTATATGGTTACAAGACTATTGCTCCGTCCTCCAAGTTCAAAAATCCCAGCATGCGGTGTAATTGGATCATAATTTCGTTAATGCAAGGTATGTTTGCAACCGGCTTCATATGCACATATGTCCACTGCCTCGAACCTAAATATATAGGTTCAAAGCGATAGCAACATGCACGGTGACAATCATGGCGGATGCCCAGAACTGAAAGGAAGAACCCTTGTATCCAGCAGGACTACCGTTGCTTTTTGCGGGAGCGGCAGTGGAGGCGGCAATGATGGAAGAATTTGTCGTGATGGACTTTGGATTGTAGAATTCCCGAATGATGTTGCTGGCCTGCTCGGCCAATCCATACGTCGATGCCATCAGATGCGTAGACAGGGCAATTGGAGGCACACTAGCGTCTGCAACACGGACGTTTGCGAGGCCGTAGACGCGAAGATGAGCGTCGACGACACCACCTTGATCACGAGGGAGCATTGCACAAGAGGACGAGGGATGGAACTCGGTGCTGGCCTCGTCGCGGATCCAATCCAGCCATTCATCATCGGTTTGGACAGATGAACCTGGGGCTGTTTCGCCCGTGAGATTGCTGCACATGGGAGAAGTTTCACCGAGACTACGGGCCACTTTTAGGCCTTCGCGGAGGATCTCGTAATCTACAAGGTATCGATGTCAGTCTTCAAGCTCGTACTGGTAGGGGATCCGAACATACCAGCAGTGTTGTTGAGATAGTTCGGATCAATAACAGGGTAGTCCACCGGGTTCGAAGAGTTGATGTAGATCCGGCCGTGGCTGTAGGGGTGCTGCAGCGCGGCAGTGATACCAACAATGCCGCTGGCATCACTGTTCATGAACAACAGCTCGATGAGACCTGTCTTGCTCTTCATGATTTTGGATGCCGTGGTATTGCAAATTGCCTGGTAGCCAACGATGACACCGGCGTCGTAGGTGGTATCTGGGGCATACTGGTCGATCGAATCGAGGATGGTTGTCTCCATATCATCAACGTCATCGCCGTACAGGAAGGTAGCATTGATATAAGCGACGGCAGAGTCGATGTATGAGTAGAAGAGGGGGTTGCTCTGTATTCGTTAGTCAATGCACAAATTAGACGTGTCAACCTAGCAAACCTTCTCAGTGAGATTGTCGTAGTAGATGGAGCCCGCGGTGTCCACGTCGGTAGTCCAAGTCACAGTGGCACTCTGTTCAAGTCAGTCAAATGTCCGTTTTAAGAGTACCTTTACGAGTCACTCACAAGATGGTCCTGCAGATGTTGGCCGACACCAGGGAGTTCGGACACCAGGTCAACACCCGCATCGGAAAGAACATCCTTGGGGCCGACACCACTGTAGAGCAGAACAGCGGGGCTGCCGACAGAGCCAGCGGCGAGGATGACCTCCTTGGTCACGTTGACCGTTAACATGGTAGCTCCCCCGTCAGTGGTGTACTCGACAGCGTTCGCGGTGAGATTTCCCGAGGGAGAAGAACTGTCAAAGAGAATACGAGTAACATGAGCATTGGCCAGCACGTCGTAGTTGCCCTGGTCGACAAGCGGGTCAAGATATCCGGTTCGACTGTAGGAACGGGTCCAGTTTGACGGGTTAATGCTGGAGGTTGAGACCTCAGCACCCCAAGTCTCACCTCCGTACATCTGGTCGGAAGCAGCAACACCGAGGGCCTCCAAGGCAGGAGTCCATTGTCCAACTTGGTCGAAAGTGCTATAGGAACGTTAGTCTCAATATGAATTAGATGGGCGGGTTGAGCGCACAAGCCAGGATACGAGACGTGGATCGGGCCATCAGTGCCGTGCGTCGACGCATCCCAAGTGATGTCCGCCTGCTTCGCGATAGCATCGCTCGGCGCCTCGAACGTCTCGCTCTTCTTCATAGCAGCGTAGAAGGAATCCCACCCCCAATTGTCGGCGCCGTCCATGTCGCCGAGCATGCTTTGCCAGGCATTGATCTCGTCCTCACCAGGACGGGTCATGTACAATCCATTGATGGCGGAGCTGCCTGTATTTCGTGTCAAATGTGCGATTTCACCAACATAAGGTAGATACTGACCTCCAAGGACCTTGCCACGAGGCCAATAAATCTCACGGTCGTTGGCATTGGGCTGCGGGACGGTGTAGAACGCCCAATTCAAAGGTGTAGTCCACAGGGAATCAAAGTAAGAATCCGCTGGGGTATCTGCGAGGAGGCGCGTTCAGCAGACGTCAGGGAGGGCGAAATGGACGACCTACCTATACGCTCTCGATAGTCGTCTCCATTGCCGCCCGACTCAAGAACGAGGACGGTATGGTTTGAATCTTCCGACAGGCGACCACCCAGTACGAGGCCGGCTTGGCCACCACCGACAATCACGAAGTCGTACGAGTCCGCGATCTCTGTGCGGGGGGACAACGCGCGGACAAAGGGAACGGTGAGCGCAAGGCTTGCACCTACGAGATGAGCGGTCAAGTTGGGCCGCATGTTACAATCGTACAAGAAAGCACAGAGTAGACATCGAAAATCGGAAATCAACGGAAATCAAAAATCGAAGAAGATTATTTCTATCAAAACCTTATACGTGATAGGTGCCCCTGACTAAGGTAAACTTGGGTTTATCGGAAATCAGTACCTGGGCAACCAAGATAGGACCTCGCCCAACCTTGGAAAGCTTGTTGCGCCACGCACATTCTGAGTTGTACGCGCGGGAGCTGAAACTCTCACCGTTAGATCGCGCAAATCAGATCCATCGATCGTGGCTTTTCCGTGGAACCAGTCGAACCCCAATTCTTCCCATCCATGTTTTTTTCTGATTTCTCCATCACTTCTTACACTCCCTGAATATCTGAAACACTGACGCAATTCTGTTAGTGGAAGCAAATTCGCGCTAACGATCTGCTCTTTTGTGATTGCTAACAACACCTCGAGATACCTAGATCTCCCAATGTGTAAACTTTTGTTGAATCTCTATCAGGAACCATTATGGCTTCCACGTCCCAATTATGAGTAAAATTAAAGCTGTGTAACATAGGCCCAACCACCGACTATTGAATGGTGGCGCATGCTCTCACAGCGACGGGGGAATCAACGGAGCCGACGCCACAGCTAAGACCCACTGCGTGGGTCTCTGATGGCCCACGCGATAGGCTTCTCACCGCAATCGCAATCAAAATCTGCGGAGCCAGGCTGGATCCAGATGTAGTCTAGACCGAAGCACGGACTTTCTCCGGGAATGGTGATCTCTGATATCTCATTTTTAGCTTCTTTTTTTTTCCCTTCAATGTTCATCGCTCGTCTATTAAAATTCAAGAAAAAGTTATCTCTTCAGAATGCGGTACACTTCTAGATGCCAGGGCATACTCCCAACATTGTTCTCTAGACACAGTACGCAGGCAGCAGAGCTTCTATTGACTTAGAAGGTTCATGCCCTAGACCTATATCGCATAAAGTGTATGCAGCATGCTTTCAACGCGCTTGCCTAAAGCCTAAAGAGAATGGCGCAGCTTACCTACTTAGGGTAAGGTACCTTCGCTGATGACATTCACTGATGTTTGGAAACTTCCATTGGCCAGCGTTCCTCGACGCCTTGCGATGTTGCCCGTCTTTCCTCCCACGCAGCCTTCTTACCTCTGTCTCTACAACTTCCTTCCCTGTTTCCACTCAACTTCTGCTCTACGGCTGCTGTCAAATCTTTCCCTCTTTCCCGCATTCGCCCTGTCAAGGGAGGTGCTGTTCCACCCCGAGGAGCCTGTCCCCAAATCGAGCGAACTACGGCTGACATTCTGTCATAACGGGAAGGTTTCCCTGACTGACCGATCCGTTCGGAAAGATATTAGGTAGCGGCGAGATTGGGCGCGAGACTATTGTCCTCTTGAAACGCACAGGAATGCTGTCTGTGACCGGCATGGAAGACCGAACACTGCTGCACTCAAGGTCAGGAAGCATCTTCTGTCACTCGACCGGGCCAACCCAGACGCTCGAGAACACCAGGGTCAAATCGCCCTCAGTTGGGTTGTGTCGAGGTCAGCGCTGGACGTTGTACTGCTGGTGTGGCCACTGAGGAGGCGAGCGTGAATACTGCAGACAACCAAGGCCATAAGCCTTTGGCCTGGGCCCAAAACCGGAGTAGGCTACGCTGATGAATCTAGGATTTAGAGGGGTGTGGGAAGGCTTTTGTCGAGGAAAAGATGAAGAGATAGATGGTCGTGACTCTAACTATTGATCAGAAATCCCAGTCTTCCTCGGCGTTGGGCAGCAAAGACTCCATGAACAATAAGACCTGCATACACTCCTAGCTCTAAATTACCCGAAATATTCAGAATTAAAGCGCACATTCTATCGTGCACATCAAATCTGTCATCCAATAGCCGCCCATTCTGAGTATTGTTATTTTTCCACCAGATAGATGCGGCCCTCGTATGCTTGTAACACATGAAGTGGCTCTTCCTCATAATTCTTGAGAAGACACTTGTACGACGCACCACGCAAGCAGCCCGCCAAATCCACCGACTGCTTCTCTCCGGTGAAGTTAAGCGCAACAACAAGCTTCTCGTCATCGGAGCTCTTCTCATAGATGAAGACGGAGTCATGTGAAGGATCCGAGTCGGTAAAGACCCCCTGTGCAAATAGCCTCGGGTTCTCACGGCGCACACGCAGCAACTCACGCCAGAAATTCAACACAGAAGTTGGATCAAGTGACTGTCGCTTCACATTTAGGGTCGGATAATTATCATGTACACGCATCCATGGCTTTGCGGTCTGGCTGGTAAAGCCCGCATTAGGCGAGGCATCCCACTGCATGGGTAGGCGGGCGTGATCGCGCGCCAGATGAGCCAGCGCTGCTTTTGCCTTTGCAAGGGCGACGGGGTTGTTGCCCGTTAGCTTTTTCACGAACTCATAGTAGTTGATACTATCGAGATCTTTGTATTCGGAGATGTCCCATTCGACAGGGGCGTTCACCATGCCAATTTCCTGGCCTTGGTAGAGGTACAGGGTCCCTGACAGACTGGCAACCAGTATGGCCAGCATCTTGGCACTACGCTGCCACAACTCGGGTGTCTCCTCACTGCCCCATCGCGAAACCGAACGCGCCTGATCATGGTTTTCGAGGAAGGTCGTGCTCCAGCCATCGGTCGTGCCATCCGAGAGCTTCTGGGTGCTTGCAATACGCTCGCGTAGGTCCGGTAGAGTCCAGCTGCGTGGAACAGTGTTGAAGCGCAAGTCAGTACCTTGGCCGATATCCACGACGTCAAATTGGAACACCATGCTCAGCTGCTTCTCGTTTGCTGAGACGTACTCCAGCACGTCCGCAATCTGCGGGGTACTTGGCAGCTCGCCCACCGTCATGGCATCATATCTGAGCAATATTTGACCCATCTCGCGTAGGAACTCGTGAATCCGCGGGCCATTGCAGAATAACGACCAGGCTGGCTGCCATTCGTTTGCGGGGTCGATGATGGGTGCATCGCAGAAGGACTGGTTCTTACTGTACATGTTCACCGTGTCGACGCGGAAGCCATCAATGCCCTTGCGCAGCCAGAACTCCATCGCGGACTCGTACACAGCCGCGCGAGTATCAGCATTCTCCCAGTTGAGATCCGGCTGCTGAACAACGAACAGATGGAGATAGTACTCCTGGGTACCCTCATCCCATTCCCAAGCACTCCCACCAAAGATACTGCGCCAATTGTTAGGCGGAAGACGTGTTCCATTCTCGTATCGAGCAGGCCGCCAGATATACCAGTCGCGCTTTGGGCTTTCCTTGGAAGTTCGCGACTCCTTGAACCAGGCATGCTCATGGGAGGTATGGTTGACGACCAGATCGAGCAAGATGCGCATACCGCGATCGTGGCAGGCTGCGATCAGCGTCTCGACATCGGCAACTGTGCCGTAGGGGGCATAGACCTCTTCGTAGTTGGAAATGTCGTAGCCCATATCATACTGCGGGCTGTCGTACATGGGACATAGCCAGATGGCGTCGACGCCTAGCGACTGGATGTAGTCGAGTTTACCGATGATTCCGGGCAAATCGCCGATGCCATCTCCGTTGGAGTCTTTGTAGCTAGCGGGATAGATCTGGTAAATGCTGGCGTTCTTCCACCATGGTGTTTGCGGGGGCATTATGAGAATCCGAATCAATCGAATAAACGATTGTGCAGCTGAGTCGAGATTTAGAAATGGAAGATGAGAGATCCTTGTCAATTTGCGACATCTTATCGCCTTTTTATCTTGTATCTCTCCTGCACGCTCGATTCCACTAGCATTTTACCCCTCAAAGTCCCCGCACCAGCTGGCAAAGCAGATACCGGCTATTGATTGGTCAGTTCTCGGGCTTCACATTCCTGAAATGGAAGATTCGAGCGATCCGAAGTATTTTGACCTCCTTACTCTGCTTTTGGACATCTTTCTGGGAATTATTTTGTACAAGGACCCGGGGATTATCCAATTCTCGTATGCAGCATTATGCAGGCAATGTGCTTGGCGCACTCACTGGACTTCAATGAGGCTGGGCCCCTGAGACTATTTTGCGGTCAAGCCTCTGATGCTTGGAACAGTATCGGTCGGTCCGGTCGATTCTAGCCTCAACTCGGGCAGAGAGCAATCAGGCTGTACGTTTGGTACCACTCCAGCTTGCTCCTTGATCCGAGAGCAGTTGGCATGTGGCACTAAAGCAGATATAGCTGTTAAAAGTGCGTTTCAAGGAGCCGTGAGCTCTAAGTTGATTGCACCGCATCAAAAGTGACTGAAGTGGCACACAATTTTTGGTTACTTGAAAGTGGCCCGGTTCACTTCGATCCAATTAGCTGCATATTGCTAGCAAGAGGATATTTCGAAAGCGCCCGTGGTTACTCCCAAAAATGGGCGCCACAGGCCGCATCTCTCGAGTTTGACAATTTTTCCTTCCTCCGGTGATCTCTCGGCCCCAACACCGACATTTTCCTGTTCGGAACCAACCCCGAAAAGCCTCTCGGCTTGTTAGCACGGACGAAAAATAAATACTTCGGGCTATTTTAATCCGGTCGCTCAAACCTTCGACCCGGATTAACCCCAGCACGGCATGGAGCCAAGAGTTTGAAACGTTGAACCAGAACGTTTTCAGGTTAGATACGATTCTAGAAACCGTTTTCAGAACCATTGAAAATACCCTTGATGCCTCATTCCCGCTTTGAATGTGGATCTCATTTTAATTGAGAGTTGCGCCTGATGGAAGGGCGAATGAGAATCTTCGGCCGAGAGCGGCAAACTCTCGGAGCCGTGGAGGTTTTTGCCCCAGATCGGTGGTTCATTGTATCCGATACCACTGTTTGATTTGCTGAAGGTCATGTCAAGGGGTGAGTGTAAGCCCCGAAATTCCCTGAGACAATCGTCCGGGAATCGGAAGCACAATTTGGACGCGTGGGAAATTCACCTCTAAAGCTCCGACTCGCCCGCTTCCTGCTGTTTCCGTTTCAAACTGAACTATTTAAACCTCGATGATGTACCAACGCAGTGCAGCTCGGCATCTCATATCTTTCCTTGCCAAGCCAACACACAGTCTACGGCCTATCAGTGCACGTTCCCTTTCCACGATGAGACAACCTCGCATGAATATCGAGGCGACGCCTGTCCAGGCGGATTTCATTCCCAGCCTGCGGCACCCGACACGACAGATTCTTTGGATTGGATGTTCGGATAGCTGCTTCCAAGAGACTACGGTTCTTGACCTTCTCCCAGACGAGATGTTGGTACACAGGAACATGGGCAACATGATAATTGACGGCGACCTTTCCTGCGAGACTACTGTGAAACACGCCGTGAGTGATCTCAATGTCCGCCATATTGTTGTATGTGGCCACTTCGGATGTGGAATCGTGAAGACGGCATCGAGAGATGGATTGAAGGGGCCATGGTCGAGGTAGGTCTTGGAACAATGGTGCACTGAGTAGTAACTAATAACCACTTAGCAAGCTCGACTCTCTTCATTCGACCCACAAGCATACCATCGATCAACTTCCTTCCTCAGAGCACGACCGCGCCTTCGTCAAATTAAACGTTCTCGACCAACTACGCTCTTTGCGACAACTTCCCGAGGTTGCCCGTGCTGCGAAAAAGGGAAGTCTACAATTGCACGGAATCGTGTACGACACGAAGACTGGGGAGGCTTCTCGACTGCTTGAAGATCTTGAAGTTGATGAGTGATCTTTATTGCAAGAGCACGCATGATACGAGGGATGGAGTGTAGTGAAATAGGCATAATGCAGCATTTTTAGAAAAGGAAATATGAAATCACCATGCAAGAGACATCACTCTTTGTCTTCAGACTGAGGTCCTGGGGAGAGGCAGTATATCTTCTTCACGTCTGCCAGTGTCTTCTCAAAGTCGACTTGAAGGTCCTTCAACAGACCGTCGCGAAGGTCGAAAACCAAGCCATGAACGATGGGATAGCCGTGTTGCTGGTAGCTCTGCTGAACAGCTGCAGTCTTGATGACGTTTCGGCAGGACTCGATGATGTTCAGCTCAATGAGTCGATTGTACCTCGCATTCTCATCCGCAATCTGGTCGAGTTCTTTCTCATGCAAGCGATAGACATCACGAATGTTTCGAAGCCAGGGATTCAAAAGTCCCAAGTCCGCGGGAGTGAGAGCTGCCTTGACCCCTCCACAATTGTAGTGCCCACAAATGATAATGTGCTTCACGTGCAGATGCCTTACCGCGTAATTGATTACGGACATAACATTGAGGTCGGTATTGGGGACGAGGTTAGCGATGTTGCGATGGACGAAAACTTCGCCGGCCTCTAGGCCCATGATCTCGTTTGCGGGGACGCGGCTGTCGCTACAACCGATGTAGCTAGGTCTGGTCAGCCTAACTGGAAAGTCGCACTTGGGGTAGATCCACGAATCCCGGTCGGGCTACCCACAGATATTTTGGTGCCTGTCCATCAGCAAGCTTGTCGAAGAACGCGGGATCCGTGATTCGCTTGGAGGCAGCCCAGTCCCTATTGTTCTTGAATAGGATTTCGAGGGACTGTTTTAGATACCTGTGCATGTCGACAGCCCGTGCAGGTGCGGACGAGCTCATGGCGGGTTTGTACGAATGGACTGGTGTTTGGAAATCTGAGAGGAAGAGAAGGTGGGACGGACAAATACGTACCTTTGGACACTCTCTGTGGGTCATTTTTGTAAAATTGAACCACTTATGACTGTGAACGGACCTTGTCAATGCTCCCGGCCCACTACTGCTATTTGCAAAGGCAAGTTCGGCTCCGAGAAACGGCCGTTCTGGCATGTTTCAGATTTGGGGCTCACAGGAACACTTGAAGCAAAGTCAACAAGTGTGTTATTTTATACCGACACCGACCGCATTAAATAAATATTCACTCTTTCTGGGTGATACAGGGCTCTTTCTTTCGCTAACATTGGCGATAAAAATGTGACATGCAATGTTGGCCTAAGCCAACCCCAGCATCCCGCACCGCTGATAAGGCTCAATAGGAATACGTGGCCTCTCGTTCACACCTACAGCCGATGTGGCCTACGATATTCTACTCTACAATTCAACCAGATGGCATTCGTCGTTCAGCCGTGTTTTCCGGCCGATGCCCCGGGCCTTGCAACAACCATGATGGGCGCTCGGCTCACGGATCCACATTGGTCGCACATGTGGGAAGACCCCAACTCCAAGACCATCATTTCCAACGCCATTGACCGTGTCCCTTGGAATCTACTAACTGGAAGAGACACGAAGCGGCATCAGAAGGCGATCGATCTCGAAACCGGACGAGTGGTAGGCTATGCCCGATGGTGTCTGCCTCCTGATCTCGCCAAAAAGGGCGATGTCTGGCTGGAGGCTCAAGTAGCCGAGGGCACACCAGCCGAGCGCGCGATTTTTGAGAAGCGATATCAAGGCAGCACTAAAAATGGACGTCTCGTCGGCATCAAGAGCGGGGAAATGATGAGTTACCGCAGCGCGCCTCTTGAGGCGGCCGATGCCCGAATCATGCAAGATGGTCCCTTTCTGAGTAAATGACTCGCTTACGACAAATATTTGTTTCTTTCTAACCGACTTTTCTCGCAGCTCTCGACTATTTGACGACGGATCCTGCATTCCGGCGGCGAGGAATTGGCAGCATGCTTGTAAAAAGCGGCCTGCAGATTGCAGATCGGTACGGAATCAAGACCTATGTCATGTCGGAGCCGGCTGCGTTGAAGCTATACCTCAATCACGGCTTCGAGCTTGTAGACACCGTGTCGACTGACTACTCCGCGTATGGTGGAACGGAACCCATGGTGCACCATTTCTTGGTCCGCGAGCCGCCTAGGAATGATTGACAGTGATATGTTGATTTTCCAAAACAGAATCCAGAAAGTTTCAAAGTAGTATTGATCGCTCATATTTCATTTCTCTCGAAATTACAAGTTATCACGACCTGCAATATCCGGCGCGGCGATGCTGCAGCGCACCAACGATCTTGTGCAGGACCACACTCCTGTGATGGTGTTTTCGGTTTATGCTTCAGTCTGAGCTGCGTCCATGTGTCCGCCCCAGAGGTCGAGAACCTTTTTGCCATCAATAGAGACACAGAGTGAGGTTTCCAGCTTATCTCCATTAGCAAATCTTTGCTGTATGATCTCACGGACCGACTTGAACTTAGAGTCGCAGTGACCCTGAACTTCAGCTACGGTTGTGCGACTTGCAATGTTAGATCGAAAGTTGGAAAATTATATTCAAGATGAGCTTCCAAGATGAGCTTCCAAGGTGAGGGGACGCCTTAGAAACATGGAATAAACTTTGGGAGGTGCTCCGAGCCCAAGGCCCTATAAGGGAGGCTCAAGTCTTTGTACTTTACGGCCCCCAGAGCGGAGTTGTAAACAACGTGATCTTCCCTTATTTACATCGACATGTCGGCTTGAAATGGGAGACTTTGATGCGCCCGCCACATTCGCGGTGCTTGAAGGTAAGCCCTGCCTCTGAACTACGTTACAACTGAGCATTTTAACATTGGGGCTCATGGGGCTGATCTCTGAAGCGTCTCCAATGCAGAGGGGAAGTTGGGGGCCAAAAATCCCGTTTGGCGTCTTCTGGAGATTGCAATCCATAAACGTGTTCCCGAAACAGGAATGGGCATCGTTATTTATTGGTACAATTCATGGGCGTGAATCCCAGCACTAGGTATAGCCAGCACTTTCAGTTCAGGCTGAATAGTACAAAATCCGCGAAAAACTGTCCAACAGTGAATCCATCACGGCCGGTGCCAAGCGACACTAGATACAATTCTCCCGCTGTTTCCACTGCTCTTCTCCACCGAACTTCTCCACTGCTCTTCCCCACTCCTCAACCTTCCATCAGCCCCTTCACCAGACCAAGCAGACCAAAACAGCTCCATTAGCAAGCATACACGTTTTCAACCTGCGAACATGTCAATCCTGAAAGCCAGCTACGCGACCAGGGGCAGGATTCTGTTGAAAGAAGATGCCGGCATATGCGACCGGCGCTGGTACCGTTTCAACACCCCCACTTGCTCTATGAGAGCTAGCAAGACGCTAAATACATGCGGCTCGTGCACCTCACCAAGGCACAGCCTTAGGGGACACGGCCTCGCCAGACGTGGGGAGGTGAAACCAGATTTGAACAAGAATTCAGTCCTCAACTATGCGAATAGCCACCATGCCGTCTAACGAGTCAATTTACGATACCATCAACGTCGATCCCAGCCAATACGCCTTCAAGGCTCGCCGGCTCCGGGTAGTTTGCATTGGCGCTGGTTTCTCGGGCCTCATCTTGGCTCATAAACTCAAGCACGAGCAGCCCCTGGATTTTGTCGACTTCACAGTCTATGAGAAAAACAGTGACGTCGGTGGTACCTGGCTGGAGAACGTCTATCCTGGAGTAGGATGCGACGTGCCAGCTCATGGCTACGTGTTCCCCTTTGAACCAAATCCATCCTGGTCCAAGTGCTATGTTGGCGGGGCCGAGATTCAGGAGTATATCGTCAACACGGTGGAAAAATACGGACTCAAGGACAAGATACTGTTCGATACCCAGTTAGTCAAGTCCATTTGGAACGAGGAGCTGGGAAAGTGGTCCCTCGAGCTGAAACAGAGTGATGCGACCATCATCCACGATGAGGCGGATATTCTCATCAACGCCTCTGGTATCCTCAACAGGTGGAAAATGCCAAATATCGCCGGTTTGGACCAATTCGCCGGAAGGCTCCTCCATACGGCGGTCTGGGACAAGTCCTACGACTGGACTGGCAAGAAGGTCGCGGTCATCGGCAACGGATCCTCGGGCATTCAGGTCGTGCCTGCGCTGCAGCCAAAAGCCGCCAAGATCGTAAACTATATTCGACATCCAACCTGGGTGTCCGTCAACCTGTGTCCCGACATCACCAAGGACGGAATGGGGACCAACTTTGAATACAGTGAAAAGGAGAAAGAGAGGTTTCGAGATGACCCGGCGGGCTTCCTGGAATACAGAAAGACGGTTGAGCGTTCGTAGGTTCAAGCTTGGCACTCCCTTACCAGTTTCCTCATTGCTAACGATCTGAAGGATCAACTCGGTCTTTCGACTAATGTTGTCTGGCTCCGAACTGAACCAGTTTCTGTTCAGCGCCACCGAGGGGCTCATGCGACAACGGCTCAACGAAAATCCACACCTAATTGACAAGCTCATTCCCAAATTCGAGATTGGATGTCGCCGACTCAGCCCCGGCGATGGCTATCTCGAGGCGATGCAACAGCCCAACGCGAAGTGGTGCTTTGAGGAAATCAAGGAAGTGACCAAGAGCGGCATCCAGACGGCGAGCGGAGAGGAAGAGTTCGACTTGATTGTCTGCGCAACTGGCTTCGATACCACATTCATTCCGAAGTGGAATCTTATCGGACGGGACGGACGGCGGCTCGACGAGGAGTGGAAGGAAGTCCCGGAAGCATACTTCTCGATATGTACTGCTGCAACTCCGAACTATTTCATGTTTGCTGGACCGAACTTTCCTATCGGACACGGTAGTATCCCGCAAGCGATGTCTTGGATTGCCGATTACATGCTTAAGTGGATCAAGAAGATGGCGCGCGAAGATATTGAGTGGGTTCTCTTCTGGGTTTTTATGGCCCGGTGGCTAATGCTAGATAGATCGATCGCGGTTAATGATTCCGTTGTCCGTAACTGGAACCGCCGTGCACAAGGTACTCTGAAACGTACTGTTTGGAGCAGAGGCTGCAATGCCTGGTATAACAATGGTGAGGTGGTCACTGCAATGTATCCGGGCAGTGTACTACACTTCAAAGGCAAGTCCCTTCATATCGTAGTTTCTGGTGTCGGTCGCTGACATTCGACAATAGAGGCAATCGAGGATATTCGCGGCGAGGACTTCGATATTCGATATAGAACTTCGGATCCCTTCGCATACCTTGGTAATGGCGAGCTTGAATGGGAGAGAGCTGAGGGAGCCGATCTGGCCGGATATTTGAGATAGATTGCCCATGAGTAGGGGGTGAGAGCAGGCCAAGGACAGCACTAAAGTCGGTGGAGAGAGTGGGTCTGGCTCTACCGCTCTGTTAGAGCGGAGAAACACCATGGCTGGGGCACTACTAATCACGACTGCAACTACGACTGTTTGGTAGATCTTAATAGCCATCACCGTGGGAGTAATGATGGTTAGAAGCTCTTCTTAGAAACGCGCTCCAGCTGGGCATGGCTATCCATGTATTACGAGCTAAAATACTAGCAAAAGGATAGTGTCCAGAGTTCCCATTATTCAACGCTATCAATCTCAAAAAGCAATTAGTATCGCTTAGGGAAGACTCTGGGGGAGCTTTGTCCTTCTGAACAGCAAGTTCTTCAGCTGTTAAATTTTGTTGAGCCTAGGCTACCTTTGTGGCTGGAGGCACATGATTTTATGGCTTTCTTGGAGAGGGGAAACTGCGTCGCGAGGTCGGTGCGGAGTTCGCGTTATCTGAGGCATCGCCTGCGCCTTCAGGGCCACAGTCGGCGATGGAACGCCACCTAAGCGAAGCGAATTTATCCCGGAATGGTGTGCTTCTATATGCAGGCCATGTATTTATCACATTTCTGTCAAGTACCCCTTGCAATGGTCCGGCGGGATAGGGACCGAGGCGCAACACCGACCAGGGCGACCAGGGGATACTCGCAGATCAGGACACGATATAGTGAGTTCGGAGAGGCCTCGCGACCTGAGCACAAGGAACAGAGATGTGAAAGGCCGATACAATTTCCAATAGAGACTTTTCGTAGGAAGGTGGTCAATTCATGAGGGTCAAAGCTGGCGAGTCATGTAATACACGGACGCATAGAATCACAAGCGATGAAAAGTCGAAAGAGATATCCCCGACTTACCGAGGAGGTTGAGTCAATACAGGAGCATGGGCCCCCCGGGGAATTTACCAAACTTGAATTTAAGTTGGGAATCAAAGGAAGTCAGTGGACTGTGAGCAGTCGCTCATGCAATTTGGCTTTGGGCCTCCCCCGCATCCCCGCATTACGCTTGTAGATCATCTCGGTCATTCCCCTTTAGGGCTCTCTCGTGCATGCCAACTGATGTAATTGAAGATAGGAGCTCGTCCCATCTTATAGACGAATTTCCCGGGGGATTTCGCGCATCGTGTCGCACGCTATTTCTCCATATAACACCATGTCGGGCAAAGAGGGAAAATTCGTCCTTGGTTCCAATAGGGGCCCATTGTTGACTAGCGACGCTGAGCACCAAATTTCTGCATCAGAATTGGAAAAGATCCAATCTGCTGGGGGACTTTCCTTGACCAAGGTGCCCACCCGCAAAGAAAAGCTCCAGCGACACTGGAAGCGATTCTGGCTTTTCTATTGCATCGGCAATGTCATTTTCCTAGCAATTTTCCTGCCGATTGTGTAAGTGCTTCCAAAGCAATTGTTAATCGATTTGATTGGGTCTAATACCTACGCAGCTTCCTCGTTATTCTTCCTGCTGTTGCACAGTTGGTCGTCGACAAATCCGATCTATGGGTTGTCGACTCACAGGTGCTGGATCCAAAGCCGGACTCCGTCATCGTGACTCTGAAATCAAAGGTTGACTTGAAGCTTGCACTTCCTGCACGGATTGAACCTCTCACTTTCCATCTATTCATTCGCAAGGATGGATACGGGCCCGACTACCCGTATGTAAATCTTCCAATTCCAGGCCAGACCATCAAAGGCAACTATACCCTCGGGGTCAGCGAGAATTTCACTCCGCTTCTGAACCAGACGAGTTGGGTGGAATTTGTTAGGGAAATTGTCTTCCAGAAAGAAACAACTTTATCCCTGAATGGTGTCACCAACGCATACCTAGGGGTGCTGAAGTCTCATGTCACCTTAAACAAAGATGTGACAGTACCTGGTAAGCTAATTTGTTTACTTTACCTCAACCCCTGCTTCTCGAAAACATTACTTTACCCTTCTTATTCTTCTTTTTCTCCGACTGAGCGGGACGCTGCTAACTATCAATAGCCTTGAACCAGTTCTCAGGACTCTCCATTTCTGATGCCGCTCTCCTGATCCCAGCCAAATCCGACGGCACGAACCTCATCGGCAACATCACACTTCCGAACCCGACGGTGCTCACGCTCAATGTCGGCACCTTGAATCTGGATATTCTGAGCGGTTCTCTCCCTATCGCCAACGTCACCCTAACTGGTGTGACACTGAGGCCCGGCGACAATACCTACCCGCTGAGCGGAATACTCGACCTAAAAAAAGTGATCGAGAACTTGGGTGAGGTCCTAAAGTCGCAAACGTCTCTACTCAAGACCGGCAACTTGACTTTGGTCGCGAAAACTTCTTCAATCTATTGGGACGGCACATACGTGCCGTACTACACTGACGTTCTCCGCACACTCCCTCTCACGACGCCTGTCGGTGTCGGGGAGATTGTCAAGAATACTCTCAAACACTTCGTCAACGGCAAAAACCTGACGGGGTTACTCAGCAGCATAAACACACGGTCGCTAGGTGACAGCGACGCAAACGGGCTCGTTCAATTGGCCTCTCTGATGAAGCACGACAAGAGTATCCAAGATGCTTTCGAAGAGGTTAGCACGGAGAGGCGCGACGATATCATCGATTCTTTAATTGCGATGTATCCGACTCTTTGATCTCGAGATCGACATTTAAATTAATGCCTTAAATGAACTTATTTATTATCTTTTGTGCTCCTTCGAGACTTCAATCTTAAGAGGATTCTGTCGGAAGGTTGAACAGTTGCGGGGCTCCGATTGGTCCGCCTCTCATTTGGCTTAGTCAGCCCTCTTTGTTGAGCTCCAGCTCGCTCTTTGTAGATTCCTATTTCTTGAAGACTTGCTTTCAATTCGCTCTCTCTCGTGTGTTTAGTTCCCAGTCTTCGCCTGTCAACGACTTCCGTTCGTGGTGGAGATTGAGTACATCGCTCGGCGTTGTCGTTGCCTTTATACTATCCATGTTCATCCTATTGGTGTTTGTCGGAAGGCGGTGTGCTTCCGTTTATCAGTCAGCTCCTGTAGTAGACAGTTCCAGCTTGCTCTCTTAGTTTTCTTCCTTCAAGACTTTTCTCTCTTTCAGAAGCTCTCACCCTCTTATGCCTAGTTCTTCCAGTCTTCCTAGGCAGTCCCCTCAAGAGCGTTGTTTTCTGCCCTAGCTATTAATATTTCTTGAGTGGACTGTCTAGGAAGACTAGGAGGACTAGACGCGAGAGAGAGAGAGCTTCTGAAAGGAGAGAAAAGACTTGAAGGAAGAAAACTAAGAGAGCAAGCTGGAACTGTCTACTACAGGAGCTTTCACTCGGCCAGAATGACTTTATGTCGATGGTTCTCGGGGGTGTCAACATGATCGTGTACTCGATATTCGCATGTATGTCCTGGTTCCTCATTGAGCGAGTCGGTCGTCGCAAGCTCTTCCTCGCCGGTACTGTGGGACAGTGTCTATCGATGGTTCTAACCTTCGGTTGCTTGATCCCCGGAAGGCCGGAGCCAGCCAAGGGCGCTGCTGTCGGTCTATTCATCTACATTGCAAGCTTCGGTGCAACGTGGCTTCCTTTGCCGTGGCTATACCCAGCCGAGATATCCCCTATTAAGACCCGCGCGAAAGCTAACGCTATCTCCACCTGCACAAACTGGCTATTCAACTTCCTTATCGTCATGGTTACGCCCATCATGGTCCGGAATATCAAATGGGGCACTTATCTCTTCTTCGCTTGCGTCAATGCCTGTTTCTTCCCCGTGATCTGGTTTTTTTATCCGGTGACTGCCGGTCGCTCCCTAGAAGAGATCGATGTGATCTTCGCCAAAGGTTACTGCGAGAACATGAGCTACGTGCGTGCGGCCAAGGAGCTGCCCTTCTTGTCCAATGAGGAAATTGAGCAGGCTGCAGTTCGTTACGGGTTTGTTCCTGCTGACACTGGCATTTCTATTGCCCGTGAAGATCGTGCGGAGAAGGCAAGCTCTAGCGAGACTAGTGACGCGGAGAAGAACTAATTGGCGAGTTGAAGTCACGAATTGTGGTGGATATAGGGGAGGTATTTGGAAGACATTATCTAGATTGGCCTTTAGTCCGTGTTTTGCGATAGATCGTGTCAATGGTAGGAATACTCCAAGACATCTCTAGGCTCAACGCCTACCGGTGCAGATGGTCTGGGTCGCCTAGCGGTATCTCAACAGCCTAAACAGTGCCCCCAAGAGGCCAGTGATCGGCATAAGCAATGAACAACGCATCAAGTTAAATCAACGGGTTTAGAGTTCCGTGGGGCTGAAAGTGCCTCGTATGGAAATACCAGATTAAGTCCTGACTCTTAGACCCCAGCATCAAATACGGGCTTCTTACTTCAAGGTCCGTATCATCCTTACGTCTTGTTAGGCGCGGGTAAAGGTTTTCTGCCCTTCTGAAACCTCTTCGGTGGAGCCAGCTGAAGCCGATTGTAGCCAACCCGCTAGAAGGTCCAGGCGACTTAATAACGGCCTCGGATGCAGGAGACAAGGCTCCGACATAATCTATTATTGGTTATCGATGGCTGAGCAATTATTCGGAGCGACAAGTATCCGAGGCGCCGAGAGCCCTTGTCTTCTATTTTTCCCTAGAAGAGACATCGAATTTGCAGATCAGTCGAATGGTGCCAAATTAAATTACGAGTTACAGACCCCCTTACTCCACCACGTCAGCGTCAATGTTGGGGGTTGTTATAGACGGTCAAAATCCGATTGGCCCCATCGCACTAGGCCCAACAGGGGGCCTGAGGAGGAGGAGGAGGTGGTACGTTGCATGGGCTTTTTCTAACTAGCTCGTATATGGAGTTTTTGCAAGGCGTCCAGATATTTAATCACGCCATCTGCCTCCAGAATGTAGCCATTTACCTGGACGCTCATTGCCCTACGCCAGGTTAAGCTTATTTACGGCACGTATAGTTGACTCTTGTTTACCATGGCTGGTACCGCCATTCCCGAGACCAACGGCACTCCCGCCACTCCCCGCCGCTTATTGCTCATCTCCGTGCCCCGCACCGCGTCCAATCTTCTTCTAAAAATCTGGAATATCCCAAAGCAGCCAAATCTGCTCACCAGTCCCAAGGGTGGTTACTTCTTCTATCCAGCGTTCATCGAAGCCACTCAGTATGGCAGCTTTCTGAACAAAGCCGCAGATCAGTGGACCGATGAAGAAAAAGTCGCAGTGAAGGATTCTTGCCAGAGGTGTGTCGACTCCTTGGAGGAGTATTCTGCGCGGGCCAAGGAGAACAAGCAAGTGATGTTCACGAAAGAACACGCGTACTGGATGTTCAGCCCTGCCACCCTCCAGAAGTCAATCACTGGCCATCACGATGAGGAGTTCTTCAAGGCGTTTCGGGTCGACACACCCGAGGAGTACGGCACTACCAGGACATACTCGCCATCAAACGAAACCATGTTTTCGGACGAATACCTGCGCTCATGGCAAATGGTCTTCATAATTCGTCACCCGGCACTGGCATGGCCATCCATGTATCGTTCCATGCGGAAGCTCGCGGAGTCAGGAATGATCGACGACGACGGCGTGAAGGGCGCTTCGGTTACCAACATGAGCATGCACTGGAGCCGCCTGCTATATGACTGGTGCCTGGAGCAACCGGATGCGTCTGTTGCGCCCCCTGTGATCGATGCCCACGATCTAATCCACAACCCCGAGGTTGTCCTCAAGCTCTGTGAGCAGACTGGGCTGGACAAGAGTGTGGTGCAGTTTGAATGGGCTGGCAATGACGAGAAGAAATCTCAGTACTGGGCATGCCACAATCCCGATGCCGGCGCCGAAGAGGTGAAGATGCATCAGCACGCTGCGAGCGTTATGCTTTCCACGCTTGAGAGTTCGTCGGGTATTGTCAAGGACAAGGCCCCTGAGACAATAGACATCGCTGCCGAAGCGGCGAAGTGGAGGGATGAGTTTGGAGAAGAGGTTGGCGGGCTTATCGAGAAATCTGTTCGCGATTCGATGCCTGATTATGAGTATCTGAAGGCTCGACGGATCCCCGTCTAATGTTATGAAGAATAAAACAATATGACGTGTTGTAGATTGTATTGATTCTCTGAGCTATTAGACAGCTAGATAGCGGTAACTTGGTTATGTGGTGTAGAAGAAGGAACTGTATCCGAGTAAGGCACCTCATTCAATCACAACGAACCCAAACGGCCCCCAAATCGAAGGCAGAAAGGGGCGCAGTACTCCGGAGCCAAGGCAGCAGCCGACGAGGCTCAAAGTGGGGTGATCACCTGTCCAGCCGCACTCCACATTTAAAACCGCAATGTTTTGGGGAACTGAGCTTAGCTTAGAGCATCCATCAAACAACACTCACCATCCACTGTGCAGCATGTCCCATAACTCTGACTCCGAAGGAGACGACGCTGTTCTAGTGGGCCGAGGAGATGTTCAAGGCTTCAACGCCGAGAATATCCTTCCCCTACCGGTCGCAGATCTTGTCCAAATCAGAGAATGGTTGCAGCCAACTCCTTATGACGAAGAAAAAAGCGAATATCGTCGCCATCGGGCATCGCACCTAGCCGGAACAGGCAGCTGGCTCACATCGACGGTCGCGTATCAAAACTGGCACCACGGTGACGATAATGGAATCATGTGGATCAAAGGCATACCAGGCTCCGGGAAGTCTGTCATGGCGGCCTCTATCATCGATCAACTAAGCATGGAAGAGGTTCCAGTTCTTCATTTCTTCTTCAGGCAAATTATCGATGCCAATCATAAGCCTTTTGCCGCGCTGCGAGACTGGCTGTGTCAAGTCCTTGATTACAGCCCTCCATTGCAGGTCAAACTGAAAGAATACCTCGAAAAGCGACGTTCAATAGACAGTTTGTCCCCGAACGATATTTGGAGAGATCTCAAGATGGCACTAGAAGCTTTTCCTAGAGCTTACTGTGTCACCGATGCCTTGGATGAGATGGATCCAGGAAACGAAGAATTTCTTCACGCTCTGGTAGAACTGGGACAGTGGCGCCCTGCAAATATGAAGGTCCTGATAACTTCGCGACCAGTATCTATTGTGGAAACTTCCTTACGATCATTTACGATCCCTCAAATCCGACTGGAAGAACGCCTAGTCGATCTCGATATCGGCGCGTATGTGCAGTACAGACTTCGCAACTCGTCTGTTCCTCAGGAGCATCGGAGTATCATTGAGGAAGCAATTCCCGGTCGGGCGAATGGCCTCTTCCTATATGCAAAGCTGTCAATGGATGCCTTTGTTGAACCGGGCGCAGATGTGCGCGAGGTCTTGAAAACGTTACCAGCAGACCTGAACGTTATGTATACGGACCTCTTGCGCGAACATGCTAGGCGATCAAACGTGCCTGATGAGCTTCAGCTTCTGGTTCTACAATTTGTCACGCACGCCACACGGCCATTACGACTTCTCGAAATTGCTGAGATTATGAAAAGGGCACACGTTCCAAGTAGAGATTCCAGTCTGAAATCAATCAAGCAGCTTGTTCGAGTCGCATGTGGTCCGCTGCTTGAGATCCTCCCCGATGAGACGGTCTCGGTTGTACATCACTCCTTCACCGAGTTCCTGAAAGGTTTCACCCGATCTGATGATTCAGAAACATCTGCATACCCAATCCTTCGACCTGGTCCCACGAATAAGTGTCTTGCTATTGCATGTCTGGACTACCTAAAATCAGGCTGTCTGGATGACTACACGATCAAAAATAGAGAAAAGAACGATGACTTTTGGAACCCAAAAAAGGACGATCAAATCGAAACCCGACTTCAGTACCCCTTCCTGGAATATGCAGCAGGTAATTGGTATGTGCATGCCCGTCGTGCTGCTTTGGCAGGGGCAGAGATGCTACCGTTCTACGACATCGTCGACGCCTTTTTCGCGATCGAGCAACAATTCCGAGCCTGGTTAGATTTTGCCTGGCCCGATACTCAAATTGAAAAAGTCACCTCGCTACACGCTGCAGCTCAGACTGGCTTGCTCGGATACGTCACCTACCTACTCGAAAAGAACCAATTCGATATTGAATCTCAAGATGACAGAATGAACACTCCCCTTCACTGGGCTACAACGGCAGGTCATGCGGACATCGTTAAGCATCTCATTGAGAGAGGAGCTAACCTTGAAGCGGAGGAGGAGGATGGACTAAAGCCACTTCATCAAGCTGCCAGCAGGAATCATTCTGAAGTCGTCAAACTCCTGCTCACAGCTGGGGTTGACCCGGTTACTCCCAAAACGAGGGACATCCATAGAGGATGGTGTGGTAATGCACCAACAACTTATGGACAAACCCCGCTGATGTACGCTTGTCACAACGGCCATTTCAAATCAATGGTCGAGTTCATCCCTTTTCTGAAAGACCCCGAAGTCCTCCAGAAAGCTCTTTACTGGGCAGCAGACAAGGGACGGGCAGACATTGTGGCACTTCTTCTTGAGGAAACAAGTGTGGATGTGAATGGGACTTATCGGGGAGACACCGCTCTCTTCAAAGCCTGTGAAAGTAAACATCAGAAAACAATCGAAATATTACTCCGCGCGGGTGCTGACCCGAACAAACTTTGCCGCCAATCTGGTGACGAGTTTTCGAGCCAGAGTTTTATGTGGTTCCCCCCACAACCTCGCGACTGTGAAAAGCCGCGAGGATGGACTGCCTTGCACGTCATCTGCGGCGGCAATGATGGCTTTTCGCGAGCCCGAGACGATGATAGAGCGCTGACATGTGCTGAGCTTCTACTTGACGCGGGTGCCGATGTTCACGTTCAAGCTCCCGATGGCTCTACGGCCTTGCACCATGCCTGTAAACACTACACTAGTGTGGTCAAACTGCTGATGGAGGCGGGTGCTGACCCGACGGCGGAAGACAACTCAGGCAATACACCTTTGCACACTGACGGTCAGACCGACAAAGAACTGCTTCCTCTGCTTTTGGGCACAGGTCACGTCGATATCAACAAAGGTTCACAAAAGGGCGGCAAAACGCCACTACATTGCCGTCTTAAGGGCTTCTATGGTGGAGATGTCATGGAATTCCTCAGGTATAAGCCTGATGTCAATATCACCAGCCCCGAGGGCGATGGCCCGCTTCACATATACCTGAACAACGTGGAGCAGAAAACTGAGGTCATTGAAGCGTTGGTTGCGGCTGGGGCGGATCCGAATATGAAGAATCACAAAGGCGACACGCCGTTGCATATTTTAGGGGGAGGCAAGGGCGATGTCGCTGTTGACCTACTGAATGTTGGTGCAGACATTGAAGCTCGAAATAACGAAGGCCAAACTCCGCTCTTTAGACACATCATTCCAGATAGGACGCGCTGGCGGAAACCCCCAATCGACCAGGTCTTGATTGACCGCGGTGCTAAACTGGACACTCGCGACTACAGGGGTCGCACTCTTCTCTTCCAATGCTTTTGGAAGCATAAGTCTTTCGACAAGCTGATAGGACTGGGCCTCGATCCTGCAGCCACAGACTACGCGGGCAATACCCTTTTCCATGAAGCTGTTGGTGATAGAACTATGTTTAAGCATCTTGGTGACTTGAAGCGTCTGTCAAACTTGGGATTGGACATCGACCAGCCAAATCATGCTGGTAGAACGCCTCTCCACGTGGCTTGCAATAAGTCAGAAAATGACAGTCGTGAAAGGGATGAGGAGCGGACCCTTGATTATATCCTTCGGGTTTGCAAGAATGTGAACCCCCGGGACTTGGAAGATATCCTGCCCGTACATCTCGCTGCAGCGGTCTCCGAGGTATATATGGTCAAGCTGGCCAATGCCGGGGCCGATCTCTCTGGCGTCACCCACGAAGGCATGACTGTCCTTCATATTGCAGCTCGGGCGCGCCAACCTAATATCATTAGCCTTGTTTTGTCACGGCTGGGCGGCGTTGGGGAAGATGAGATCAAAGCGTTTGTCAACAAGAAAAACGAAGCGGGTGCCACGGCCCTCCATTATGCTTGCCGATCGGGACGTCCTGAATCCGTCAAAGCCCTTCTTGAAGCTGGAGCCGATCCCAACCAGCTGGAAAAATCAGGGGACTGTTGCTTCAGAGCAGCTGTGCAGTTCGAAACGGAGCAAAAGCTTTGGAGTGAAGAGAATGGAAAGAAACGTACAGGAGCCGGCTTAGTTGCAGCTGGTATTTTGATCGAGGACGAGGAGCGGCCATACGTTCCTAAAGGCCAGGACCGGAATTGGAATTGGAGGCGGAATCAATTGACCTCAGAGCACGATACAACTCGGCTGGAGGAGATCTTCGACTTGCTCATCCTTCATGGAGCACGCGTGGCCAGCGATCAGGAGGCCTTTTCAAAGATCCTTTTCCAAAACCTGTCCGAAGAACACCAGTACACACTCGATTGTCTCAGCCAACTGGGAGATCGCCTTCCAGACGTGAAAATGCCTTCGGCGGTGCACATCCGTGACAGCTATTATGGTCTCTGCAAATATCGGTTGGAAGGAACACAAAGGTTCTGGAGGGAGAGCTGGGTGGCCGCTAGCTCTAAAACATCCGGGCGCTCTGATCCAGAGAGCGAAAAGCAAGAGTTTGCCATGAAGTTGCTTCGAGCTCGACAGTACAGCATTTTCAAGGAAATATCTCCGAACCTTGATCTTGGCCATCTCGACGATAGTGGGAAATCCATTTTGAATCGTCTTGTGCGTTGGGGTTACAGCGATCTTCTGGCTTGTACCTTCAATGGCGATGCAGCTCGGCATTATGATGACCCGGAATGGTGTCTGGCAGCAGAGAGGGAAAACACCAATCTCCGTGCTGAATCTAGAATTCAGCCCTTGCTACCAATTGCATGCTCGCGTGGGCTACCCAATATGGATATCGTGGAGCTGCTGGTTGAGAAACTCGGCGTCGACATCAATGCACGGCAGAGAGGCGAAACCTGGGAAACTGGATCCAGAGAGGTTATACTGCGCGGAGGGGCTCTTCATGGCCTCGCAGAAGGCAGTACATGGTGGCATGTGAACAAAGCCTTGCCATATTTGATCAAGAAGGGCGCAAACACGGAGCTCCGGGACGAAAAGGGAGCAACGCCCCTGCATATTGCCTTGGACCATGAGAAATTCCTTGGTCCGTATCGCAAGGAAGCGGCGAGGTTCCTTGTCGAGAGCGGTGCTGACGTCAATGCAATTGACAACAAAGGAAATTCTTGTTTGTCGAAAGCCGGTAAAGATCTTGGTTTGATCAAATTGCTCCTTGATCATGGCGCCAAGGTGGATGGAAGGGCAATATTTTCTGCGATAAACCTGGACCAAATTGATATCCTGGACATGCTTCTCGCCAGGGGTGACCATGCCAACTTGAGAAGGGCCGAGCATAAGACGCCAAAGATCGAAGGTTACCACAATCTTCAAATTATCTATTCCGAGTTGCTCCCCCTGTCTGTCGTCGCTCGGGTCCGTGGTGCTTGCAAGTTTAGGGACTCAGAGGTCTCGAAAGAGAATCGAGCACGAATGATGCAGTCTTTGCTAAACCACGGCGCAGATCCCTTCGCTAGCTATGTCAGACATGTTCTGGTGCCGAAAGATGCATCCCCCGATGAGCATGACCTCGTGGAAACTGATGAACAGGGTCAATTCTGGAAATTAGAGAAACGCACAGTCGTCCATGACATCTTAGAGTCAGGGAATATCGTGGAGCCATTTTTCCATCTACCAGATTTGGATCTCGAACGCCGAGACCAACGAGGCTGCACACTGCTTCTTGCTGCTGCTCAAAATAAGATTACCTTGACTACCGAGATCCAGTCCTTGAAGGGGGAGCAAACAGTTACCAAAGCTGTCTTTCAAGAATTTGTTGACCGTGGAGCAAATATTCTGGCACAAGACAACGACGGGAAAAATATTCTTCATCATGTATGGAAGCAACCTGACATGACGGATGTTTTGGAGGCCATGATGCCGATTATTCCCAGCTTCCCCAGTCTCCTTCAACAGCGCGATCATACCGGCGAGACACCCATGCATTACGCTCTTCGTGTTGGTGGCTTCGGCAAACATCTGGAATTTTTTATTGAAAATGGCGCCGATCCGGTCGAGCCGGATTCAGAAGGAAATACAGCTCTCCATCATTCTGCACGGAAGCAAGAATTTCTCAAGGACGACAGTTTCTACGACAAATTCTTCAAGGAACATGGTGCCGAATCTGTTGAGCCAGACTCCGAAGAGGCAATCGCTCTCTACCGTTTGGCACGAAAGCAAGATCCACTCAAGGATAACAGTATCTTTAAACGATTCCTGGACCTGGGCGTTGATATAAATGCAAGGAACAACAAAGGAAACACTCCACTTCTGGAGTACATAGATAAAGGCTTTAATCCTCAAGCTATCTGGACGTGCAGCATAAATGCAGACGAAGAGTTTGAGGATTCTTGCTTCAGAGTATTCCAGAACGCCGGAGCTGATTTCTTTGCGGTCAACAATGCGGGCTCTTCGTTGCTCCATATCCTGGCAGGAAAGAAAGTGAACCAGCGATTCGGTAGGAATGACGCTACTGCCTCGGAAATCGTGAAGCGTTTCAAGGTGCTCATGAAAATGGGACTGGACCCCATGACAGAAGATTCACGGCAGAGAACTAGCTTGGATATTGCTGCAGCTTGTGGTGGTGAGCATATTTTGAAACTGTTTGAACGGAAGCCCATGGAATAGGGTATTGCTGGTTGATATGCGAAGATGTGATTATCTTGGAGAATTTGAAATGGTGGAGGATGCTGACTTATTATCTGGCTCTACTTGACTCTGCCTGTTTGTTAACTAAATCCGACCCAATACTTCTTTCACAAACTGAGGCCATTCTAACCCAACATGCAGTTGGAGAGCTTTTTGCGTATGCAACTGGGAAAATGGTAATGTCATACGAAGGTGGTGAAGAGAGGGGAGATACCGGCTCAGCACGTAAAGGCCGTCTCTTATGGGCGGGACGGCCCTTGCCGAAACTGGCCAGTACTGTAGCTAGGCGCTTTAGGATCGCAATAAAAGCGGGGGAATCACTCAGTTATTGAATCATTAGTGTAAAAGAAGACCTCACCGAAGTCAAGTAATATATCACGAGGCAAATCACAAGGGCTTTTTTGCATAACTTGACAAAGTGATGCAAGATAATGCTGGGAATTCCCATAGGCCACGGGAGGACTGATTGAAGTGGGTCGCAAGATTGAGTCTTCCAGATGTTCCTATACGATTCGCCCAATGAAAGTGGAGAGCACTAAAGCAAAGTTACCGTACATGACACCGAGGGTACGCCGCATCTCGATCCGCATTGGCTGAATCTTGGTATCGCGCGCATTCATTGGATGACGCGTTTTTCTCCGAAATGTAATTACGAAGGTTTACTTAACCTACTCTAGCCAAATATGCCCTAGCGCCTCCCACGCGAACCGACGTCGGAGCAATGAGAACATGAGTCACCAGAATACGCTAATGTTCGCTGCCATTTGACGTCACGTTGAAACTCAGGATAAGCGCTGCCAGCATTCCTCGTGCGCCACGCATCAGGGACCAATCAAAGCGACACTCAAGACGAAAGGAGCTTGTTTCTGAGCGTCAAAATCATGGACGGTATTCGGAAACCAGACGCTTCGAAAGGTATGGATTTTGTGAAGGGTTCCTGGGCTCTGCATCTGAAATGATAACATCTCTCAGTTTGGACAACTCTCATAACAAATACTGAGTACCTGTCCGGCCTTCTGACCCTCGAATATTCTCTCAAAAAAGTGGGATCAAAATATCCACTCGTCGTTCTCTACACGGATTCATTCCCTGCCGATGGACACAAAGCCCTTGATTCACGGGGCATTATGAAACGACATGTGCCCTTTCTCCTTCCCTCAGCTCCCAAAGATTTTACCAATGATGTGCGTTTCTACGACTGCTGGAGCAAGCTGACGCCGTTCTCACTTGTTGAATACGATCGCGTTGTTCAACTTGACAGTGACATGGTGCTACTTCAGAATATGGACGAACTAATGGATCTTGACCTGGATCCACCGGAAATGGCTGGGAAGGGAAATCGCGTGTTTGCCGCTAGCCACGCCTGTGTTTGCAATCCGCTTCATAAACCTCATTACCCAACCAACTGGTACGTCCCTAGTCCTTTTTTCCCCATTGGCCGAGGGTCCAAATGCGGTTCATGACATAACTAACCCGATACTTTGAAAAGGGTTCCGGAAAATTGTGCGTATACTACTCAGCATGGTAGCCCGGATGTCGCGCAAATAGCCGGTGCTCCAGCCATTGCGGGTTTGGGGATACCAAATGGTGGCCTCCAGGTGGTGAATCCAGCTAAAGCAACATATGAGAAAATCCTTGAAGGACTTGCTTCCTCTGCAACATCAAATTATGATTTTGCCGACCAGTCTCTCCTTGGAGATGTGTTTTATGGCCGATGGGTTGCACTTCCGTATATTTACAATGCACTCAAGACCCTGCGGTGGGTAGGTGTGCATGACGCCATATGGCGCGATGAGAATGTCAAGAATGTGCATTACATACTCAGCCCAAAGCCATGGGATGAATGGGCAGATAGACAGAGGGGCGACGGAAACTCTAGTCAGAACCAAGATCAGTCTCATGCTTGGTGGGCATCATTGAATGAAGAAAGGCTGGACGAGGAACAGAAGAGAGGAGTAAGGGACCAATTTTGAGGACGATCTATAAGATCTGGGCCAATACTCTCTCAATTTACTTCTGTCGAATGCACTTACCAAAGAATCTGAGTCTTTTAGCACTGTTTCTGTAAAATTCTATGGAGATGAGAATGTAATGATAATATAAAGATACTTCTATCGCAGGCTTTTTACGCCATGAATAACCTAGACCGGCTTGGACTACGTTTGTCATGGAAATAGATTATATGTATTGTGTTTAAGCAATTGAATACAGGTCATTGTAGTAATGTCGTCACTAAAGCGTGTACGAGCTAGGAGAGAACATACCCATATGGGTAAACGCTGGCAAAAAGGAGGAAAGCTTCAGGCGAGTGACTGGCTTGGGTTCTTGCACCCATACTTGGGAGACCTCTCCAAAGAATTTCAGTGTATGCTAAAAGGCGCAGTAACAGATCTGAGTGATACCTTCGTGATACAAAAAGACTGGGGTTTGTGCTCGTCAATGCAGGAAATCCTAGGGTTCGGTTTCGACAAGTCGAGGACCAATACGCGCATTGTATCTGGTCTTGTCCACGGCTCGAGATCTGCCCTTGCTGGGCTAGAGAATGGGGATCAAATCCTATTTACATCGCGGGCGAGTCTTTGTTCCACATCGCTGTATGAAGATTTTGAGCTTATTTTCCAGGGCCGGCAAGAGAGAGCACATTTCATACTGGCCGCGCCCATTTACGCAGGCTGCGGTTTTTCACTTGGCACGGGGACGGGGCGAATAACACGGCAAATAAAGCAGAGGGAAGGATCCCTTCAATAGAATACCAACACTGTTTGCCATTGCTGATATACCTAGAGCTCACGAGAACTCGAAACGTAAGTTTATGAATATATTCTTGGCTGACTCTAGGGACTTTTTCGGAGAAAAGCTGAGGAAGCATTTTGGGTCTTCTTCATCCGAGGGGGTAATCGATAATAATAACGCCTCTTCCTAGCGAAATCCAATCAGTCATCACAACGCGATTTATACTAAGGCAAAGACGGTGGCACAATCAGTATAGGAAGCTAGACCACTCTGGGGGCACTACTCCCGGAAGGGACGACATCATCAGAAACCAAGTGTAAATGCTAGAATATGGATGACAGAATTCATGTGCGATGCAACAACACATACGTGCGTACTTTCTGGATAACAGAAAGTCGAATACCTGCAAGACTACCGTAGTCTTGTGGCGGTCATGCCGTGAGAAAATTAATAAGCTCATTTGATGAGCTTTCCTGGAGCACATGTTCAAATTGGTGTACAAAATGAGACCGGTGTATCCAGCAAAGAGTATGTAAGATTGGAATGATGCCACAACAGCCGGTTTGCTGGACCTGCCACCCAAGCCGGTGAGCTTCATCATATTTCACTTCCGGCTTTACCTCTCATCCGGATTCACTTTGTCCCAAAACTTATTTATCTCATCAATATAACCCGTTTTCTTCACAGGTGGTTCCCACTCGGCTTGGTGACTTTCTGCAATCTCGAGATATGGCGAGAGAGTCTGAGTCAAATGGTCGCTGGGAGTTCCCGGAAAATGAACAAGGAGGTCTCCAGGGTGTACCTGGAGGAGCGATGGTGAGTCTGGATTTGGAGTTAAGCCGTCGGGAGATCTCATGTAGGCATTGAACCACCGAAGCGGGCAATACACAGCCGATCGACTGAAGTAATCATGTTCGTCAAGGAGGTCGCTTACGGCCGACTGGTCAGGCCAGTAAAGAGGGACATTAGGGTTCAGAGTTGGGTAGGACATCGCTCCAGAAAGCAAGGCGACGGACCATACGTGCACCCGTATGAGGAACACGCCATTATTCATCCCATTCCAATCCTGAGAAAGTAAAAGATGAATGTTGGGGAGGCGTGACGGAGGAAGGAAGACCTCGAGAGGCATATCGGGATTCATAAGAACCGTATCGATGTCAAACCACCTAATGAAATTACAGTTCAGTATTTGATAAAACGCTCGACGCGGTTGCACTGAATGACTTACAACAGCCACTGCAGTCGCTCATCCGGTGCTTTCTCTAATTCCCGCAGAACCTCAGAGAGAAGTGCCGCATATTTATTAAATGTACCGTCGACAATGGGCCTTCGCAGAACGAAAAGCAGATAATCAAATCGACGACTGTGCTCTTTATGTGTCCTTAAACCCCTCTCATAGATCGAGTGGTTGCCGTATATCATTGTCACTATACCGACTTTTGGCTGTGGCTGTAGCGGTAGCTGAGCTGCGTCTGATTGAAATATAATTTCGGTCAGTCTATATTAGTACAAGAGTCTGGAGAACAGAAAATTTAGACAAACACACAGTAGGTGGTAAAGAGTTTGAATAGCCCCAAGACCCCCCAAAAAACCGAGAACCACATGTTGGATGACCCTGAGCCTCATATTGCGGCTTTTGTACTGCCATTTAGGCATTGGGGAATGAAGGTTCTGAGTCTGTCCTCTAAATAGGGCCAGCCTCGAAGGAATGCAAAAGTGGGTGAACGGAGCAAGTGAGGTGGACGTTTAAACGATTCTTTTGCGCCCACTTAGTTGCGATGGCTTGGCAAGGGGAGGGCACGGGTTGGGGCATGCTTATCCACGAGGCGGGCGGCACGATCCGATCGTCCGACTGGTTCAGCACAACAAAGCTTTGGGTGGGGCCCCAGTTCCAGACTTGAGATTTGGTTGGTATAATGCTGAAATTCAAGCCACTAACACTTTCTTTGTTTGCTCTCGTATGTATGATATGTTCCAAACGCCACCGTCTGATTAATTGGAAAAGGGGTCATTTTGTATGCGTTCTACACAGAAAATTGTTCCAAGGGGAAATGGTATAAATACCCCCTCAAGAACCGAGATAAAAGAATCAGATAAAAAATTCAGAGCTTACTTTGCTCACACTTTCTACGGCCCAAAATTTTGCTGTCTTTTTGGGCCGTCAATCATTAGAACCATCCATCAACCTCAGAGCTAGCACTTTGACTCAGTGATTGAAATTCTCGCGATGGTCTCATCCTAACGGATTGTAGTTCCAATGCACGGAGGGCCAGATACTAGAACATAAAGCAATAGAAAACGTCCGAAAGGGATTTCAAGATAAATCGAAAAAGAATTAACTAGAGATGGAAGGCAGGGGAAGGGCAAAGGAATAATAAACCCATCATATGCGCAGGGGAGGGACTCTTCCTGCATTCGCTTGAGTCCAGAAATACAGCAGTTGGTTGGTTTCATTTCAGGCGTCTTAGTGTCTCCTTGGGTGGCTACTGAGGTAATGGCAAATAGACAACTTTGCATATGCAGCGCAAAGGTAGCGCGGGCGGCAAATGCCCTTGTGTTCTTGGCTTAATGAATCGCAGAAATTAATTTTAGACTTCTATGCTTAGATAAATGACACCATCAGCTACATACGTCTCTAAGTAGATCTCGCGAATCAAGAACCGTATGCCATGACACGTGTATCGAGAGCCTCGCCAGAAGTGAATCACCACGGCATCCACGGGACAAGATTATCAAAATCAGATGCAGCCCCATTCACTACAATGTAATCACCATCGAGACCATTGATGTCTTTTCTGAGGGCAACTGCCCTCTCGAGATATTTCGCGCTTTCTTTGTCCTTCCCAAGATCCCCCAAAACCTGTGATAGCTTATAGTTTGCCCGAGCTAGATGTCCTATGTCCTCAACTTGAGGGGGTTCATCTGATATCTTGATGCACTCTTCGAGGAGTTGACTGGCAAACGTCAATAATAGTGGCAGCTTTGTATTGGACTTTGTGGCAGCTTACTGTGCTAGACCCATGTCTCTCCCTTTGTGAAAAAGTACGGCTACCTGGTAGAGCGAGTCACAGGCTTTGAGGTGCTCGCCCAAACATTCTTTTCGAAAACTCAGCGCTTTGGAAGCAAATCTGAGTGCTTCATCGAGAAGCCCTTGCGCTAATCTAATCCTGCTTAGGAGGACCATATCCCTATCTTCTGTTAGCTTGAGAATAAAAGAAACTAATTATGATCAGAGAACGTACCCAGAAAATCTCGGGTTTCCGGTCTTGAGAAACGTCTCATCTGAAAAGTCTTTCAGGGCTGGGGAGCTCTTAAGCATCGCTTCTGCTTCGTCAGGTTTCCCCATCCTCAGTAAGAGGCTGGCCATATTGCTATATGAATTTCCAATTCTGTCGCTGTTGTGCATCAACCGAATGTCAATTGACTGCTGAAGATAGTCCCTTGCCTTTTCAAGCTCGCCTAGCTCTGTGAACGCAAGACCTATATTGACCTGGTTGGCTGCCAGAAATGAGTCGTTGCAGGGAAGTAACTTTGTACGTATCTTGTACGCTTCTTCAAAGGCCTCTAGAGCAGCTGCAGGGTGGCAGATATCGAGGCTGATCAAACCTTGAAGATCAGTTGCACTCGCATACGCAAGGGAATCCTTGCTGGAAACTTTTTCAGCGCTACCTCAATGTATGACAGGGTAATACTGTAGTTTTCCCTCTCGTAAAGGTACCTACTTTGGATTAGTAATGTCCTATTCCAAACAATGGCAATCAAACATACCATGGACAGCGAAGTAGCAGCTCTGCAAAAGATTGATTTGCATTCTCAAAGATCTTGAATTCTTCACTCTTTTTCACGAAACTTTCAATATGTGGTAAGCTCCTCTCGCAATAGGTCCAGGAGGCGACCTGGTGACCAACGTCGGCACTGTATGTATTTGGAAAGTTCGCTGCAAGGATAGCTACTGCAAGGGAAAACATGTTCTCTCGCTTTTCGATACACATTCGACGGATGACTGCACGTTGGACGAGCCCGTGCATAGATATGATCGCGCTCTCCCTTGACTTGTCAATGAGGGCTCCGTGAAGCAACACTTCTTGGGCATCTAGGAAACTTCACTGGGGTTAGACGACGTGCGCTCGCTTTGATAGGAGTAGTACCTACTCTATTTCGTCCCTCATAAACTCCAAAGTGGGGTCATTTACTTGAGAAGCGCCATCCATCAAGAGTGACTCATCTATATAGTCGGGATTGACAAATGAGAGGATCATATGAAGTATCTTGCCGTTTCCCGAGAGTTGACTTAAAGCCATCTCCCAAACGGTCGCCAGGGTGTGCTGTAATTCATGCTCATCTTGCTCTTAGCATCCACGCTGGCCGAATTTCGCTTGTATAACGCGAGAAAGCTCTTCAGAGGTATTTTTCTCTGGACAATAAATCCACCGATCTGATTAAGCGCCAACGGCAGTCCACCGAGCGTGGAGGTGATAGCTTTTGCTTCTTCTTGGTAAAACTAAAATTTCTATTGTTTCATCCGATTTAATTACCTTTTAAAAAATTAGTCAGTAATTTTACTAATAAATACCAAAAATTCCAAAAATTCCTACATAATATGCATTTTGGCCTTATGGGCCCTTGGCGGCCCATAGGCATGTCAATGTCTAATACACTATATACCTCTTCCCTCCTTCAGTAGGCGGACAATATAGTAACCTTGTGCTACATAGGCTCCACATAAATTATGCTCCAAGAAGACAATTAAAATCAATTTTGAGGCAGACGGAAAGCGGTTAACCGACACCTACAAAAAGAAAAATTGACCAGACTGGGGCTCGATCCCAGGACCTTATCGGTGTTAACGATACGTGATAACCAACTACACCATCCGGCCATTCATGTGAAAGGATAAAATATTTCTAGAATGATATTAATTTTCTCTGCTTCCCATTGATTTAAAATAACTTAGTTTCAGTATGCTTCCGACCACACTTCCTAAATAGGACTAGCTCAGAAATGCGGAGGGTCTCAACCTGCTGCACGTGCCGAGTCCACATTATGTGGAAAAAGGTTGGGGAAAACGCGCTAATCCCCAATTTCTGTCGGATCATATCTCCTTCGTACCATCATCGGGGTTGTCCTGAATATTCCATGTCCAGATCATGGCCCAGCATCTGACGGGAGAATTCAGCACCGAGCAAGGCCCCGGCTCAAGCAGATACATGGACTACGTCCGCTCATCCTTGCCGACCCGAGTCAGCAGCGCATGCGAGAGATGTCGTCGCCACAAAACACGGGTAACAATCCCATTGTCACCCCACATTTACTTCGTCTCCACTGATACTGTTGGTTCTTCCTGTTTGCAGTGTGATCCCTTCCGACCTTGCTCGCTCTGTGCACGAGCCAAAGTTGATTGCCGACCGCTTCCCACTAGCCCGAGGCGGAAGGATAGCTTGCGAAAGTAAGTCGCAACTAGCGGAGGGGCCGGTTACTTTGTCCGCTTGATGTGACACCCTTGATAATTGATCTAGCTAACACCCACCAGTTCCAGAAAATTTATGGGGAGCCGTCAACGGAAGCAAAAATACCCGATGGCAACTTCTGCTAAAGAGTCAGAAGGTATCGATCCTCCTAGTATTCAGGTTGCAGAGGCAGCGGCAGGTCGCAACAGCGTCCACATGTCCACAGACGTGGCTGGTTCACAGCCATCGATTGACTATGGCGAAGAAGAGTCCGCCATGGGAATTGCTCACAAGATTTTTGAACTCGGTAGGCAGCATATTGATGAACAGGCCACGTCCGCCATCCCCGGTTACAGAGCCAGAACCAATGCTATCAGTCGGCGCACAGAAACCGTCGGCCAACGGCTACCCATCTCTTCGATACTGGGTCAACAAATGCCCTCAATGGAGCTGGTGTATGTGTTGCTCGAGGGCTACTTTGATGCAGTACATTGGTTCTCTCTTGCGGTCTACGAACCGAACTTTCGCAAGAAACTTGACTCCATCGCCGACGGCCTTGCTTATTCCTCCCAGAAACCATTTCTTTTGCTATTGGCGGTCATGCTTGGCATGGGGGCCTGGTACCAATCGCATCCGGGTAATACTGGCCCGGCCGACAATGCTGATGAGTGGCGGAAATGGAATGCAGATCTCTTCAAATTGGTCGAGTCACACCTTGTGGAGTTGATGGACCAGCCTTCAGTCACGGCAGCCCAGATCTGCATTCTCTTGGGATCACACTACGTCTATCACGGCCGTCCCAATCTCTCCTTTTCACTATTAGGCGCAACCATCAGGATTTCCCAAGCTGCCGGATTGCACCGAGAGCCCTCGAAGGGAGACTTTGAAGATGTTGAGGAGAGGAAACGCGTGTGGTGGACCATCTACACATGGGATCGATTTGCGTCAATCACATATGGAAGACCGTTGGGGATTAACGACAAGGATTGCAATCTCAGCATGCCGGCTGATGTGCTAGAAAATCCGTACTTTATCGCTCCCAGGTCGGAACAGGAATATACTGTTTGCTATTCTACGTATCAGAGGGAGTTGAACCGTCTTTATCTGATGGCATCCAGAGCCCTGGAGGCCATCTTCGGTTCGCGCACGTCAGGATCGTCCAAGGAGTTGGCCGGAGACGCGTACTTGGGGTTGGTGAAAGAAGCCACTGAAAACATCCAGAGGTGGCGAAGTCAGCTCCCTGACCACTTGATTTTAGAGCTCGAGCGGGATTTTCCGCCTCATAGCGGGCTAAGCGCGAGAGCACATACCTTACAGTCCCTGTCGCTGCAGTTGACCTACGACAATATTCTCATTGTGCTCCACAGACCTTTGCTAGCAAGACATGTTGGCCATTTGTCGACAAGCCATCGGCAGTCGCCAGAGAAGAGTGACATGGATTTCCCTATTTGCCATTCAACCGCCGCTGCATCTGGTCAACCAAATTCACCTTTCGAAGCTGTATCGTCAAGCGTGCCCGTTGACAGCCCAGTCCACTGGTGGAATGCGGCTTTGAGAACGTCGCGAGTGACAGAACTACCCATGCTTGCTCAACTTGCTACGGACGGCCATCTGGTCGCTTTTCTCGCCATCAACCTATTCAATGCGGCGATCGTGTTAGCTATAATGGCTCTATCAGATCCTCTCTCGGACGCAGCACAGGTTGCGAAGCGTACCATTACTCGCATTTTACGTCTGCAGGGCCTTCTTGGAAGGCGTTCGGCGTTGTCGAAGCAAAGCAATACCGTATTGAAGGACGTTGTCACGTTGCTCCTCCGCCGCGAATCAGAGGCGATACTTGCTCCGATTACCGGATATAATCAACAAGGGGGTCACCTGGCCCCGGCGGGCTCTTCTTTCATGTCGGTGGAAGATACCCTCCGACTACCCCTCGACGCGTCGTTGGACGTATCTGACCCCTGCGCACGACGGCAGGCGTGGCCGGACGTTAGCACGGCTCATCGCCTGAACGAAAGCTTAGCATCTGTACAATATGGTAAGCGAGCATCTTTTGAATACTCTCCTATATGGAATTTGTTAATCCCTGATCTTGTTTTCTAGTCTTACCTCTAGGAGATGACCGCATTTTTGATTTGCACGTCGGTAGAGATAGCCACCCACCTCGTGATCAGTTTCAGGAAACCATGCGGCCAGATGAGCAATGCCAGCTATACACTCCGCATGACTGGAATGACCCTGATGTTCCTTCGGGGTCCACAGAAAACGGGAATGGGGAAACGGGGTTGTACTGGTTATGGGACACGTCGTGGAATGGAACGGGCATGTAATGCCTAAATTCAGGTGTCTCATGTGTTACGAGAGATGTCCCTTAACTGTAGGGGGAAGATCTTCTAACTCTATTTACAGCAACAAGGGATTTCCTCTATGTCAGCGTTGATCTGGCTAAACTCTCATCTACCCCGGGCCCGTAAATGACGCTTTTAATACCGTGCCGACCGGCGACATTTTCGAGTGCGTCCTTGGCCTGGGAGAAAGGGAATTCTTGAGTGACGAGGCCATCTAGCCGGATTCGATGCGAGTTCAGCAGTCCAATGGCCAATTGGAAGTCTCCTGGCCCGTATCGGAAGCTCCCCTTGAACACGACTTCTTTGTCACATATTTGGCCTACCGGAAAGGAGAGATTCGGTTTTCCCAAGCCTACTTGTATAAAAGTTCCCCCGGGCGCCAGGGCGAGGATGCCGCAATTCACGCACGACTCTGCCCCTGTCGCATCCAGAACGATATCAGCACCAGCATCCAAACCAGCAGTCACCAACAAATCCGCTGCATTCTTGTCCACCTCCTTGGCGCTCATTTGGTATGTGTGCGTAACACCATATTCCACCGCGGAAGCGAGCCGAGCCGGGACGACGTCCACAGCGACTACCGTTGATGCACCGAAAGCTCGCGCAACGGCGCAGCAGAGCAACCCGACAGGCCCTGCTCCGAATATAACCAGGGATTTCTCCTGCATAACACCAGCCAACCGACAGCTGTGCACGGCTACGCTAAGAGGCTCAATCAGGGTGCCGTCGCGCAGTGAGATGTGAGGTGGCAGCTTAAAACAGCATTCTGCAGGCACGCGGTAGTAGGTAGCGAGCGTTCCGTCATACGGGGGTGTTGCGGCGAAGCGCATGGCCTGGCAGAGGTTGTAGCGGCCGCTCCGACAGTGATTGCATGTGTTGCAGGCGATACCGGGCTCGAGTGCGACACGGTCTCCGACGGCGAGGCCCTGGACATTGCTTCCGCTGTCTACCACGACTCCCGTGGACTCGTGGCCCAGTGTGATGGGGTCTTCGACAACGTATCGCCCTATTCGGCCGTGTTGCCAGTAGTGGACCTGTGCGGTGAGGATTTTGTTAGTTTTCATTGCATCGAGCAGATAGAAATGGTGGAAGAACGGGAGAACGGGAAAAAATTAAAGCAATTTCGCTCACATCTGAACCACAGAGACCTGTTGCCATGACTCGGACTATGACATCCCGGTCTGACTGGAGTGTGGGTTTATTGCGTTCTTCGAAACCAAATGTGCCTCCGGGATGCAGTACAAAAGCTTGATTTGCGGACTAGAAATTCCTGGAGTGAGCAGGTGTAATACAACGATGGGTTTGGGCCACGACCGGGATCGGGACTAACATGGGCAGTTTTTCTGACGGTCATCTCTGCGGTTTCTTTTTGTTCGATTGAGCAAAGAGGCTGGAACTCTACCGAGTTTTAAATACTATGAATGTCCTGAAGATTCCACCCACTCAGTTACATCATACACAACTTGTGTGCGGCGAACGGATCCTATGCATTGAGACTCTTCCGGCGGACGGTCGATCAGCTCCATATGGCGTCTCCATCCTCGGTCCCTGCCCATGGCCCAAGCCGGATCAGTATACGGGATACTGATAAGTCACTAAAACTTGGAAAGCAGAACCATTAGGAAATACAAGAATTCTTGGCTCAAATGATGTATGGACATTCATAACTCAGTTAAATTCAAGCATATTGAGGCCTCACTTTACGATATACTCTGGTCCTTTGACACATGCTCTGGTCAATATCCCCCACATGTCCCGATTTAAAATCCCGGAAGTTTAGGAACCGTGTTGTCTTCCGCCGGGACAACTTTACATATACTCAGCCACCCCGGAACCGCTTGATCTTCGCCACCGGAACCGAGAATACGGCCCCACCGTAGTCCCGGAACCGTTCAGCCCCCCACAGAAGCACGGGCAATCATCATATTGAACTGAGAGTACCCGAAAGTTTGACTACGTGCACCGGGTCTAAATGATCCATAATAGGGTCACTTTTGACAACCGAACCGGGTCGGGAGGGATACCCAGAAACCTTGGGCTGTTAGGTGCTCCCGTATTGTCCAATAGCAATCCCGGCCCGCGTGAAATATGGATTCGGTAAACCACCGAAATGGTGACCCCATGTTGTACATTTCCCCATCATCCTGGAGAAAATGCCTCAACCCCATGGGACAGGATGTGGGGTACAAATAAAGCATTTGCCCTCTGGCTAGCTGTCAATGTTGTCACAAAATATCTCTTGATCAAATCCACAAGTGGTTTTAATACTCAACATCCTCGTTGGTCAATCCCTCTTCGGCACTATGAGTGTCACGAAATCTTCCGAGCCGGCGCCCAGTGGGACAATCAGGGAGCGTTCCCTCGCTGTCGCCGCGCAAGCTAAGGAACAGCAGAGCTGGCTGGAGAGGAAACTCAAGCCCAAGAAGGTCTCAGCCAGGTATCCCTTCAAAGGCACACCCTTGCTGTATGCAACATGTGCCTTTGGCAGCTTGGGAGATGCCCTTTTCGGTTATAACTCTGGTATGGAATCCTCTAGTACGTCGTCAAGATAGCTGCTAATTTACTAGGTATCATGTCCGGCCTGCTGGTCAACGAAGTCTTTATATATCGCTTTTTCAAAAACTATGGAGGAGCCGACGGGTCCACAAGCGGCGTCGATCCCTCGATTACAGGCATCTCTGTTGCGTGTTTGCAAGCAGCAGCGGCGGTAGGAGCGCTCATAGCGGGTCGACTTGGGGACATGATCGGCCGAAAGAAGTGTGTTCGCATCGGCGCTTTCATCTACTTCTTCAGCTCGTTTATTCAGATGTTTGCGCCTGGTTTCGCAACGTTCATCGCAGGCCGCACCATCCAAGGAGTGGGTGTGGGATTCCTCTCCATGACTGTGCCTATCATTCAAACGGAGATTGCTGCCCCTCATCGCCGAGGTTTGATGGTGGGTATAGAGTACACCTTCTTGATTGCTGGATATATGCTTTCTTGTTGGGTGGACTATGGATTTAACTTCTTGCTGCCACATCATATTTCATGGCAGGGGCCCTTCATCATCCAGGTTGTGCTCTCATTTGTCTTGTGTGGCATGTCTTTCTTCCTACCAGAAACCCCTCGATGGCTGGCGATGAACGGTTTCGTGGACGAAAGCTTGCAAACAATTGCTGACCTACATTCTGACGGTAATACGGAAGCGGAGCTTGTTCAGCGGACGTTCCTTGAAATTCAAGAAGCGGTTATCTATGAAAACAATCTGGGGAAGTCCGATTGGAAGGTAACGCTCCTCTACTTCTTGTGCGGCTTATCAATCTCGTGGATCACTGACCCTGGATCGCCACTTTATAGGAAATGTTCACCCGGTATCGTAAACGAACTATTGTCGGAATCACGGTGCAGATGTTCGCGCAGATCAACGGAATCAACATCATCTCCTTCTACCTTCCGAGCACCCTTTCAGCGGCCGGCTATGATAGTCGCAAATCCCTGCTGTTCACTGCTGCAAATGCCCTTCCCTACACCGCTGCAACAATTGTTACCTGGTGGTTAGCGGACCGATGGGGCCGGAAGCCTTTGCTCATTCTTGGAGGTCAGTTTCCATACGGATATTGCCATGAAAGGGGGAATCGAGTTGGTTTGTGACTGAAAACTAACAAAGTAAAACAGGTCTCGGTATGGCCGTACTACTAGTCATTGTATGCGTCTTCACCGAAATCAATGTGGATGTCCAAGTCAAAGCGAACGGCCAATATGCCTTTGTCATGCTTTACAATATCATCTACGGATTCACCTGGGGCCCGATGCCATGGCTTCTACCTGCAGAAATCTTCCCACTCCGGGGCCGAAGTAAAGGCATGGCCCTGGCCACGACTAGCAATTGGATCTTCAACTTCATCATTGGAATGGTCTCTCCCGACGCTTTCGCTGGCATTCACGGTTATTTCTACCTGGTGATTGCAGGATTTTGTCTCAGCTCGGCCGTCCTAGTTCACTTTTACTATGTCGAGACAGCACACCATTCTCTCGAGGAGATTGCTGTTGCATTCGGTGACAAGGCGTTTGCGGATTGTGATGTGGAGGTCATGGAAATGGCTGATGCGAAGATTGAGCGGGTGGAATACTCGGCGTGAAGGAGATCTGACGCTTTCGATCGTGGATTATTTCATACATCAGTCTTTCATTCAGGTTGTATTGTGTTATATAGCAAACCGAGGAATCCGAAGGAACACCCTTTATCATGTATGGTTGAGAACGAGCATGCTGAATTATCCATTGCCCACGAACTGTGCCCTGTCCCTCTGTCGAGTACATTCTTCGACGAAGAAATTGGCGACAGATACAGTGGGTTAGGCTCGGCATTCATAAGAAGACACGCGAGATGGCCCACTTCATAGGTCTCCAATTGCCGTTCATCGGAAGAACTGAAGTATTCGGATTTTCTCAGGTTTAATATCTTCCGCCGTTCTCCATAAACCCCTTATACAAGAAGGCCGGGATCGAAGTGGCTCGGATCTCCAGACCTCAGGGTCGTATTCCTCAATGGGAGCCGGACGCCAGTAGCCGGTCGTCGAGCGAGAGGCCCACTGGCCCAACTAGATCTGAATGGCCTTCGAAAGTTTGCTGCAAAGCACCCGTGCCGGTATCCCGGAGCCGGACGGTCTCATGGTCTGCTCGCCGGAAGCGATCGACAATTAATTATATCCCTTTGAGACCGTGGACGATGATAATCATGTTGCTTGGGCTTCTTGGTTTCGACCTAATACAGCAGTAGAACTGAAACATGTGAATATGGTGACCGACTGAAGTGAAAATAGTTATGGTGTTGCCCAAAAAATGCCTTGCGCATGAATAAAATTGCTATCAATCAAGGTGATCAACACACATATGAAAGAATACCAGAGATTGGCGCTCGATAGTTCGATGGTCAAATATCGGCACCACAGCCATTATGCAAACCAGACCCGGTGTATCGGACTGTACGCATGGCCAGCCTGTCTATTACACTCTTGAAGTCATCAAGAAAGATCACATCTGCAGAACATTTAAAGAGAATATAAAACTGCACATTGGTAAGTCATCGTTACGACTCGTTCTAGCGTTTTGCGTACCTTCCAAAAGGGGTTCACTCCCTCGTTTTTGAAAGGATGAGAAACGGTCACACCGACATCCGTGAACATGAAAGCTATTGAAAGCAAGATGCAGGTGACTAAAATACCGAATCTGGTACTTGCTTTCACTAGTCCGACTAGGCTGAAATTATAGCCCTTTTTGATGCTGTAGACTAGCCAGCCTGACGTAAAAATCCACCAGCCATCTCTATAAATAGGTTAGGAAGCATAGATCACATCAAAATAACAAGCGATATGGTATGGAGTATTTTCTTTAAATGAAGTTCACTGACCTGAGAACGACTTCCCACGGGCGAAGGTAATCAAAGGTATTGTCGCCGCCCGCGTTGAAATATCTAAAATTGAAGTATGTTTCCGCAATCCAGTATGGGATCACCAGGATTACAGTGCTGATAAATACTCTGCTCGCAAGCTGAGACAAAAAAGGCTTTATCTTCATCCATGATACCACATTGTGAACGAAGAAAGATAGGTATAGCAATGTTGCTGTAGAACTGAGATACCTAGACTGAAAGTTAGCGAAAGTGCTGCGGGTCACAGTCCACGTTAAGAGTTACTTGCCAGCCATAGATGGGATCAGGAAAGAAGATAAACGTTCCATGACCTAGAGTCACTATGAGCTAATATACTGTTGTTACCTGAAGCTCTTGGCGCATCGAGAGGAAAGACATACCTCAAGAAGAATCAGTTTATGCAGAACGATCCCTCGGCGTATATTCGCCAGGGTAATAAGAACAAGTATGACTACCCCGCCAACCAAAACACCTTGACTCCACGATTCCAGGATGATGTACTCTAATCCCATGGCCCCTGGTCCATATTCATTGAGGTCATCCTTTCCTGAAATTTGAGGGACTGCGCGACTGCCGCGAAAAGGCGCCATCTGCGTTGAGCTTGCTTCCACATGAGGCACACCCCAAATTAGAAAAACTCTATCAGGTGACTATTCGTTTAACAGGGTTGAATACCAGAATGAAAACTTTTAATAAGACGAAAGGAGCCTTACTATATTACGTGATGAGCAAAATCTCGCGAAATTTAAGTGGTCCGCATGTCAAGCAAATTTAACGCCACCTGTGGCCGGCTCGTGCACTCAACGAATTGAGGTCGTGGCAACGGCACATTAATGAGGCCCGAATCACCAAAACTACTTTTGACTTCGCTGCTGTCCGGAGGTTCCACGAATCGCTGGAAAGTCTAAAACCATACTGGTTAGCTACTGGTCCGATTGCCTGATAAGTGGCTCAGAAGAGCCAGAGAAACTTCCATATAGCAACTCAAAAAGTTGGGTCACTCGTCCTTTGCGTGGCGATTTACGAACGCAAAGCATGATAGTCAAAAATAACATTACTGTTTTGCTAAGACGCGAATGAAAGGCGAGGGCGCGAAAAAGAAACAGCAAATAAGAGCAACAACCGTTGGCAAGAGTACGGGCCAATCAGCGTCTAGATCAGCAAAGGTATGCGGGCAGCTGCGCAGGCTTGTAAAAGCCTTTCACTACGTTCCTTCGTTTCAGGGCACTCAGCGTCGCGCAGGTCTACGATTTAGTCACTCTCTGGCCCTTTTGATCAAACGCCGGGATCGTCTGGGTTCAGAACAGACGCCGTCAGTATGTGAACTTTTACGTTTCGTTGATTCTCTGTCGCAAGAGCCATGCGATTTTTCCTTCACAGTGAACTTATAGGTGTTATTGGGTCTTCCCTACGTTTTATATTGACTGGTTATCGAGCGGGTATTAGGTGTACCACAACCCGATGTAGGCTCCTCGGCTCTTGTCGTATTGTCTTCGTCTTCGCCTTAATCGCTTTCTAATATTTGTTAACGAAAAAGCTACTGAGAGTAAATAGCCTATAACTTACCTACTTAGCAGCTTCGACCGTCCCTAAATAAACCTGACACGTTGTTACTTCAGCGACCGTTACCCCCGCGTGAACCTTCGCGTTCTTACTGTGCCAATAGGGTCCATCGAGTTTGGGTTTGGAGTTGAGGTTCCTACCAGTAGGGCTTGTTTCTAAGATCTACCTAGATCCCTTGGAGCTTTCACTGACTTTGTGCCGGGTCTAGTCTTTCTAAAGAGGCGCTTAACAATATTATCAGCACTATTGCCCTTGCCCGATGTGGTGGTCCCTTCCGATCTAGTGACTGAAGCAAGATTAAGACTAGAGGCTGCTCCTCTGAGTCGATCCGCTGCTGGCTGGCCCTAGAACCGACACTCGGCTGATGGACTCCCCGTCAACCGACGACGATGCAACACTTGTCCTGAGACCGCTGCGGCTCTAGTGGGATAAATGAGACGTCAGCTAGGGCGGTTGCAGGTCCCCCTTAGTAGGGGCCGAGTAAGCCTCCCACTTCTAGATTAGCGGAAACCTTACGCTATACCCGAAGACCACGGCCCTATAGGTTGAGAGTGGCTCGGACGGGCTGTGGAAGTCATAGGTAAAGAGTTTAGGGAACTTCGTCTGTAGGAGAACCTATATATAGTCGCACTGCGTCCTATTTATTCTATAGTGGCAGTCCTTGAAGACTTTGTCTAGGCTATATTAGTAGGGTCTCGTTAATCCGAACAACCCTTCTTAATTCGACGTCAAGCCATATATCCTAATCCCTGGCTGGGCTCTGTTTCTTTTTCTATCAACTTGGAGGCCTTACTGATTGTTGACTTCATGTATTTTCGCCCTTAGATGGGAAGGCCGGCAAGTAATACATAAATAATATGACCAGATACAAGGTGTAGAACCTGTGCAGGACAGGGGTATATGCAAATAAGCCAAGGCTTTTACCCAAGTAGTATCGAAGTAATATCTCATCTCCAGGTCTCCAAGTAATCGAAGCCTAATGCAGGAACCTGTTTAAACGAGAAAGAAGCCCAACGCCCCAACTGCAGCTAAGAAACAGGAAACTCCAGCGACAGCCAACTGTGTCGCGGCATTCTTTTCGCAATAATCTGGTGGGTCAATGCCACGGCATACACGAGCTGTGATGGAGGCGTTGATGCTTTCAACAGCAGCTTTGTTGATATGAACCCGGCAAGGATCCGGCGTAGGAGCAGAAGTAGAGTTGGCCAACACCGCGCAGGTGTCATTGTTCCAGGTCTTGCCAGACCACTTCACGCTCGAGGGGACCTTCAATATTTCGTCGGATACATTGATTATCATGCCATATTCATTAGGGCACGTCTTGTTGGCTGTGGCAGCAATGAGATCCACTTGGGGGGCGGAATTGTCAACGGTGAAAAAGGTTGCCCAGGTAGTCTTGTTATGGACCATTCTTGGTATGCGATCTGGGTTTTCGAAGGATTCTTCATCGCAACTGTCCCAGGTCAGGGACCAGGTGATTGCGTAACCACCCTCCTGGCTAGGGAAGCTCGTAACCTTGTGTGCGAGGTAGGTGTCTTCGGTCCAGTTTTTCCAGCCGAGATCATGAGACTGCATGAAGGACGCGTCGTCCGTCTGCAAATTCCACATTAAATACTCAATCGAGGGGTTCAAGTATCGCGCACGCTGGGCATTCTGGAAAGCAAAAACGACGGGGAAGTTGTTTGTGGGCGCATATGTGTCGTTGCGCGGGAAAATGAGGTCCACCTCCAGTATACCGGTGCCTGTAGCACTAACGACGTTCCCTATACAGGCAGCGAGCAGCCAGCTCGCGCGAGGAAAGTGCATATTGAGTGCGAGTCAGATCCCCACGCGTCAGAAAGTCTGAAGGAAGAAGTACTCGTGGGTTGCTTCAAATGATCAGCGTGCGAAGACGATTTCCAATGTGGCAATCAACGGCGACGGCAAGGCGCCCCAAAATAAGGGGTCATGCCCCATCCGAAGCAAAGGAAATAGAGACAGGGGTCGGTGAAAGACCAGGTAGGGCCCCCTAAACCTTGGCCGCATGAGGTCGCGCCTTGGTGGCTATCGTGCTGTCTTCTCACAGGCTCGGCCCTCGAAGATTCTCACAGGTGGAATCGACGGAAAGCGCGTATTCGAGGGGATCCTGGCCCAGTCTTGGCGTGGCTCTCCGCGGCCAGGAGCGCAGCGTTACATTGCCTAGGAGATAGTTCCTGACGCTAACTGACACCTATATATTGACTCACGCCCGGACTTCTCGATTTGAGCGACTAGGACCTCTTCCTGGCCATGTAGCTACCCTGCGGCTCCAGCGGGATATCCCGCCCGCACTTGTTGTGATCCCAAAGCTTGGCACTTATACCCCATTGAGGAATAAACCCGACCAATATTGGCATTGTATATTCTTGATGATCCCGCTTGAAGCTTTGGATGATTCCCCCCATTACCGCCAATTTCACTGTGAACCAGACCTCGAGAGACTACCAAGGTTTCCCGAGGTCCGTTCTTCAGTACATACACGTAGTCAACATTATGGACAAAGATGGTGTTTTGTCCTCAAGGAAGCTCCCTCGCTGAATGCTATTGCTGAATTGGCCTGCTCAACAAATAAGCATCGAAAACATGAATCATTATACAAAGCAAGGCAACCGTCCACCACCGTACATCACGCGATTTTGATATGTCGAACTGCATGTGATCGTGTAAAAGGCCAGGATAAGGGAGCTTAGATAGAACAAAGCTCCCGAACAGCATGCAGAGAGATTTTGAACTCGCATTAAGATCCAGAAAGCACTTCCGATACTTCCCACTATCAAAAAAGACGCAGTGCCTGCCCGGAGTCTTTTTGGTTACTCGAGGACTCTGGTTCCGCTAGAAAGCCAATGGCAGCTGGCCTCTGCTGTGTAACAACGGTATGGGGTTATTATTTACACCTTTGCCGTCTCTGACCCCGCATTACAGGTGTTGGGACTCTTTTTTTCGACACTGTTTTCATCTGTGAGTTCACGCTCGACAGCAAACTTCACAGCTTCCAATACATCTGCGCAAGTCTTCCTCGGGGGATAGACGGGTGTTTCGTTGTCTTGGTAGACGCCGGTCCTGACGAGAATCGAGTACCAGTCCGTGTCACTGATACGATTGAACTCGTTCGTTCCGCGGATATCGGACTCGGGCGTGTCGCCGATAAAATAGATAGTTTGCGGCGGTTCGTCGATTCCATGCGTATCTTTGCGCCATTGTCGAAGGAGTCGAGTGGCGAACTCAAACGTTCCAAGCTGAGGCTTCCCGAATGCAATTGTTCTCAACTCTTTTCCGGTAAGCTCCTTATAGAGAGCCTCCACGGATGCCCTCAGGGCACCCATTCCGATGCGAGCATGTTCATGCGCGGTGGACCACACCATGTCATTGTGGGAGAAGTAAATCGGAGGCCCCTCATCAAACGTCTCAGAGCGAGTGCCCAGCCGTCCGTTTTTCGACATAAGGAGATCAAGGATAATTTGCTGGTCACCTGCCCAGTCCCTGCTGTCGGCAAACACAAGGATCGCATCAATGTTAGTTTTTGTAAAGTCCCAGTCCCTAGAATTGCGGTACTCTTCTTCAGTCAACTTTCGAAAGGGTGTTGTGCTCTGCTGCGCTTTGATGATATCGCCCGGTGTGATTACATTCCGAAAACCATATTCCTCTGCAACGACACGACATTTTTCGCCTTCGCCACCGACCACGAGGACGGTTCGATATGTTTCTGCCAGTTCGCGCATTGGTGTGTGACCACAGATGAACTGACCTGGTGACACCTCTATTTGTAGTTGTCGGCTGAGGTCCAGACAGCGTTCTTCTTCTGTTTTGCCACCGCCATTTGTTACGAATATATAAGGTCTTTATCCGATATCAGGCTTCAGAGTTCGGTCGAGGAAGAATGAGCGGACATACACTTTGACCTTGAACGGATTGTCGCCGTTTATATACTTCATTGCCTGAATAGATGCTGGAATAGCTTCTCCTCCTTTCACAAGGACGCCGTCAATGTCAAAAGCAAGTGCGAATTTGTCCGTAGTCCCAATACGTGGCTCCGGCCTTGGAGATTCTCGGGAGACTGGCGGAGTGATCGCGGGTGAGCCTTCGGTTGAAGTGGCCAGGGCATTAAGGTGCTGCTTGGCTACTTCCAATGCAGTAGCTGTTTCATCAGCATCGTATAGCGCCTTCACCTGTTCAGCCGGAACAATCACTTGCCACCCGTCGTAGAGGTCACTTGGGCTGGTATCGAGGCTGGAGCGCCTGCGCACTCTTTGGCTTCCAAAATCAGACGTGGCCGCCATTGTATCGGTGCAGAGGGTGCGACAGTGTGTAACGTTACCCATTCCCATCTACTTTCTTCCCAAGAAACGCTAGTTATGTATCTCAGGTGACACATCAACCTTGTTGCGTCATGATGATGTCGGCTCCGCTTGAAGACGGTTTCTCACGGACGAGCTCTAGTCTAAACCCTATCCTCCACACTTTATTGAATTCACTAACACATGACTAGTACATGAGAAAGTTGACACGCAAGAGGCAAAAACTACAATTGTCAATGTGATTCAGACGCTAACTTCCATCTTGCCCTCTCCCCAATTCCCAACGTCCCCCATCTCCCCGCGAGCCCCTCCGCGACATAAAATGGGAGTTGTTTGCCATTTTCATCAATCCTAAAGTCTACTAGAAGGTTTGCTTTCGGGGTCTTTCAGGCAGAAGAGCTCGATATCGCACTAGCATATTGAGTCCGGAAGATCGTCCACCGAGACGCATTTGGGAAGGTCGCTCTGGAAAGCCTGCTCCATTTCGCGTTTCCCTAGGGATGGCTTGTCAGGCAGAGGGGGTTTGCGTGGGATCAGTACGCCCGACCGAGTGCCTGTGATGGCGGACCAGAGCTAAATTGTGGAAAATTGAATAATTATACTTCCATGACGGAAGAACCTCGAATGAACCTAGTGGTAGCGGTAGGTAACACAAAAGATGTCGATATCCAGAGCGTTCTTTTCCTTCCTTCCTCGGGGTATCTTACGCTTGGCCGGGAATATGCACCTGAGCATGCTATACAAAAGTTGTCTCATTTCCCGAGAGCGTCCTTATTTTATAGAAATAATATACAGTCCTATATCCAAATTTCCGAAATACCGATCAGAAACTCGCCATCTCAATCCAACTTGCCACAAACGCCAACCGACGTCCCTTGTCAGCCGCCATGCGGCGCGAGAACTCATCAAAGTTGAGTTTGGCCCCGCTGCCACCGCGCTCCTTGGATTCGCGCTCGACCTGATTTAAATATGCCCAGCGAGCCAAGATTCGTTGTGGTGGTTTATGAGGACCAGCCGTGTCTCCATGTGGCTTGGCCGACTTTGGCGGAGGAAGTGGTTGCATAGGTGAAGGAGGAGGCTTGGGGGCTGTTGCTTCGGCTTCGGGAGAAGATGAGTGCGGAGAAGACGGGGCAGGGAGGGAGATGGTGCCGTTCGGTTCGAAGCGAAGACGATCAGGAAGGTCGGAGTTACTGGTTTGAGGGGATGCATCGGCTGCCGAAGCTTCCATCACTGAAGGCTCAGATCGGAAGGAGAGATGCGGACGGGTCGTCTCGGCGTCGGGGCGGAATTGTGGTAGGGTTGGATCGAAATCGGGGTTTCTGTGGATGTCGTCCACTGGTTCATCCTCATCGGAGGGGTCCCGGGAAGAAGCAGCCTCGGAAATCGGAGCTTGGTCATTGGCATCAGAGCTCGTGGCTGAAGCTGTATCGGAGTGGTCCTCAAAAGGATGGCTCTGTCCAAGCCCGTCTTCATGGTCAGGATTAGCAACATGGGTTGGTTGAAGACTATCATCGGAAGCAAGAGCCCGAGGAGAGGTTGGTTCCAATACGGGGCCTGAGTTCACAGATTCCAGATTAGGGCTCTGCACTGCGTAACCGGCACGTTGCAAGAGTTCATCCAGTGATCTATTTTGTGTCACCTCCTCAAGCTCCTCCTCGTTGCGCGGGTGCTTGGGCTCCTCTTCCTTGGGCTCCTCTTCCAGCTTCGGGGTTCCTGACTTCTCTAGGAGTTCGATCTCGTAGGCCCAGAATTTGCGGTCAGCACGCGTCCGGAAGACCTCCATGAGGAGATCTTCTTTTGGCTTGAAAAGGATGTCGAGCAACTCGTTGAAACCCTGCTGGGTGACTTGGTACAGGATTTCTTTGCCAACGTCCTTTTCAACCTCAGGAATCTCAAAACCACCCCACCGCTCACTAACGGGGATGCTACGAGAAGATGTTGATGGGTTCGAGCGCACATCGTAGTCGTCTGTGAGATCATCTTGAAACCGTACCTTTGATGAAGATCGTGAGCGAGGCGATGGCGGATGCGAGTCGAAAGTCTCTTCCTCCACGGACTCCTCATCATCACTCAAATCATCGTCGAAAGTCGGATCCCGTTGATACCCACTAGGGGCGGTGGCACCGTCTTCCTCGTCGGTATAGAATGCGCGGCGTCTCCAGCGTTCGTCGATTCCGTGCCGGCGAGTTTCGTCGATTCGTCTTTGGTCGTCATCACGCATTCTGTTATAGACAGCTGTCACGATACGAGCTCGGTCGACGGGGTCGTTGATTTCCTGAGGGGCCACATACGTTCCAAGGGCGTCGATGATGTCTTCCTCATGGATGTGCTCCGGAGGGGGCCAGTGGCCACTGGCGACGGACGAGCCAGATTCATCGGAATCACTGGCGTCTTCATCTTCGTCGTCGTCATTATCCTCATCCTCATTGGGCCTGGGGTTAGACCGACGGTTTTCAGGTTCGGCGGTTGTTGGAAGGCGGAGCGTGGACGGGAACAATGGCCTCGTTCGACCAAACTGCTCTCGCACAGCAGCTTCACCTACAACTGAGTGTCGGTCGCCAAGGTCGGCGCCGTCCTGCCGTAAGATTCCCTCGTTGTCGACAAGTTCCATATCGCCGTCCTGATTGACACGCTTGCCCTCACCGATTCTCGAAATCTCACCAGAAGGAATATTGCCTGGGAACGCAGAACTGATAGGTTGACTGCCGAGGACAACGTCACGAGCTCCACCTTCGAGAAAATCATCCTCCATGCCAGCAACCATATCACGGGTGAGTTCCCGACTGAGCGCGTAGTACGCTCGGAAAACCCGGAGGAAATCTTTTCGCTCAACAAAGCCATCGCCGTCGATATCATACCCACGGAACACTCGCTGTAATCTTTCATCATTGCTCCTGTTATTGAGACTGGCCAGACCCTTGAGGAACTCCTCGAATCCGATGAGGTTGTCACCATTGGTATCATAGAATGCAAACATGCGATCGTAGATGAGACTGGGAGGAGGCGGGCGAAGAGATGTGTTGGGAACGAAGCACCGGTCGAAGGTTTTGCGATCGATCGCCATGTAAAGTTTGTTCGGATCATCTGCCCACTCGAAGTTGGCAAGACAACGGAACTGATCCCAAAGCGCGTCGAGCTCGGTGTTTTCGAAGCCGGTGTCTTTCATCAAGCGTTTGGCAAGGGGTCGTGGGAGGCTACGGGGGAGCATTGCAGGCTTTCCAGGATACCACACCGGCTGAGATTGGCGCGGATTGCCCAAGAACGGTGCAGGGATCCGGACCTTGTAGAACAGATGGGTCTTGATATGTACCTGCATGGCCTCGCATGTCTCGCACAGATCGTAATCGATGCAGTTCACACACCGGTACCTAATACCCTGGATGGGCATGGCACCGCAGCTGTTGCACGTTACTCCACGGTGGATATACCCATCTCTCCGCGCCTGGTCCTCCGCAATGTGATAAAGCAGGTTGAGTAAATTCTGGCCTTCCCGCGTGGGTGAAGCATCGTTGTTCCCTTCCCTCCAGGAGAAAACGCTCTGGTCGTCGCCCGTTGCCTCCACACTGTCGGTATTCTGGGGTGGCGCAGTCACGTCGGGGAAGGTTGAAGTTGAGAGTGTGACTCGCTCGCCATTTTGTCGCCGCCGACGCAGCTCGGTTCCGTAGTTCTCGTCGCCATTAAACCGGATCAGCGCTCGTTCGATGCCTGCCCGGGAGATGCCTCGCTGTTGAAGCTGCTCCGTCAAGTAGGTCCGTTCCGGGCTGTTATCGGGTAAGGTGTGCGCAGAGGGGAAGTCGAGAGCAAGAAAGGATTCCAGGAAAGTGTCCTCCATCATCTCGCGCATGCGCTCGGCGTGGGCTGGTGGTACACCGACTTCCTCCATCAGCTGGTCGCGTGTTGCGAGCAGTGACGGGAGGAGACCACTTTCTACCCGCCGCCCATCTTCTGTTTCGATGCGGAATGTCCCGTACACACCATTCTGACGCTCGAGCTGCTCCAGGTGGGTGATAGCTCGGTACGAGGGAGTGTCCACGAGCCCTGATTCTCCGGCTTCGGATCGTCTGGAACGGCGCACGGCGCCTCGGCGTCGGAGAGAGGAATGCGACGTATGAGGTGAAACGACGTGGTTATGAATGTAGAGGAGGGCATAGGCAGCTGCAACACCGGTGAAGAGATATAGGATGGGCCGATATCGCGTTAACGAGACCGGCCCCGAGCGCGGCTCGGACATTGCGGAGGTTGCGCTGCTGTAAGCGAGAACGCGGTCACGGTTATTGAACAAGGGTCATTGTCAAGAAAGATAGTCAAAAAAGAGAGACCACACACAAGAGCAATTCTGTGCGGGCGTAGTTAGTGGTGAGGCGAATTGAAGATGAGACACGGGGAAGTCGGGAGCTCAAATCGCGGACATCACGGGGCCGGACGAGCCTCATTGTTAAGGTGTCATCAAATAACTACAGCACAACACAGCACAACAAAATCGTCATCTTGGACATTATTAGAATCAAACATACAATGATGATTTCATGTGAGGCATTTACCTAATATCCAGTTCTTGAGCACTATGTGCTCGATATAGACAGTCTAGAACCCAGATTCTCCAACTGGGCAATGCATCCATCTACTCCCGGCATCTCCTATGCAACTTTTGGTCTTCGTAAGAATGCAACGCGCACAAAATTTCAGTCATCGAGGCTTCTTTCTCTGAAATTAGCGGTGGAGCTTGCTCTCGCGCATGAAGAAGGCGCTGAACAATGCAAAAAACACTACAACAACCAGGAAGCCAAAGCCCTTGTTGGTCGACCAGCCGTAGCAATCGCGCACGATTTGAGCGACATCCGGGTCCAGCTTCTTGATGTAATCGAGACTTTCTCGGACCCCGTTGACTATCTGGTCGATGTCCTTGCTGTCGTGCAGCTCGGACCGGAGCCGCTCCCGCAGGAGTTGCTGTACAATGCTCGCCGACAAAGAGAGTCCGATCACCGAACCCAGGGAACGGAAGAGATACGAGCATGCGGTAACCACAGCTTGATCTTCCATGGAAGAATTGGAAACTGCCAGAATGATTAGCATATCTCGCCGATCGCAGGATATGACAAGGACGGGGACTCACTCAGGCCGATAAGGGTTGTGGTAACACCGATTCCATTTCCAAATGCCGCCATTACCATACCGATAATCATCGGGACTGTGCTGGCCACGACGCCTCCCGAGTAAAGATAAATGACGGAACATCCAACTGTAAGGGATGTATACGCCGCAATAGTCAACCAGTAGTATTTTCCAGTCCATTTCATCACAACACCGGCAAAAAGAGAGCCAGTAACACCGGCAACAATGCTTGGCAAGAGGCGCATGCCAGCGATAGTGGCAGATACTCCATCAACGGCCTGGAAATACAGCGGAATGTAGAAGAGCGCCGCGAGCCAACCACCGAAGCTGAAAAAGTTACAGCAATAGAGGGAGAAAAAGGTGCGGCTGAAGATAATATGACCGGGTGCGAAAGGCTCGGCCGCCAGATAGACCTCGACCAGGACGAAGACGATGAACAAGAAGACCGAGACACTCAGAGAGGCGATCGTCAAGGGCAGCTTCCATGACACATTGCTGCCACGGTCCAACCCCAGCAAGAAACCCAGAACGGCACCGACAAGGACGATAGCACCGAGGAAGTCAATGCGACGTAGCTTGGTCTTCCAGTGAGCGGTTTCACGAACCGGAAGCTTGAGCATCACGGAAACGGCAATGAATGCGAGGATACACAGCGGGAACTGTGCCAGGAACGCCCTTGAAGAAGTGTCAGACACGATCTACAAACATAATAGATGAAGATTCGGTGTCATACCAGCGCCAGCCTATGTAATCAGACAGGATTCCTCCCAGGGGTGCACCGGTACCCGATCCAGTCGCGTACAGGATGTTAATAATTCCCTGCCAAACACCTCGATCACGCAGAGGGACAATGTCGCTCATCAGGATACTGACAACAGTGGTCATACCGCCGCCGCCAATGCCCTGGAAGACCTGTTCGTTACGGTCAGTCATGAAGCGTGTCAAGATTCAATATGAAACTTGTGCCGTGACCTACACGTGCCGCAATGAGCTCATTGATGTTACGTGCCAATCCGCAAAACAGGCACCCAGTTCCAAAAATGGCATAGGCGAAAAGTAGACATGCCTTGCGACCAAAGATATCGCTCAGCTTGCCGTACAGCGGCTGGAACGAGGTCAGGGTCAAGAAGTAGGATGTCGCAATCCAGCTGGTCAAATTGAGGGCCTTCAGATCACTCCCAATCTGGCCGTAACTGGCCATAATAATAGTCTGGTCTGCTGCCGACAGGAAGATCTACCGTAATTGTTAGCCGAGGGAGTTGCGGGGCTGGGCCGAGCTCTTGGTGAAGCGTTCGAAGAATTGTGAAATACGTACTCCTATTGAGATGGCCGGGACAATGTATTTGAGCTGCGCCCTTGCATCAGGAACTGGCTCCTTGGCCAGGTCTTCCGTAGACTGCACTGAGTCCGCCGGCTGCTCCTCATCGCAACGGGGAATGGCCCCGGTAGATGCTGTGCCATTGCTATCACCAAGCAATGGGGAACTCTCGTTGTGAGTCCATTCTGGCGCCATTATAGCACGTCCCCGGAAGACTTGCAATTAAAAATCAGTAGGACTTCGCGAGTCAAGAAAGAAAGAATAAGAAAGAACAGCGAAATGCACCTACTCCATTCGGAGCCCGCACGGAGTCACGTGAAGATAAGCATTCCCCTCACTGAGTCTGCAAAGCCGACGAGCCAATCGCGTCAATGCTTTTACACGCTCGGGCCTCCGGCGTCGGCAACGGCCGATTGTGGTTTGGCATGCAAGTCTATACGGTAAACATTCCGTCTCCAAACCGGCGTGACCTATAGAGCCTATAGTGTATATAGCGCGGTAATACTAATAATAATAATGAAGTTATTTATAAGGACTACCGCGGGGATATAGAGGCCACGGAGGCCACGGAGGCGGTGACTCCCCAGCTCTCTTTTCTGCCATTTCCTTTATTTTGCTTGCTTTGCATTTACTTTATTTATTGGGTCTGCACTACTACCTTCTTTGATCTGCAGTATTAGGCTATTAATCTCGCTGCGGGCAGCTTCGTATACGCACTGGGCTGGTCACCGGAAGGCGCAAATCCCCGCATGGCACCTATATATAAAGGAAGCTCCACCGGGAATAAGATTATTGATTGATTGATAAAGTTGTTGAGACAATATCTGCAAAAATTCAGCCCGAAACGACCCATAGGGCTTCTCTCGGCGAACAGAAGAATAGCATGCGAAGTTCAAAAGAAATTATTGCGAAAGATCGACCTGCGAATGCTTCCGATTCTGTGTTATGTGTTTCTCATGAACTATCTTGGCAGAAGGTACATTCTGTTCAAACTCACATGGGTGTCTTGTCTAGCAAAGATCCAGCAACTTTGCACTGGGGGTTTGGAGCTAGTAATCCGCTTTGCGTTGCGGAGACAGAACAAGAAGTTGGATATAGAGAATGGACCAGGTGAGGGATTCCGTTATATCCTGTGAGATGACATGGTAGTATAACACGACCCCAGACCGGAGAGTTTTGCTATCAAATGTTTGAAACTTTACGAGAGTGCTCCTGCCAAATTGAGATTTATACATTATTGAGCATGAAACAAGTTCTTGTATCGTGATAGATCTGGAGATTGCTACGTTAAGCTGAGAACGCGAGGCTGCGGAATGAGCCGTGCCCTAGTGTGGGCTAAAGCCACAATCGATTACTAGCGCATCTATCGATAAAGAAAGAACTCGATAAAGAGGAAAATAAAAGAAGAGAAAAGACAGAAGGAGAAACTAGGCAAGGAAATATAGTCAAAATACAAACAGAGCAAGCGGGCGTCCGCAGCCGAGTCAAAATGCAAACGAAGGGAGCGACAGCGAGGCCTGCACGGCCGAGACATCCTATCAGGCTTCAGCCTGCATAACCCACGAACAAAAAGACAGACTGAAACTCTTGACCTAAAGTGCACAGCTTGTTTGGAACCTCTAGAGCACTCCAATGGGATAGACCGGAGCGATGTTGCGCGTATTGGGAACGATGGTCGGCATCGAGGTGTAGTGACGCACAGATACCGGTTCGTCCATCAGCGTGGGCGTACGGCGCACCTTTTTTAAGTCAGTGATGTGGGCGGCTATGTTGAGCAGTTTTGGCTCCGTCCAGGGAAGGCCCAGGATCTCCATGCCGATGGGGACCCCGATTGGGGCCTGGCTCGTGGGCGGGGAGAAACCGGCGGGCACGGTGACAACGGGAGATCCAGTCAGGGCGCCCAAAATGCCGTTCCGCCCGGACTGGGACGGCGAGCCAACCTTGACGACCAGGTTCTGCTGCTCGGGGTAGATGAACGCGTCCAGACGGTCAGCTTTGAAGGTAGACGCCAACGCCAGGGTGAGATTGCGGATTCCCTGCTGCTTGAGGAAGTACGAGGCGTTGCCTGTCGACGAGACCATGGCGGTATTGACAAATGAGTACTGCGAGGGGATTACCAGGAATTCGTGGCTATGGTAGAGCTCATCGAAGCTGATGGGATGCACACCGCCCAGGCTGAGGTCCTGCAGGTAGTTGTCCAACCCCTCGCGATACTCTAGTGTCTGGACGTCAAGGGCGGCCGAGATGGCACTAGAGTTGTAGATAGACTCATTAACGGGGACGACAATGGCCCCGGCCGCCGTCAGGGAAGCCACCACCGCGTCCATGACGTCGTTCACTGGCGTGGTCTCCTCACTCGTGGTGCGGTTGAACATTGTGGTGACCAGGCCCAGACGGACGCCGTGCAAGCTGCCGCGTCGCAGGGCTGCTGCATAGTTAACCCCCATGGCAGCTGGCGGCACAAGCGCCGTAGCATTGTCTGCCGGGTCGTATCCTACACTGGCCATGACCGTCAGCGCCGTGGCCACGTCCTCTATGCTGCGGCCCATCGGGCCAATCACGTCCTGCGTGTACGAGATGGGGATAATACCAGCCCGCGATATCAAGCCGCGGGTCGCACGAATGCTGAACAAGTTGTTGGCGCTGGCGGGGCTGCGCAGCGAGTTGACCGTGTCAGAGCCTGTCCCGAAGACGGCAAACGAGCTCGCAACCGAGACTCCGGTGCCTCCGGAGCTGCCACCGGGGGTCCGTGTCTGGTCGTAGGGGTTTAATGTCTGCCCGCCGGCGGACGATACTGTCAGGCCCTCCAGCGCCAGTTCGTGTAGGGTTGACTTTCCAAGGATGATAGCACCAGCATCACGGAGGGCCGTCACCGCGACAGCGTCCGTCGAGGGGCGCGAGCCATTCAGCGCGAGGCAGCCGCCAGTGGTGTTCATGTTCGCCGTGTTGTAGTTGTCCTTTAGCACAATGGGGATACAGAACAAGGGCTGCCTCGTCATGTGCCCACCCGTATGCAGCGCGGTGTCCATCTCATCAGCGATGGCGAGCGCATCCGGGTTGAGGGTCATCAGAGCATTGACGTCTGCATTGTAGGCCTCGATCCGGGACAGAAAGGCCGACACTACTTCGCGGCAGGACGTAGTACGCCCAAATAACGCCTCATGGACGCTGCTAATAGTGGCCTCTAGGGGGTCAAACTTTGCCCACACCGTAGGGAGGGTGAGCAGGGCAATCTGAAGCAATCTCATGGTGGATTGTACGATTTTGTTGCAGAAATACCTGTCCAGGGCGATTAGGACAGAGATACGGCTGGAAAGTGGCCCCCATATTTACTTGTGTACGGAGACTAAGGGAGATGAAGGCAGAATTTTGTTTTCTTGTTGGAAGCCCGTGCAGATGTGGAAGATAAGGACCGCAGTAGATTTTCATTCAATATCATGAGTATTGTCGGGTGTTCGGTCCTGCAGTAGTGCGGGTTAGCCAGAATTTGCTCCTATCATTGGCTGTGACCGGAGGAAACTGAGATAAGTGATAAGTCAGATAACTGAGATGACAAACGTATGACTGTTATATACTGTAAGCGCGGGTTAGCCAGAATTTGGCCTCATCATTGGCTTTGATCGGGGGGAGATAAGCCAGATAACTGATCATAAATGAGTACCTAGGTAGATCACTTTAAACAGATGTACTGTAAGCGCGGTTAGCCAGAATTGGGTCTCATCATTGGCTGTGATTGGAGAAAACTGCGATAACTGGGGTAACTTTGGAGATATTGTAAGCCATTTGGAGTTATTTGGAGACACTATAAGCCCCAGCAATCTTTGTCGACTGATATAATAATGAGAGAACATCATAAGGTTCAAGGACGTGCAGATTGGCTTAGGTATGCTATGGGGCGGATTGCTGACCATAGCAGGGATCCGCAGTATATACAGTGGTACCCCAACTGACCCCAACTGAATGTCTCAGTTTCCGACATCGGGAGGGCAACCGATTGTGACACTTCTAGGAGCCTGGAACAATTCGGACACTACGACCTGTTTCCCATCTTGCATTGATCATTGATTGGTCGTAAAAAACTATGTATGGGGGTTAGCAATTGATCCCTTTGGCGTTGTCGAAACGGGCGTTGTACTTCTCCTGATAGAGGATGGGCGTCTGATGACTAGGAAAAGCTTCTTGCCCAGGACCCGCAAGCCACGAGGCCGACCGGGTTGGCCCAATTAAGCGCCTTTGAAGATGAGAATATCTACGTGTCTTCGGAGGGTTAATTATCTTTGGGTATTGCCAGACACTTTCCGCTGGCGATGTCGGATTTAGATGCCTCACGACGTCCATGGTGACCAAGTTGGAAGCTCGCTTTGTTGCATGATGCATGTCGGGCTATCTTCGATGTTTCTATTTCATGATGGCATACTTCTTTTTGTGGGATCTTTTGACATATCAGATTAGGATCACGCATCAACCCCCCTCCTCCGGATTGCCCTCGTCCTCAGATCCAGATTCGACTGCGGCAAGGATTTTGCGCTCAGACTTCCCGTCCCTTTCACCTGAATTGGCAGCAGGTCCGGAAACCAGTTTAGCAGCTTCGATACCGCCAGATGTGACGTAAACGTAGTACTCCTTTGGGAAGTGGTCAATATGGTTGAAGAAAGAGCCGAACCTGCAATTAATGTCATGCGAATCCGGTTGATAAACGTGATTATGGACGAAGAGAAGAGAAGGGGGTCTTACGAGGCAGTTTGTTCTTCCTCGCGGAAGATCCGGTCATAGATTTCCCGCTGTTTGAACTCTTCCATTTCCTGAATTTATCAAAGGCGACGGGCTCACGGTCTAACCCACTGGCCTTAACGTTGTAGCTCTCGAAGATTAGACGTTTGAGCAACAATCCTAGGCCGGGAGCCTCGGGGGATGGCGATACGTTCGGGACCGTATGTGTCGGTGATACGGTCCGGAGTGCAGCTAGAGCGAACGACAAGAGCAGCTATAGCAAGCATCTTACGAATCTAGTGCACTATAAAGCTCTGGCTATGGACCTTCAGGCTGAGCTATTCGGTGCCGTTAATGACGATCGGGGTTAGGCTGACCTTAAATGACTTCATGTGACGCTTGGCGGACGGGTCCTTGAAGGTCTTCTGGATGGTATAATTGTGGAAGTTCTTAGTGCCTTCGTATTTATCTAGGCACTCTTGCAGGCGAGCCACCTAGGAGACGGGGACACGCCGCGAGATGGTCATCTATATAGCTTCCTTCGTTATATAATGACGAACTTCCGGCTCCTGGTTGACTCCATCTTCGTCGTGACTTAGTTGTTTTCACCGCGGTTGGATTTAGGTATAGGCGGCCTTTCGTGGAAGAAATCCTTAGAATCTAACCCTCGCTTCCTTCGATTCGCAGTAAAGTGCACGTGGTTATTCTCGCCGCTTTGCCCAGTGTGATCGTCTTTAAAAATATCGAAGACTCTCGTTATCCTAGGTCTATCTAGGCTAGTCATAGAGGGAGTACTACTAACTCGGGCGGAAGGATAAAGCGTAACCTCCTCGGGGTAATCGGGATAATTATTAGTGGCTAATGCATCGTTATAATAGATATTGGTGAAATAGATTGAGAGAGCTGGCTAATTTCCGATGCTAGAGATATTATATTAAATTAAAGAGTGTCGAAATAAATATTAAGAATATGACCTACTAAAGTCCTCTACCCTGTGCTCTTCTTGTGGCATATTATTCTCTAGGCTGTAGTAATCTACTTCGCGGCTTTCTCCTAAGGCCTTAAGTTGCTCTACTATAACGACGGTCTGGGTATTAAAGCTAATTGAAGAGTATCTTTACGGCGAATTTAGTGTTAGCTGCTTGAAGTTTTAGTGATCTAGCGTTACTATAGTGATAGAAAGGTTATTCAAATAGAGGAGAGCTAGAGTAGACAGAATAGAGAAGGATAACCGTAAAGAAGGTATCCTTAGGGATATTTATAATTTAGGCCTTATTGTCTCTCTACGCCCGTCGCACTATAAAGTGAAATACTAGAAGATCAGTATGGGTTTCGGCTTTATAGCCAACGCAATATAGTGATCAGACTATATATGTCATTGTTGTAGCTCCTCGGCCCTTTGTTGTGGCTAATTAAAAAGCTGTTCAACCCCGTAGTAGATTGACTGGAGGAAGTGTTCCTAGGAACACTAGTATGATATAGACTATGTTGCGAACTTCTTACTTAGAATTATACTCGGACCGATGGTCTATATCTCTACTTTGTGTGGCACGGTGTATTAATATATTCGAGGCCTATAGTAGGGCACGCGAGAATGTTTACCTAATGGTGTATGATGGTCCTGAGATCGAGCTAGCCCTAGATATAAAGAATCGAAGACTATATGGGAATTCTTATAGAGGATTTTTATTAAATAGAAGGCGAAATAGAGCTTATATTGTGAAAGATAGATTGGATGATATAGCGTAGAGATAATAAGATATACGGATATTCGATGTTATATAAGTTTGAAGTTCGAAGTTCGAAGACCGAGACGAAGTTACTCTAGCAACGTAAGAATACATTATTTCCTAGCCTTCGCTCCCAGGAACACCTATAGGCAGCAGTGCGGTTATCGTCAGAGCATGTAAAAGAACGGAGAGGCAAGATGAGATTGAATGGGCCGATGACCCTGAGCATTGGGGTGAGCGATCAGGCTGCTCAGGGAGCAACTCAAGGTCGCTCAGGGAGCAGCTCATGGTCGCTCAGGGAGCAGCTCATGGTCGCTCAGGGAGCAGCTCATGGTCGCTCAGGGAGCAGCTCATGGTCGCTCAGGGAGCAGCTCATGGTCGCTCAGGGAGCAGCTCATGGTCGCTCAGGGAGCAG
>JAPDFI010000039.1:0-247162 GCA_027569585.1 Penicillium silybi
AACTTGGACGTTCGGATGAAAGGCGGTAACGTAGGGCAGAACTTTTACTTCCATATGTTGAATTGGAAGTTGATACACTTCTGTGTATGCTGTGTCATATAGATATATGCACCGAGATTCTGACAAGAGTCTATTTACGCACCGCTTCCGGTACAGCGGTGGGACAATTCTGAATAAAAGCGGTAAGTTTGTCCCCTAAAAAGATAATAAGAGATTAACACTAACACTTAGCGGTTAGGGACGGTAGGTCTAGTTAGCGATATATAGCAAAATCTAATTATAAAGTATACCGATATTCAGACGTTCCTAAAACATTACCTTCCACGCCGCATTAGTACAGATATATAGGCCTTAATATAAGGCCTAGAGCCTAACTCTGCGATGATATAGGCGGTTACTTAAATAGGGAGATAGATCGACACTTAGCGGCCTCGTAAGATTATAGAAGAGCAGAAGGTAAGTGTGGAAGGCACTCCAGAGCTATAAGAAGCTATCCTAAAATAGGGCAATCTCGCCGAAAAGCTTAAGCGCGCCAATAAGACAGGCCACAAAAAACTAGACTGGCTGCATTAATTAAAGAAGAACGTCATAAATATACGCAACTGGCTACTCTACGATCTTCGGAAGCGTATAAGGGAGGATTTTGACAGTCACTAGGCTATCGTTGACATCGGGCGGTAACTCGCCAGTAGTGCGCTTCACAACGAAGAAACTAAAGAGACACTATAGACTGAGGAACATATACTCCCCTAGTAGATCTTCTTGCTAGGGAAATTGACGACTTAGCCGATATCGCTCTCTTTAGAGGCAGAGTGGATACAGCGCAATAAGGCTATAGAGGCTATCCGTATATATTACGATGTGCGGGAGGGTGGGCCTTATCGAGGTCGACGTTATCCTAGGCCGCCGCCCCCTACTAGGAAGAATATTATAGTGAACAGTGTTCTAGCTTAGGTTTCTACTATATATCAATCGCTATCCTTACCAACTGAAGAAGCACTGCGAAAGGCAGAAACTCACATTCGAACAGCCATCAATCCTTTAGGATACTTCTAATGCTATAGAAATAGGGTTGAACCGGATAAACGCTGAATAAAATATTATTCTCGCTATAAACACCTTTTGCGTTATTTTAGAGCCACGCATCTAGACGACCGTTGCTGTAACTACTGCAATAAGCCAGTCGAACATAAGATGGAGTTAAGGAGGCATGCGCATAAGAAACACCGACTGAAGACTTAGATGAATGCTATTTCAGATAGATGGCGATGTCAATTTTGCGGATAGTCTTCTCAGCCTAGCTGGGCTGCGACGATAGAGTCATCGTGGGTTAGTCAGGCTAGAGGTAAGCCGGCTACATCGGCTGCGACCTAATTGGCGATCGAAAATGGCTCCCACCCCTTAACTGAGGCTTTTGGGCGAATAGAACCAGATATAAAGAAAACCATCGATTCTCATAAAAATTAAATAGCTAGGGATATCATGCGCCCCTAACTGGTCATAGGAGATGCTTCATTGGAAGAGCCAAGGGAACTAATAGGAAAACACATACCTCGCAGTCTTCTAGGCGATTATGTTATACTACTTATAGATACAGTCGGTTCTATTACCAGAAAGCCCCCTCCAGAGCTTTCATTCACCACTCAGAGGCCGCGTCAGACCCTAAGGATACCCTAGAAGGCATAAGGGAATAGTGCCGCACCGGAGAGTAGCTTCAATAGATAAGAATCATCAATAATATATAGACTTTCTTTTTCAGGGCGAATCACCTAGGCTTGTATTTTTTCCGGTAGAGGAAATACCCAAGGGGCTCGGTAGGGCATTGCTCAGTTTCGTCGATGTGGATTTGATCTCTGGGAGCCGGACACCGTAAGGGTGTGAACAAGAATCTCAGATTAGGGCTATTGCAGCACCTAAAATAGGGTGGCAGGATCTCTAAAGGGGGTTGGTAGAAAACGACTCTTACCGGTTGGTTTTGGCTTACTGCACTAGCGCTCAATCTATTCTCACCCTCGGGTCGCCTATTTAGTTTTGTTCCCGAAACATGGCGGCCATGATTGCGATTCTAAATTGTGGCTTTCAAAGGATAAAAGGAGGCAAGTCTTCCTTCGATTATTTATGGCTTCCGAATACTTGCCAATTATTTCCTGTCTGTAAATCTAATTTTATGCCTACCGTTCACCTCTTATATTATAAACCTTGAAATCACTCATTATAATAGCGACTACCTCTCGCGGATAACCTGAACTCTCCAGCCGGGAGAGAAAATCTTTTCGACAGAGAAGAGATCGGCGCAAATTGAACCTTGAGAAGAAGTTGAATGAATACAGCAAGATGTGCGGGGCGGATATTTATTTAGGCATTCGGATTCGAGATTCTGGCCAGGTTTTTATCTTTTCAGCGGATACATCGGGATTTTGGTCATTTCTTGGCTCCTAGCTAGTATATCCTCGGCTATACCCGTAGTTTGAGACGCGCTGACCTACGCAGGCGTTATATTACCCAACACTAGTGCAAAAAACCGGACGGAATATCTAGGACGTATGGCAAATATATGCTTTTGCCTTGGGGGCTTCCAATTCCATGCAGTGGGTTTCCATGCGTCGAATTTCACCGCCCGCGGAGAGTCGAATAGGCGTCTATTCGAGAATACATACAAGCTATTCTCCTCAATGAGGCGGATTATGTCGCCGTTGATATTATTTTGTTCGGCCTTTTAATCAGTGTCATACCATCCCTCCAGCTCTTGGCACTAATGTGATCCTTTTTAGATACCTGGGAGTTTCGATTTCGACTTTATTTTCAGAAAGGAATTCGCTTTCTGTGGAATGGAATCACTCAGCTGAATATGCACGACCGTATACTATGAGGGGAGAGAACAAAGGTCGCATACCAACCTCCTTCCGTCTTTTTGTTGACTTTGGAATGAATGCCGTTCACTGCTTCTATATATCTCCTGCTCATGTTTTCTCCCCCTCGCAGCGTACTCTTTGCTCTGGCTGTGTCAGACCATGGATCTCCACTCAGTTTCTGCCCTGCGATGATAGCCGCCGGAAGGCGTCTCGGACAAGGCTAGAGCTCGAGAGCAAAAAGCCCTAGCCTACCCACAGTTTAGGAAGTTCGGGCTCGAAGAACGGCTCCAGCCCAGCATGTGGCCCATCGAACGCGACGACATCTAGTGCAGCCAACCAACAAACCCGGGATCAGTGCAGTTGAAGTGTCGCGTGAATTCACCGTGAAGGCCGAGCAGTTCGCGCATCGGCGTCGGCTTCCGGCTGGTCCTGGCCAAGTCGTCCTTGGCTTCCTTCGACCACAAGAACGGGTAAATAGACAGCCCCTGATCGCGGCGGAGACCCACAACCTCCCCGTCCCAGTCCGGCCAGCGCAGGGTTTCGTAGAAGGTATCCAGCCCGCCGGACATTAGCCACGTAAGCCATGCACTATACCCACATTCGAGGGAAGCCCAGCCCAGGGAACCCGGCTCGAAGTAGACCACATCGCCGGGCTCACCGGGCCGCCCGTGCGCGGCTGGGTCGGTGCCGTTTAAGGCGAAGACGCCTCCAAGGACGTCATGCGCGATGACCAGCCCCTCGTGCGGGAAGCTGTCCGGAAACAGCTCTATGGGATCCCGGCCGGAGCCGGTGATGATGCGGTTCACTTCAGTAATGCTAGGCATGCCATCAGGACTTGCGGACCCGCCGTATACACGGAGCCAGCCTTGATCGACAAGGAGCCCGCCGCTGTTCAGTGTGACCGCGCCCAGAGTGGACCGGACTGTGACCTGAAGCTGCAGCAGAGCCGCATCGCACTCCGGCCGGACCGGAGGAACCACGACCACGTCCACTGACGACTCCGCTATCAGCTGGCTCAAGCTCGGCCAAGCCGGGTCCAGGACATCTGTTAGCTCCGAGAGTGTGTACACGTCCGCGACACTACTCGCCATGGAGTTAGGAAGGTAGGTGGAAGTGGCAGCCGGGAAGTGGTGAAGGTCTGTTGAGATGCAGAGGGTTCTTGGTCAGCTTCATACCGGAAAGTTAAGAAGGAATAGAGGATAGTCGGGACGAGAAAGAGGCTGTGGGCAGCCTAGAGATCTGATCACCCCGACGTGGGCTATTTCGTACTTTACCCGCAGCTCGACCGCTCTGCGGAAGGTCGACAATAACGCCGACTGTAGATGGTGAGAAGTAAACGAAATCAGAGTGGCTTTTGGAAGTTCCCGTGCAGCACGGCTCCCGTGAGATCTTGATTGATCAGAGTATTACTGTCCTGGGTGCAGGAGGGATGTTGATGGCCGTCGGCAGTAGAGGTTATCGGATGATGTCAAATCGTGCGGCCGAGCGCCTTCCAACACTGAGAACAGGGGAAGTGTTCCTGCAGTTGGTAAATTTAAGTGATCTGCAATATGAGTCTATCACTTTGAGTTGGTTGAATACGAAGATCGTCAAGTTGGACTGGAAGGTGGGGAAAGGCCAAGAAAGTTTACAATAGACCCGTAAAATATAATCTTATCTCACCGCTACGCCCACGTTGCTTGCACTCTGGCACAACGTCGACGCCTTGGCACTTGGACTCCTACGTCCGATAACACCGAACAACTTGAATATTCCAGGCGACGAATATCATGGGAACAGGAATTTTAACTGTCACTAATTTCAGAGGCCATGAAAATTCTAATAGCGCTAATTTTAATGCTCCTAATTTTCCAGTCCTCGAATCTTAGACGTCCCCTGATATTTTATTCCTCAGACTTTTTAATGATCCATAATTCCCCAGTGGCTAATATTCCATCACTCTAACAGGGCGGCTTCGGAGCTGGTGTCCCGCCTACCCGGTCGGGAACAGAACCCGCGCAGCATCAGTTAGATACCGCCCACTGCCGCTGACCCCAACGCACCACTGTCAGGATTTTGTGGTTCTCTGAGGCTATTTACTTGGACGTGGGCAAAGCCGCTGGTGTCTCGTAGAACATTTCATTCGTTTCATTTGGCAAAAAGATGCAAAGGGATTATCTCGGATGATGGGTGGCCTCTGGATTGAAGGACATGGACTTCGAGCTCGGGTAGACAAATGTCATCAATGGACCTGAATTGCTTGATACGGATCCATCAGCGACAGCAATCTGATGACCAGCATCCATATAGGCCTTGGCTCGGGTAATTTACGTCTCATGCTATGGTCGAGGGGTCATCGTACTGTCCAAATCTTCAAATCGTGTGGATCACGGTTCAGAATCTCTCGTAAAGGCGGTGTAGTGTGAGATGGAGACGTTGGGCAACTCCCCTGTGTTCCCGCGCGGAACCTATCTCTCATTGGACTATGCGTTTCTGGCCCCCAACTATGGTCGGCTGACAGATTAACTAACGTAGAGGCTGAGGTGGTCTTAGCTCAACCTCACTTGGCTGGTCGCCCGTTCACAGATCAGACACTGCGGACTACCTGTCTGGCGACCTGTATCCTGACCACGGAAATGGCGTCCGATCTTGTGAACGATTCAAAACTGCCAGTTCGATTCTCCGCAGACTACACCTATCACGCCGTTTTCAAGTTGGATCTAAGGCCTGGACAGCAGGTGCGACGACACCGACAGGAGGAAGTTTGGAGGAAAGTGAAACATCTTGGGGAAGGAGGCTTTGGGGGGTTTGGCTAGAAGAATGCCTGACATATTTGGAGTTTTGGCTGATAGGTGAAGAATATGCTTGAATTTATTTAGGGGAATCAAAGCTCATTTGTCTGCAGGGTCGGCCGAAAACCTATCATTGTTCTGTCAATGATCGGGACCTCACTATCCTTAGCCTGGGAATTGGCTGTACTTGGTTTGCCAAGCATCATCCGAGTCCAATTCATCCTGGCTGGTCCATTGTTTGCTATCGTCGGCGGTGGAAACACCGTGCTTCTCGCTAATCTATACTCGATCGCATCGGATTTGGTGGCTCAATTAGACCAGTAAGCCCTGACAGAAACCTGTTTCAGTACTTCATCTGACGTCTGACATCTATCAAAAGAGCATCTGCATTCTTCCTCATGGCATGTTCCAGTCTACTTGGTGCCTCTGTTGGGCCAGCTATTTCCTCCATCTTCATGGAAAGATTCTCTCCTTGGGTTCCAGCCTTAATCAGCTTCTTCGCTAACTTATTCGCTCTAATCCCACTATTCTTCGTAGCCGAAACCTTGTCCCTATCAAAATGCGACTCTAAACCCGAGCAAACTCCCGACGAGTCAGAAGAAGAACCTAATAGCTTCCGATCGCACCAACCCCGGCATCTTCACGTCTTTTCTATCGCATCGTTAAAATCACCTTCTGTGGTTTTTGTCTTGGCCACATTCCTGACGGCCGCGCCCGAAGCCCTTGGCACGTCCCAGTTTTTGGCACAATACATTAGCAAGCGCTTTGAGTGGCCTCTCGCAAAAACGGGCTATCTCTTGACCCTGCGTGGTGTCATCCATATGGGAGTCTTGCTCTTCACTCTTCTTCTCCTCTCAAAGATACTCTTGCGATACCAGTCTCCACCCGCCAAAGACCTGACACTCGCCCGTGGATCAGTTGCATTTGCCGCCGTCGGGGCGATCTGCATGGCTGAGTCACAGATAGAATTGGTAGTTACTGGGCTAGCGGTTCATAGCCTGGGATCGGGTCTGGCCCCGCTCTGTCGCTTGCTAGCGACCAGCTATGTGGTATCTCAGGATACGTCCAAATTGGATACCGTAATCGGTATAGTTGAAACGGGAGGGTCACTGTTCGCTGGACCGGCACTCGCGTGGTTATTCGAGACAGGAATGAGACTGGGAGGTACATTGCTTGGGTTGCCGTATTTTGGTTTGGCAGGGTCGTTCGTGTTTTGTTTGGTGGGCTTGATGTTTGTTCATCCTCCTGCCCAGGAAGAGGAAACCGATGCATCTTAGCTTACGCAAGATCTGAAAAATTATTGCCGGACAAGAAACCTATTGAAATTTGCTATTTGAATGCCCATGATGGCCCCCATGACTCAACCCATCTAATCCATGTAGGCTCCCCAGCATCACCATCGAAGGATCCTTTGCACTTTCTATTCCAGAACCTTTCTCCTTGATCGAAGTTGAGATCCTCACCAGAGACCATTGTAGTAGTGCCTCAAAGTCACGACACGTACGCGTCGTACGAAAATCGGGGCCGAAAGTTTTCGCGCTTTGATACCAAGTAAGTGGGACTGGTTTTATGTCGGAATTACACATAACGGCCTGCCGAATATAGTCGAAACAATGTTCTAGCAACTAGTCAATTGACAGAATAGCTACAGAACACACTTCGATACCCACCAACATGCAGCTTTTCGACACCCAGTGACTGCTTCGGCAGGTAGTATTCGGGATAAAGGGCTTTTTCGAACCATGTTCTGGACCAGTGTTTCAGTTAGCCTATTTGGAACATTCTTGAGTTGAGATAGCCGTACGAGGCAATGCATTTGATGGATTACATCAAGGCCGGTCAGCCAGTACCCGTCGTACAAAAGTGTTTGGTCCCTGACCATATCGGCTTCTGACCCCTCAAGCAATATGATCGAGGCTTGCAATTCGTTTAGCGAGCCGGAACCTTAGAACGTCACATTTAAATGAACTTTTACCTAATTCCACTCGACCCCACAGGGAATCTATTTCGGCCCACTTCTTTTCTCCTTGGGTAGACTCTATCACCAGGTTTCCGGTCTCGTTATACACGAGGGCTCCCGTGAAGCGTATTTCGTGCTCTAATAAACCATTCGCTGCCGGCTCTGTGGATTGTTTTATGTATTAGCCTAAATCCTTCAAAATACCCGTAGTCACCTTAATATTGAGGCTCGCTTACCCAGGTCTGTCCTCCGCCATGGCTTGCGAGTTGTTGCAAAACCCTCACGATGTCCTCCTTTCAGGAGGAGAAGAGATGAAATTACTGCAAAAATAGCAAAGAAAATAGTGGAAAAGATCCAAGGCCACGAGGAGGTTACATTTTCTTGAAATGATTCATGCCTCGTGTTCTTGTTTGTTGGGATGTCTTCCTTCTCTGCTTCTTCATCCGTGGAGTGAAGATGGGACCAGGAAGGACTGGGAGATCTCAACAACAAAGCTATATCCTGGAATATGGTTGACATATTTGCACGCCAAGGGCATATGGTTTCGCTTGTACGATCTGCGGAGCGCTATATGCCCTTGGGTGCTCAAAAGAGGGGAGATAAGATACTATGGGTATGCCCAATCACATCCACTTAAACGAGTATCCCAGTACACAATGCAAGTTTGCTGGCACCGGGAACCCCGTATAATCAGGTTTAGAGGGTCTTGAATGATGGGGCCGCCGCGGATATTAGTGGGGGTGCTTACCAAGACAGTAATAGGGGAATACGTGAGGCGAAACATTTTTGTGGGGAGGGGCCATGGAACTTCACTAACTTGGCTAGCTCCGACTAGCGGGTACTAATTGCCTAGTTTGTCACCTTAGCTCGAAGACTATTATATTTTCAGTTAGCGTGTTAAAATTCCTACAAAGGCCCAATTCTGCCAAGGTCATAATTATTCTTGGCACAAAGCCTCGCCGACGGGGTCCGGCAACGCGCTACAGTCCGATAAGTTTTACTTCACCGCCAATCATGGCTAATTCCTTATACGCTTTCCTGATGAGACAAAGAAAATGCGTTTGGTGCACATCTTGTCTAGTCCTGTCTAGTATTTTCTTATCCGGCCTAATGATAGCCTTTTCAGCCTACAATTTTGCACTTTGAGATACTTAACAGTTTACATAATTTGACAAGGCCGGTAATTAAGGCTGCCATATTCCTCGTGCGAGTGGCTTTTCGAAGAAAAAGGGTTGCGGCCCCCGTCGCATATAGAATCAACCTCTTTGCTTATTATCAACCGAAATTCATCAATATTCTCACTTCGTATTTTAAACCCCTATAATCCCCTCTGCCTGGCTTTACCTGTCTTGCCATGGCATCAACACCAGCCACGGGCGCATGCGGCGACAGCCAACTTGGGCCCATAGTCGCTACAACGGACTGCCGTGGGGGCTTCGACTTTACGGTACTCTTCGAATCCGCCATTTTTAGCATCCTACCAGCCGCTTGTTTCCTCTTGTTAGCAACCTTTCGTTTGTTTCAGTTGTCTAGACAGTCGCCAAAAGTGCTCTCTTCCGCATTCCGCGTCGCGACCCTGGTGAGTACATAACTTCTTATCGGTATGTGTTCGAGAAGAAAGCGACTCTAAGTATTGTCATCATACAGGCTGTCTCCATAGCTTTTGCAGCCATTCAAATTGGTCTCCTGGTACTTGTTGCAACGCAAAATCCTCTTGGTGGACCTGTCTTACTTGCGAGTGCAATTATCGATCTTGTGTCGGCGCTGGTCATCGTGATTCTCATTGATCTGGAGCATTTCAGATCCATTCGACCATCGTTTCTCGCCTCAGCTTACTTGTTCGTCACGCTACTTCTGGACCTTGCGCGCGTGCGCACAGCTTGGTTGCTACACGGCCACCAGGCCTACTCTGCTTGTCTCTCTGCGTCTCTCGCTGTAAAGGTACTCCTCTTGATACTTAATAATGTTGAGAAGCGGAAGTGGTTTGTGCCCACTGAAAAGGACCACTCTTTTGAGAGTGTGAGCGGGCCTTTTAGTCGAGGCTTATTTACTTGGCTGAATGGTCTGCTATGGAAAGGGCATTACGTGTTACTCACCGGGGATAGTTTGCCCCCTGTCAACGAAAAGATATTGTCTTCAGAAGTGGCTACTCGATTCGCAGATTCATGGGTGGGCTGCTCTCAAAGTGGAAAAATGGCTCTGCTTCTGGCGGTGATCAAGTGTCTCCGCGTGGACATTGCCACGATTGCTTTCCCACGGCTCTGCGTCGTGGGATTCAGTATTGTGCAGCCGTTTCTGATTGGAAAAGTTGTTACCGTTCTACAGCAGACCGGCTCGCTGTCACAGGACATGGGCTACGGCCTAATTGCAGCAACCGCAATTGTCTTCACCGGGATTGCTGTAAGCCAGTTTAGTCCACTCGGGCAGTCAAGAAAGAAACTCATATACTTTTATAGGTTTCCAGAGCCACATACGAGCATTTAGGATATCGTGCCACAACCATGCTTCGTGGCGGTCTGATGACTCTCGTTTTCCAGCATATGATGGATGTGCCTCTAGGAAGCACCGACGAATCCAGCGCGATGGCCCTTATGGGGTCTGACATAGAGATGCTTGCGGAATATTTCTATCCAGTAGTTTGCGAAACCTGGGCCAATGTGCTACAATTGGCACTCGCTACATGGTTGCTACAAACTCAAGTCGGTGCTATCTGCATCGGTCCAATTTTGGTGGCAACAGGTTAGTGCCTTTTTCTCTAAACATTTGTTTGCGGTGTCCTTTGACTGACAGCGCTACACTAGTTTTCATAGCATCATCCTTTGCCATGGGTAATGCTGTTTCTGCTCGGCAAAAGGATTGGCTTCGGGCCACCGAGAAGCGTATCAACTTCACGACTTCCATTTTAGGGTCTATTCGAAACGTCAAATACCTTGGACTTACCGAGATAATGAGCGCTATGATTGAGACACTACGTACGGAAGAGCTTGAAGTCTCCAAGAAATTCCGCCGACTCCAGTCCATTCGTATATGTATGGGTGGGTGCTACCTTAGTCCATATTTCGAGCCAACTACATTAAAATAAGGTATTCGTCAACTTACTGAAAATAACCTCTAGTTAATTCCCCTTTGACCTTTGGGCAGCTCGTGACACTCGCTGCCTATGCGATATTAGCAATGCTGCAGGGCTCTGGCGGTCTTGCCGTCAACAAAGCCATCACATCTTTGTCGCTCATAAACTTGATGATCACGCCGCTGAGCTATCTTTTGATCGCTATTCCAGACGCATATGCATCAATAGGTTGCCTGAATAGGATACAAGACTTTCTCAAAAAACCGGGCCGTGTTGGTGCGTACTTCATTTCTCTATCATATGGCGCTTAACCACGTTTCGCTATTCCTGAATGCCGAATTACACTCCACATCCTCAACAGACGCTGACTAGATCTTGTTCTACACAGAAAGAAGACAACTTTCTCAGTCGCTTTCAACTAAATCTACTTCGACCACTAGTATTTCCGCTATCGAGCTTCGTTCATTTCCAAAAGCTCCACACGTGCAGAAAGAAGTGGTTCTGTCACTGCGCAATGTTCGATTTGCCTGGAGATCCCCCTGTCCGACAAAGACACCGGGAATCACACTCAGCTTTGAATCCTCTCCCACCGGCACTCTCATTATCCTTGTGGGCCCAGTAGGCTGCGGTAAATCCACCTTCCTAAAGGGCCTCGCAGGTGAAACTCCCATACTGGAAGGTGAGCTTTTCATTAAGCACCCAGACTTGGCATTCTGTGACGAAACACCATGGCTGTCTAATGCATCAATACGGAGTAACATTGCTGGAGACGATCCATCTACATTTGATCCAGACTGGTACGGCACCGTTGTAAGCGCATGTGCGCTAGATCCGGATTTGAAGAAGATGGCAGCCGGTGACGAGACACCCGTGGGTAGTAAAGGGTCTAATCTCAGCGGAGGACAGCGACAAAGAATTGTTAGTGGATTATTCCTATGCCTGGGTTCGTCATTCACTAACAATTTGACTTATACAGGCTATCGCACGTGCCGTTTATGCTCGTAAACGCATCGCCTGCTTCGACGATGTTCTGAGTGGTCTTGACAATGCAACCGCTAGACATGTCTTCAATAATGTATTTGGTCCGACTGGACTGTTACGTCAGCTGGGCTGTATGGTCTTCTTGGCAACTCACACTGGTATGTGCATCACGGCTACCAGATAGCTCACTTAGCCGACCGAAACTTTCATCTCACACTGACCATGCTCTAGTCCATCACTTGTCCCAAGCCGATCTGATCATGGTACTCGGGGAGGATGGCCGAGTCGTCAATCAGGGTAGATTTACCGAGCTTCGAGACAAAATTGACGACTTGACTCACATCGCCGGGATTCAACTCACGCAAACAGATGAGGCAGAGAGAGGTGATGAGTTACCAGAGCTTCCCAATAAAACCGCAGAGTCCATCCACGCTCCCTCCACGGATGGCCAGCGCCAGGAAACGGATCTCGCTGTATACAAGTACTATTTCTCTGCGCTGGGCTGGTTGCGAATTTCTGCTTTGCTCCTCTTCCTAATTACCGAGGCTGGTATGAGCGGATTACGCTGTGAGTTACGACTACTACATTTCTATATTTGGGTTATTTAAGCCAACGGCAGCTGACTCGCTTTCCCATAGACATCTGGGTCGACCTCTGGTCCTCAAGCAGTGATAACGCCGCAGCCTCGCGCCTAGACTACTGGCTTGGGCTGTATGGAGCATTCTCGGTTATTCAAGTGCTTGCGCTAATGCTGGCTGTATTGTAAGTTTCACCATCGTCGGCCAAGATTTTGTATCCTAGCTGATTGGTTTGCTCTGGTACTAGCTGGACGTGGGTTGTTATTGTCCCCGCTGCTTCTAAGAACCTTCATTCTATCGTGCTACGCTCTTGCATGAGGTCAGTGTCTCGATATACTCACATAGATAACTGGCTAACAACCATAGCGCTCCAATGTCATTTCTGTCGAATGTTGAGACTGGAGACCTGGTAACCCGCTTCAGCCAAGATATAAGACTAGTGGACATGATCCTACCTCGGGGATTTATATCTACAGGGTTTCGTAAGTTCAGTGATTAAATTGCTAAAATATCGTGTCCATAGTCTGACTACAACTACGTCCAGTGTTTTTTGGAGCTATCACGCAAGGCGCCACTGCTATCGTTTCACTTCCATACCTAGCAGCAGCTCTGCCCCCTCTCATTGGAGTTCTGGTACTGATCCAGCGGTTCTATCTCAAGACTTCACGTCAACTGCGGCTATTAGAGTAAGTCTTTATCTCTATATCGTACCCATTCTAATATACATTGCGTGATTTATCACATTCATAAAACTAATGCCGTTCACCTACAGGATTGAGCTCAAGAGCCCTCTTTATACCCATTTCATTGAGTCATTGGCTGGAGTAACCACTATCCGGGCCTTCTCCTGGACTCACGCCGCCTCGACTCGAATGATTTCAATGCTAGACGTCGCCCAAAAGCCCTACTATCTTCTCTTGTGTATTCAGCGCTGGCTGAGTCTGGTGTTGAATTTGATTGTCGCTGCCATCACGGTACTTCTTGTTGGTGCCTCTCTCGCGCTCCGCACTCGCGTTGAACCAGGTCTCTTGGGAATTGCCCTTGTCATGATGATGGATCTGGGACTTGTTTTGTCTGAATTAATTCAGAACTGGACGTTGCTTGAAACTTCACTTGGGGCTATTTCACGAATCAAGGGGTTTGCCGAAGAAACTCCGAACGAAGAGTGCAACACGACCATCCAGACTTACAATGAGCTCCCGGAATGGCCGACCCAAGGAGAAATCGTATTTTTGGATGCGTCTATTGCTTGGAATGATGAGGCGACGCCTTTGCTTAATAACCTTAATCTTCGCATCCGTGCTGGAGATAAGTTCGGCCTTTGTGGTAGAACAGGAAGGTAAATTTTTCTCTTACCACTGACTTTCAATTGAAGGCATGTTTTTCCCGATCCAAAGGAAATGCTAACATATGATCGACAAAATAGTGGCAAAAGTACATTAGCGTCATCGCTCCTACGTCTCAATGAGATTTGTTCGGGTCAGATCTTTATCGATGGGCAAGATATTTCCCTTTTATCCAGATCATTAACCCGACAGCGCATCAGCTGTCTCAGTCAAGAACCGTTTCTTTTCCCTGGTACAATCAGGCAGAATGCCGATCCACTGAATGTGGTATCGAGCACGGAAATAATCGATGCACTAAAATCCGTCGGAGTTTGGGGCTCCCTCACGACAAGCCACAATACCATGGATGAAGTGTTGCTGGATTTAGATTTAGATGAAGGCATTCTATCCCAGGGCCAAAAGCAACTATTTTGTCTGGCAAGAGCTCTGCTGAAGCGAAGCAAAATTCTGATTCTAGATGAGCCAACAAGCAGGTATGTTAATTAGCTATCCTCTATGCCTCTCCTGGGTTGCCTGGTACCTAATCATCTCTACAGTCTTGATCCTGAAACGGATGCCAAAGTGCAAAAGGTCATACGGCAGTCTTTTACTGACTGCACCGTGATCATGGTGGCGCATAGAATCCACACTCTACTCGACTTTGATCAAGTTGCTGTCCTGAGCAATGGTCAGCTTGTAGAAGTGGGAAATCCACAGGAATTATTGAGCAAGAGTGGTGAATTTGCAAAATTGCTGGATCTGGAGTTGTAATCTGTGTGGGGACTTCGATCCTTGTAAGCAATTTTCCTTATTAGAGCTATGACCGAGGTAGCAATACCAGTAACTTTGTAAGCTCGCTTCAAATTTATATTTGTATCTTCTTCGAATGTTCTTCCGATAGTTCTGACGCACATAGGTTCCAAATTTCCAAGACCTGAAGGTTCACAAACACCTCCACCACTGCTTCTAACTCGCCGATTTTGTAGTACCTGACCCCTTTTCCAGAAGAGATTTCCCACGGAATCTGTCAATGGTTCAAGCGATTCTGATTTGCCTATATTGATAGTAACACAGCTTTAAACCTCCACCATCTCTTTGGCGGCATTTTCCTTAGACCCTCCAAACGTATCCGTATATCGTCCCTCCATGCAATCTGACACTGTAAGAGGAGCGTGTTTTGCGACCCCACCTTCCTCGATACAACTATCAAGACACTTGACCAAGAAATCCGGGTTGCCATCGAAGAAGAATGGCACACTATACCTCGCAGTCCCAGTCTTGTTAACAACCCGATGCAGGTTGGAGACATAGCGGTCACTGGTCCAACACATCATCAGATTGCCAGTATTGACGACAACAGCATATGAAATCGGTTTGATATCAATCCACTCCCCTGTTTTGCGGTCTCGAACTTGTAAACCCCCCGTGGCATCCTGAAGAAGGACTGCGACGGCGCCAAAGTCGGTATGAGCGAAGATTCCTAGGCCAATAGTAAGAAAATGTCCTACTGCGTGTTCATAATTTGTACTAGGATTAGGTACGGTCATACCTCGTTCTTGCATCGAGGCGTCAGGATCCTGTGGGCGTCCATGGACCGGCTAACTATCTCGGCATTGCAAGCCGAAATGGCTATATTTAGAATCGGCGGGGAATGGGGATGTACCGAAATCCGTATGTATGGCATACACTGCCGGCAAAAGCGGAATTCGAATTCTAGGACCGAAAGGATATCCGGGCGCTCGACGAAACAATGATGTCGCTGGGCTTCTAGCTACTTTCTGTTGAAGGTCGCGAGGAGAAACAAAAGGTCTAACTCAAACAGCACTAGGTCTACAACGAGACGCAGCGTCTTTATAAGGAAGAGTTGGAGAGAATACAACTGTCCCAGCCCCGTAAGCCAAAGTCTACCCCTAAGCACTAAGGAAGTATATAGGTTTAAATACTCTTCTACTATCGACGGAGAGTGATGCCACAATGGGACCTACTAGTAAATATACTTCCTCAGAAAACCAGCCTACGGTATTATGATAGGAGAAGAGCTCTAGAGGCTTTAGAATATCTCTATAAAGAGATCAACCCTATTACTTATTGTGAGGGACTACGCCCTTAGAATAGGAGATGTCTCTATGGGAAAGCAATCGATAGGTATATTGTACGTTAAAATATACGTAGATCAAACCTAATAATTATAGGTTCAACCCGTATAGGCAATAGTTATATCTTTACCGTTGCCACAAAGCACACCGACAGCGCGAGAGTGAATATAGGTTTGCCGAAATGTGTTTTGAATATGACAGTTGGTTTACCACACCATAGGAATAGGAAGATCATTACTAAGGGCATCTTGATACTCCTAAGGGTCTCCTTCGATGTGACCCGCTGACGTTCCGTAATATCCCTATCAAGGCCGGATTCTGTCCGTTCTGCTTAGGAAACAAGAACCGATGTCCGTCGAAATGAGTGGTCCAATTTATCACGAGTCCACCGGAGTGGTACTCTCATATTGAAGCCCATCTGAATCAACTGAATGGTAACTTCAAATGTGAGCATCCCGCTTGCTTGACAAAATTCGAAAGCTCGGAGGAGTTGACTTATCACCTCATGGATACACACTGCTGGCGGCCTCCGCGTGGATATCCGAAGAAGAGGAAGGCAGAACAAGCGGCCATCTTTTAGACCCACTTCGTAACACTGGTAAAGATTGGAATGATCTTCCCAGCGAAATAGCCACCGCCAATTGTTTTCGCCTCAGTTATTCAAAGACTACAACTAGAATCAGAGGATCTGCGAAATTATAGCGGAAAATGACTGCTTTAGAGGCTGGAGAGTAGAAACGGCCGCCCTTCCACACGTAACAGATGGCGAGCCAGTGCTTAACCACCCGCCGCCCAGCACTGTCGGGATGTCGGCGCTCAAATTCAATAGTTGCTCCTCACGTTTCCACTCGCGACTAAAACTAGATCTGGCACTCACGCGCCCCGCGCGTCTAAGATCAGGAACCTCTACCCGCATCCACCCTTAACATCGACCCTTAAATAAATAATTTTTCCGCGCCTTTCCTGTTTCGAACGTATAAAATTAATGATTTGGCTTCTTAGAATACTACAGTATTAGGAGTTCAGACGTTTGGTCTCTGATTCCAGCCTATCCCACCAATAAAATTTATGCCTGATCACCGCCTCCCTCTCAGATTCTGACCCCGCACCCTCACATCCTCTCAGAACTCTGCATTTACAACCATCACCAGACTTGATCTCTTGCCTCTACGATTAGGAACACCGAATTTGGCGTCCAAATGGATGGTCTTTCATCTGCAGCCAGTGTTTTCGCGATCATCCAGCTCACGGGTAGTGTTGTGAAGATCTGTGGGAGCTACATTCAGGAAGTTAAAGATGCACGAGACGACATTATTACTCTACAACAGACGGTTGCTGGCCTTCAAGGGATCCTTCAGAAGCTTAGAGAATCTCTGCAAGGCGCTCGCCGCACAAATCTACCAACACCCTCGTCGCTAATCATTAATATCACCAATTGTCTTTCAGACCTCGAGGCCCTAGAAGAAAAGATCGATCCAGGGAGAAAGAAGCGAGCGATGAGAAGATTTGGGATTCGAGCCTTAAAATGGCCCCTCCAGCGCATAGAAGTGGAGAGAATAATCCAGAATCTCGAGAGATATAAATCAACCTTCAGCTTATCTTTACTTGTTGATCAGTCGTGGGTTCCGTTTCTCGACAGAAGAAACTCGAGTACGATCGGCTTATACGTAAACAGTACTCTCTTAACCGACATTTCTTCGATTACGGACAGTATCGATCAAAGACTGGGTATTAACAAGCTGCCGATTGCTCACGGGGCCGAGTTCAACTCGTATATGGATCAACATGAAGTTGTATGTCTCCCAGGCACCAGAACCGAGCTTCTCCGCCAGATCACAGAATGGGCTACCTCTCCGCAAGAAAAATGCATCTTTTGGTTAAATGGAATGGCTGGGACAGGGAAGTCGACCATCTCTCGAACTGTGGCAAAATCCTTCAGCCAAGCCAAGTCACTAGGTGCAAGCTTTTTTTTCAAGAGGGGTGAAGGGGATCGGGGGAACGCTATGAAGCTTTTTCCTACAATCGCAAGGCAACTAGCAATTAGCATTCCCCAACTGATCCCTGGTGTCCAGAAAGCAATCCATGATGACCCAAGCATAGCGGCGCGGGCGATGAAGGAGCAGTTTGATAAACTACTCCTTCAACCACTTCTAAACTTAAACCTATCCGATGTCCCGATTCGGACAGTGGTGATAGTTATCGACGCATTGGATGAATGTGAAGGGGATAATGACATCCGACTTATGCTCCAACTTCTACCACAGCTACAGAAGCCAAATGCTGTGCATCTTCGGGTTTTCTTGACTAGCAGGCCCGAATTGCCGGTCTGTCTGGGGTTCTCAAAGATCGCAAACCATGACCACAAGGACCTGATCCTCCATGAAATTCCCAAGGAGGTTATTAAGCACGACATGTTGTTATTCCTGGATCATCGACTTTCGGAAATCAGGACGGAACGAGCCCTTCCTATCGACTGGCCTGGAGACACAAGCCTGCAAAATCTAGTGGAACTGTCCGTTCCATTGTTTATTTTTGCTGCTACTATATGCCGTATATTTGAGGATCCGTACTGGGACCCAGTGGACAGTCTCGCCGAGATCCTTACACATAGAAATGATGGATCCAAACTGAATGGAACGTACCTTCCCGTGCTTGATCGGCTCCTCGACGGACAAAGCGAGAAACAGAAAAAGCAACTGGTCCAAGAATTTCAGCAAGTGGTCGGTGCAATCGTGATACTAGAGAGCCCACTCTCAGTTGTCTCACTTTCAAGTCTCCTAGGCCTCCCCAAGAGACTTGTTCATCTCAGGCTGAACCCACTACAGTCAGTACTGAGCGTGCCGGATAATGAGACTCTGCCGGTAAGGCTATTTCACCTCTCATTTCGAGACTTTCTTCTTGATCCGGAAACGCGCGAGAAAACCCCCTTTTGGGTGGATAAGAAAGAAGCGCATCAAGGATTGACTTTAAGGTGTCTTTCTGTATTGTCTCGCAGTTTGAAAAAAAACATTTGTGCTCTACCAAGTGATGGGACACAGCGTCTGGAGATCGATCCTCGGACAATCAATCATTATCTTTCTCCAGAAATTCAATACTCCTGTTGCTTTTGGGCACAGCATCTGGTACAAAGCAAGGATTTGAGTTCTGTTATACCTGGAGCTTTTTCATTTCTCCAGGAGCATTTCTTGCACCACTAGCGTTCGCGAGTTCGACTCATTGCTGGCTCGTCTCTATACGAAGCATATCTACCGCTTTTTTGGTTACGTATGGACTGCTTATTGCTAATACATGGATGAACTCTAGCCAACTCAGGACTCCAGGGCCTACTGCCGTAACAGACGTAGCAGACGTGACGGTTGGAGTGGATTGATAATTGTTTGCAGGTGTTTTTAGCGGCAGAAGAAGGCCGATTTCATAACAAATTGGCTAATTCTCCAGGGCCACTCTTGAAACGAAACTGAAAATATGAGGAAGTATAGATGCAGGAGCTCTATCGGATCCTCCTGGATTTTGCATCAAATCCTATGAATGAAATCCTCCCCGATGAGTGTCCCAGGACAAGGGTATTGTCTTTGACTGCTGAGCAACTGGGCCGATACTCTGGGGGAAGCCACAGGGCCTTGCTGCCGCGTAGGCTTATCCATTGATCCACCAGAATAAATATCTCAACATCCCCCAGCGGTGAATTAGAGCTATAGAAGTGATAGCTAAGATTCTATGCCGCATTACTAGTCCGCCCTTACTAGTAACAGCTAGTGAAGTGGGAGTTTTAGAATATAGTATATAGTACCTACCGTCCGGGGACTTAGCTAAATAAGATTATACAACCCAGTCAGAAGACACACTAGTATTCCTATACCTTATATACTTTCTTAGTCATCCGATAGCTCAAACGCTGTGGGTGCGGAATATATTATCATAGAGAAAGCTGCCGGTGTCCCTCTATTTTAACTTTAGGGTACTATAACGGAATTCGAAAAGTTGCTGTTAATCAAGAATTTAACTAAGCTTAAGGCACAGTTAGCAGCTATAAAATTCCCCGCCTACGGAGGACTATACTTTCGGACAGACATAAACAGGTCAAACAGGTCGCTCGATGGTGATATCGATCCTTCCCTGTCTCTTTGCATTGGACCTACTTGTGACCGGGCTTTTAATACCGATATGACCCCGGAATTCAACAGAGGGCCTTATGCGTTTCCACAACTTTTTTGATGCTTCGCATACTGAACTTTACCCAGGGTATTCAATTTCTGGCTTTGGAGTATCCATTGCACAGCGAGAATTGTGTCGAATATCAAGACTTACTTGCAGATTATACTACTCATGACCCTGCTCATCACCATATTCAGCCTGTCAGCCCCATTTTTTCTTCCTTTTCACTTCCTAGCTCCATTCTAGTCTAAGCTAACATATAATGATGTGACTAGGCTCTTCAGTGTCATCTTCTGCCTCGGAGGGATGACGTATACTCCTTTTGATAATGATGATGATACCCACCGACCTGATCTATGGGGCCGGACTCCCTTGTACGCCCCCACCCCTGGTTATTACTTGGACCGTGAATCTATACCATCTGTCTGCCCTTCACCCAGCCCCGAGGAAATACTCAATGAACGTTCATCCCCCTTGCATCAACCACAGACCAGGGAAGTGGGTTTTCTGCCGGTAGTTAAATAAGAAGACGGAGGAACGTGGGATGGACGATCTGCAAACTGTATTCAATACCAATCGAGTGGAAGGTTACTCTGAATAACCGGGTTGTGACAAAGGATACGGAACAAAACTTGGTTCTGCCACCCAGTTCTTACTGGGAAATAATAAACGAGAAAGCCGGAAGTCTTTTGCGTCGGAAAATAGCCCGTGACCGACGCGTGAGACCAGACGATACTACTATTGTAAAGGATCGTTCCCAACGGGATTACCAAGCGTTTTGAGAGCACTGGTATTGATTGGACAACGGTGGAGAAGCAGCTGCTGGCGTGGGCCCACTTGTACTATACAGAAACTCCAGCCTCTTCCGTTGGCTCTGAGATGGGATTATCTTAGACGGAGAGGTATGCTTGGCTAGGATTCCAGCGACGCGATCTACAGATGTATATGTTTTCAAAGACAGTAGGAAGAGTTTCTCAAGGAGCACATGCGGCCCATTTGAAATTTGGCCCCCTAATGGCCCCATTTCACGCTAGCTATATAGGTAGAGCGCAGCGGTTAGCCAGCGGTTAGTCAGCGGTGGGAAGAAATAATTCCACCCTGTTCAGAGGGGATGCACCAGAACATGTATTTGCATGCAAAGTTCTTCTGAAGCCGCTCCCTCTCTCTCATACGTGCTTGTCACGTTTGAGAGTCGCAATGACTTCTTCCAGCCCTCCTGCGCTGACCACAACCTTTACACCACCACCAGCATGTACTACCGATACGTGGATGATTGAGAACCTGTCAGGTACAGATTACTACACGACAACTGTAACGACGGGCCTCACTGGCTGGTGGCTCAACCTTGGCCCGACGGACTGGAGTACTTGCTTCCCTTCAGGCTATGCGCAGGCGACTGATTTTTACTACTCTCCTGGTATTTGTCCATCGGGCTATTGGACAGCCTTCCAGTCGGCCTATACTTCTAGTGGTGAGGCTGCTGAAACCCATGCCACCTGCTGTCCAATGTGAGTGCAAGCATCTTGGATCATTTTTATCATAGATTAGGGACTTGTATTAACTTTATATTCTCCGTTTAGTAACTACAGCGTCCAGACTCGAAGCGATCTGCTTTGGTTTACAACGAACCAATGCACCTCTCGACACACCGAGCTAAGCGTTTGGACCTACACTCAAGGGGGGATAGTTTCTAGCTTGACGACCACGGCAGACGGTATCAACGCCAAAGGGGTCTCTATTCGCTGGCGTGCCTCGGACCTTGTTACCGCCACTGCGACGAGCGCATCGCAAATCACAACTAGCACAGGAATCCGTGGTCCCACAGCAACACCAACATCAACAGCCCAGGAAACAAATTCATCCAACAGCGGGCTTTCGACTGGAGCCAAAGCAGGCATCGGTGTCGGTGTATCTTTGGGCGCTCTTCTCATATTTGCGGTGATAGTTCTGATATGGATGTTGCGGCGGAAAGGCAAGAAAGAAGACCCTTCCCCCGACGCAACAGAGCCTACACACTACAACAGATATATGCCGCCCACAGAACTTGAAGATACCGGAGCAGCGTACGGGTACACGGAAGCCAAGTACAGGGACTCAAGCAGGTCAAGGACACTTCATGAACTCGACTCAGAACGCATTGCTGCGGAGCTGCCCGCGCGATGATGTAATTAAAGAGAAAAAGAGAAACGGCTAAAAACCATACCAGCCCATGCAAATTGATACACAAGCGAAAACTGCGGAGGATGTCCGACATGCCAGCCAAATATCTAGTACAATAAATTCCGCATCGATTAATCGTAGATCAGGGAATGAAGGAGAGTTGCAGGTGCATGACATGAATGATACGTCTGACTTTCGCAAGATCCAAGCCGGAGAGCGCGTGAGACTGGAAAGTTGAACAGGAAAGCTCCATCAGCGGTAATGATGTTAACGATGAGAGCGATCATACCGAGCCACTCGGCAGTGATGATTCTCTTCCGGCAGATCCTTGTGATTTGACCCGATTTAGTCGCCCCGTCTCTGAAGTTGACTTCTTCCGTGGGCTCGCAACTGCCGACGAGAGCTTACGCCCAAGTCCCTGGCAAGATAACCCACGCGACCCGACGCTCAGAGTGACAACGATGCAACCGCAGAGTTCGACCGCAGCCATGGTGACATTTGAACAGCGTATACTGGACTTCGAGAGACGGAACTCTAGTTCTGACACGACCAGAGTTCAGCTTTCTATATAGAAGACTGCGGACTTTTACCCTCCACTTCTATCCATCTCACCGCACTGTAACTGTACTGCTTCCCTTTGAGATTATCACTGCTCTGTTAAGACCCCGGTCTTTATAAGCTCGGTGATCTAGATTAATAGCAAAAATATCTCATCTGCAGAGCCAGGGAAGAGGGCGAAAAAGAAAATATAGGATATTAGGTGGGGAGGGGGAAAATAGGGGACTATATATAACTACGCGCGGGCACGCACAGGGACCGGTGGCGCTAAACCGAAAGAGCCAAAACTAAACCTAAGTAGGACTCCACCGTAACTGTCCGATATGGTGTAGTGGCTAACATCGCCGTCTCTCACACGGCAGCCGGGGGTTCGATTCCCCCTATCGGAGTCAAATGATTGATTATTTCCATCTTTTTGATTTTCTATCTTTTTTGAGAAAGGATACTGTATCTATAGTAATGAGAGGTGTCAATCCGAGCCACGCTTTTATACGGCTTAACTGTTCTTAAGATTGTCTGTATTGTCTCGACATTATGTGCCGCCACTTACCACCGCAGAATATTTATAGGGACCATTTTTTATATGGGACACACCGATCTGATCACGTACTTTCTTTTCACTGGCTTTGGTAGTTTTGGTCTCGGGACTAAATGCCATTTCTATTCCGAGTCCCAAGGCGTCTTCCTTTATATTTGATCGCACCGGTCCTAGACCACAAAACGGCATTTAGTGAGTTCGACCCCCGAGCTTCTAGACACCCGACTCGACCTTTCATCGTACGTCTTAAACCCCAGTCAATTGGTATTTCGGCATTATCTGTGCGAATTTCTGACGGGTCATTCTCCCTTCGCCATTAACATGCTGTGCCTGAAGTTCGGCTACGCGTCTAAACGCGCTGGCTCCCACACAAATAACCCTACTTAAACACCCATTTCGCCAACAATATGCATCACTTTTGCACATAAATTAGTTGAAATCGACATCGGAATGCTGAAAGTACCAGAAAGGCGGTCTGTTACTTTATACAAGACAGCCAGGTAATCAAGACACAGGCACACTGTGCTGATTATGGAAAACATCAGTCGGATCCACTGCCTTCTTGATCGGTTCCAGACGCCTAAGGTTCTGTCTGCCCATAGTACCCAGGCAGCGCCTTATCATTCGCCTCTCTCGAATCCACATTCCCAGCATACTGGCCATAGTGTGCCTTCGGATCCCCACTGGTCAATACTTGGTTCAGCCCGTCCAAGGACTGCACCGTCGTATCCGGCACGAGTAAAGAGCTAGGTAAGAAGATATGTCGTAAGAAGGTGTGCCAACCAGGCTCTGATTGGCCCATCTTCCGTTTGCCTTAGCCAGCTCGTTTAATAGATAGTTCCAGCTCGCTCTCTTCTGTTTCTTCCTTCTTCAAGGCTTCCTCGAATTTTCATACTCTCCCTGTGCTCCTGCTCCCCTAGCAAATTGTCAAGTTCTAGTTTAACCACTGCTCTTTTACCCTCGTCATCATGTCCAACCCCGAAATCACTGATGATAGTCCTCCCTTTTTCGAAACCCCTGCCAGTCACTTAGAAACTGACCTGGTCGACATCAACGGTGATCTGAATGGTGAGTGCTTCATCACGGGTGCTGAAGGTGAGGTTGAGGTCCTCAGCAACACTAACCTGGTTGTGTCCCCGCCTGGCTTCCCTGCAGCCGCCAACAATGCCCAGAACTGCAGGATCAATGTGAGTGGCAGTCAGGCTAGCATCTTCATCGGGCTGAACGTGGCCTATCTCGTCAATGTAGGTCGGGACTTCACTGTCGCAGCACGTGTGGCATACATCCGGTTCCTTGCTGTCAAAGAAGGGCTCATCTCCCCATACTTTGACCGTGTCGCCCACCATGTTAAGTACTCTCATGCAGATTTCGTCACCCCGGAGGTCTATGGAGACCTGGTGCAACGAGTCGCTAGTGACAGAGTGTTTAAAGCCAAACTTGGAAGTTCTCTCTCTGAGGCTATTCGTGAACGGGGCAGACGTAACTTCGTGGACTACGTGTGCTGTGTTGCATTCGTCTTTAGAGTGCGTGCCCGCCACTATCGCGACGAACCCAAGGAGGGCTACCTCACCCTGTGGGCACGTTGCCTCCATTCGCAGGACGACCTGGTCCGCGACTGGCAATTTATGGCGACAGATGCCTTGTACGCTATTCACCCAGACGTTCTGGATGACTATTGGCATATGTGTGTTTCCAATTCATACTGCGCTGGTGCTCTGGTTAGACGTTACGACTCTGCCCCTGCCGGCGTTGCGGGTGTTGTTGCGCTTAAGCGTGGACTCGACGATGTCATGATACTCTTCCCTGGCTTTCGTGACCAGCTTCCTGATGCCTATGGCACGTTTATGTCCCTGTTCCGTCGTGTCTCCGAAAGCCGCTGGGATGGATCTGTCAATTGCCGCTTCTATGGCGCCCAGCGCATCCGTGTGAATGAAGGTGCCATTGCTGCACTCGCTTCCGTTGTCATTGGATTGTTTGACCAGCTGCCCCTGACTCCCAGCTCGGAGACTCCCCTGACCTGCAACACCTGGCTCAACTTGCACCTGCCACTGGTGGTGCTCTCGGCCAGGCAGCTCTACGCACCGTCAAGGATCGTCAAGGATGACCGCCTCAATCTACTGAACTTCACAACCACCAAAAATGAAGAGGCCTAGAATGTGTTCGTTGTGGATGTGGTATGCATGTGGCTTTATGTGGGGGAGCTAGAGACCTTGGTAATGCCATACGACATGGAAGACGGGAACTGTGTTCTTGCAGGAAGACCGGCATGAGTAACGTCGCTACAGCGGGACTGTTTACCCGGTTTGCTGAAGTTGCGTGCGCTAACTGTTAGTCGACCTTGTCGTTGGCCATGCCCTAAGGCTCTCTATCCCCGCCTTACTCAGACGTCGAATCTTCCTCCTTCTCACTGACGGCCGCCTGCTGCACCTGCATCTTCCTCATGATCTCCGCCGCCTCGAACGAATACTTACACTTCATACGAACCTGCTCCCCGTAGCGATACGTAATGAACGGAAACGGCATGCACAGCAATGTCATGAAGGCTGGGATACTGGGTGCCCAGTGTATTCCCAGATTGTGATACATCTGCGTTGTGAACAAGGGAAACACAGCGCCGACGATAGAGCGGAAGATGGCGGCCGCTGCCAGAACAGAGGCTGCGTAGATTGTGTAGGAGTCAGTCAGGTAGTTCATTATCGGCAGCAGGACTAGCACGCAGCCAAATCCAAAGGGCGATGACAAAATAATGCTGACGGGCCAGTGAATACTGGGATAGTTGGTCCAGGCAAAGGCGCACATGCCGATTGGTAGGGCGGGTGGCAGGCGGGATTCGGCCGTTGCGGTCTTGGAGAGGAACGACTTCATGTACCGGGAGTTATTATCCCAGATCGCATAAGTCAGTCTGAAAATGATTCCTACGGTAATTCCTAGGAACGACAGACCCCCAATCCCCTCGCTCCAGCCGCGGTCTTGATCGGCATAGCGCCCGTGAACATGTAGATCGTACCATAGATAATGGCCATATAGAGCGCGCCATCAAGACAATGGGTTCCAGGAAAAGGAAAATCCAGGGGCGGAACAGGGCTCGCTTGAAGACTTCAGAAGGCTTCTTCTTGCCCTGACTTTCGAGAACGCTAATGTAAGCCTTGCCATCAGACTTTGATTTCCCACTTATTCGCCACGGAGTTAAAAGAGGCTCTCAAAGATTATCAACGGTGATGGATAAGGGGACTACCCAGCACAAAGAAAAGTAAGGATTGATTTGAACGGCAGAGCTAAGAACCAAAAATGCCCGCGATACTGTACAAGATGCCCCATAATACATTCCAAGAAAAACCGCCTGGCTCGTACAGAAGCGAATGCAAAGAGAAGAGATCAATCGTCTATGGTGCTGCATCAAAGTTCCTTCGTCTTGCCCACTTCCTCAATCTCTACCTTGCCGTCCTTGCGGATCTTAGCCACGCTTTGGCTGATTCCCTTCACCTCCTGGACGACGTTCTCGAATGAACGAGCGATCTCAGGCTCTTGAACAGCGTCGTGGGCCTCATTCCCTTGCTCAGCCTTGGACTGACCGGGGAGAGAGGTGAGACCCCGAGGAGTGTCGGCAATTTCGTTCACCTCGCGGCCTGACAGAACGTCGTTCAAGCGGGGACCGCGCGATTGCACGAGGATGGTGGCCGGGCCGGCGAATTGCATGAACAACTGAAACGAGCCATTAGTTGGTAATTCCTTCATGTATCGGATCAATGGATCTTACTCTGTCTCCCCAGATTGTCATACGAGACCAGGTCCGCAGCTTGTGGAAGAAGCGCATAGTGCGTTTCCATGCGTCCGAGCCAGTGACATCCTGGATGAATTTGTTGTTCTGCAGCAGTCTTGGCAGGGATTTCAGGCCCGGAACCTGGAAATTCAGAGTTGTGGATTTAAAGCGGTACGGGCGAGGGGGGTTGGAGGACATGGTGTAAGCAACCACGTTACTGTTTGCGCATTAGCAATGCCCGATCGGCATTATGTGGAGAATACGACGTACCTGGGGTGAGCGATATACTGCTCGCCGTCCTTCAATTCGACGGAGTAAACCTGGCCGTTTCCAACCAGAGCTATTAAACCTCTTCCGGTCACCTCGGAACTTCCCCAGTGAGAAAGGCTCTGCCGCAAGTTAGCCCGAAGCCATTTCCTCATATTTAGGATAGAACAAACCAGGCTAGTATTGATGGTAGGCTTGATGGACAGAGACCGGCCCGTCCACGCCAGCAAAGCGCGACGTTGAGCAACCATCCAATCCACAGAGCCATTGAGATTCACCACAGCGAACGAGGTGGTGGGAGATCGAACTGAGACGAGGGCCGTGACGGGGCTTGCAGAGGAGACCTATACCGGTCAATCGTTTGGCTGTATCAATGCCAAAACATGCACCATACCTTCTGATAGAGGAACGGTACTCCGACAACCGCCCTTCGGAAGGGTTCCAGAACGCTCAATGTCGAGATCACCTGCAACCACCATGTCAACCGCAATCTCACAACTAGGATGTGACGCCACTGCATACGTTATCGGCTTTCCCACTCAATCCCACCAACGTCCCTCGGCGCGTGTATAAGTTTTGCGACGCCGACAGCGAGACGGAAAGGAGGGAGTACGGGGCACCAATGACATCGAATCGCGCATCTAGAGCATTGAATTTTCGATCAGGATGTATTCACTCGCATGAAGGATGTAGATGGGACATACCACGCGATTCAACGGAGCTAGGCGTGTTTGCGAGGGGCAGGTTGGCCCCATTGGCGGGCTCCTCGGAGGGCGTCGCGCGAATCTGAATGCATCTGGTCTGGCGATGCACGCGAGGGACTACTCGAGTCCAGGACAGAGTCCGGGCACCTCGCTGGAGCGTTGTTCGCATGGTGCCTGAAGAAGGAACTGACGGGGAGAGAACTTTACGTCAGTTTTGGGAGCTGCGAACCTTAAGGTCGGGAAATCGTGGCGCCGACCGCCTCAACTTGCACACGTTCGATTGCGACATTTACATTATTGCGACATTGCGATTGATGAGCCCGCTCGAGTTTCCTTTTTCTTTGTCTACAAGCATTCGATCTGGTTGACCACCCCCGAGGCTCCCTACGCGTATCCGGACGCTTTGCTCCGAAGCCGGCGGCTCCCAAGGTTTCCCCACGAGCTGTCGCAGCTGGGCACGCCATTCCCCTCGCACTTTCACTATGCTCCCCTGATTCCAATCGCTACATCCGAACCTCTTGGACAACGTATCTTGCATACAAGCAGCCATGCTGCTCAGAGCCGCGCGGTCGCCATGCTGGCGCCCGGCGCGGTACGCACATCCGAGCTTCGCCCGCAGGGTACCGTGGACGAGACCGAACGCTACACAGCTGCGCGTATTCACCTCTTGTGGGCGATTACACAACCAGTCCACCGATGGCACAGACCCGACGGCCGTGAAGCCCGGTCCATCCGCTGTTCCTTCGTTGGCAGATAGCAATGCTACCCAACCACCGAAAGAGGCCGCCGGCGCGAAGGCTGCAAAGAAAGACTTGCTGAGCGAGTCAACCCAGGCAAACAAGGAACAGAGGAAGGCGGATTGGGCTATTATGAGAGAAATGGCTAAATACCTCTGGCCGAAGGTAATGCTTATAGCATTTCCCCACTGGGGTCGGAAATACTGACTGGGTATGGTAGGATGACTGGGGCACGAAGCTTCGTGTTGGATCTGCACTGTCATTGTTGATCGGAGCCAAGGTTAGTCATGATCGGGGATCGTTGGACCGTGCCATACGTACTGACCACAAGTCTAGATTCTTAATGTAGAGGTGCCTTTCTACTTCAAGAGCATCGTCGACTCTATGAACGTTGACTTTGCCTCTGTTGGTGGAACCGCATATACCGTTGCAGGCTCAATGATCATAGCTTGTAAGAACCATACCCCAATACCACACTTCAATGTAGACAACCTGGTCTAATCCGAACATTCCAGACGGTGCAACTCGAATTGGTGCAACACTCTTCCAAGAACTTCGCAACGCAGTGTTTGCGAGCGTCGCGCAAAAGGCCATCCGAAAAGTGGCTAGCAATGTCTTCGAACATCTACTGAGACTGGACCTCAATTTCCATCTCTCGCGCCAGACTGGCGGCCTGACCCGTGCCATTGACCGGGGAACGAAGGGTATCAGTTTCCTGCTGACCTCCATGGTCTTCCATGTCGTCCCGACTGCGCTCGAGATCTCGCTCGTTTGCGGTATTCTTGTAGGATCGCCCACTCTGTAACGCCATTCACCGACTGACCCGCTTCTAGACCTATCAATATGGCTTCCGATTTGCTGCCATTACGGCTACAACCATGCTTGCATATACGGCATTTACCATCACCACAACTGCCTGGCGCACCAAATTCCGTCGGCAAGCCAATGCAGCCGACAACCGTGGAGCCACTGTGGCAGTCGACTCGCTCATCAACTACGAGGCCGTCAAGTATTTCAACAATGAGAAGTTTGAGGTGGCTCGATACGACAAGGCCCTGAAGAACTACGAAGACGCATCCATCAAGGTGACGACATCCCTAGCCTTCCTCAACTCTGGCCAAAATATGATCTTCTCGAGCGCGCTGGCCGCCATGATGTACCTGGCTTGCGATGGAGTCGCCACCGGTGCTTTGACGGTTGGTGATCTGGTCATGGTCAACCAGCTGGTCTTCCAGCTCTCCGTACCCCTCAACTTCCTGGGATCGGTCTATCGTGAACTGCGTCAGTCTCTGTTGGACATGGAGACATTGTTCAACCTGCAGAAGGTCAACGTGACCATCAAGGAACGCCCCAACGCCAAACCGCTGGAGCTGAAGCGTGGCGGCGAGGTCCGTTTCGAGAACGTCACCTTTGGCTACCACCCCGACCGGCCAATCCTGAAGAATGCCACTTTCACCATCCCCGCCGGCTCGAAGTTCGCCATCGTCGGCCCTAGTGGCTGCGGCAAGTCTACAATCCTGCGCCTGCTGTTCCGCTTCTACGACACACAGTCTGGTCGGATCTTGGTTGATGGTCAGGACGTGCGCGACGTCACACTCGACAGCCTCCGCAAAGCGATCGGAGTGGTACCGCAAGATACACCTCTGTTCAACGATACGATTGCCCATAATATCCGCTACGGGCGAATCGACGCGTCGGACAAGGAGGTGCGCCATGCCGCGGAGCGAGCTCGCATCCATGAGCTGATTGAGCGCTTGCCGGACGGGTACGAAACTGCAGTCGGCGAGCGAGGCATGATGATTTCCGGCGGCGAGAAGCAGCGGCTGGCGATCTCTCGTCTGATATTGAAGGACCCGCAGCTTTTGTTCTTCGATGAGGCGGTAAGTTAGACCCGTATTCCCCGTACGTTAATGATGGCTGACAAGCCGCGTAGACCTCGGCGCTCGACACCTACACTGAGCAGGCGCTCCTGCAGAACATCAACAGCATTCTCAAGGATAAAAGCCGCACGAGTGTGTTCGTAGCACATCGCCTGCGCACCATCTGTGACAGCGACCAGATTCTGGTACTAAAGGATGGTCACGTGGTGGAGTCGGGATCGCATCGCGAGCTACTGGATCTGGAAGGCGTGTATGCAGAGTTATGGAACGGTGAGTTTACAGTAATTCTATCGATTGTTTCCAACTGTTGCTGACTATAAAAAAGCCCAGGAAACGTCGCTACGGGACGGTGAGCGAGAGGAGGAGGCGTAATACCGATATAGACAAGTACAGATAAGATAATCTAAAACAATCGATATCAAACTCTGGCTTCCGTATTCTAGTATTAGGGGCAGTTCTCTACCGCAGCAGCAGGAGTTAGAAGAACCAAATCTACCCGAATAAGGGTCAAGGTCGGGTTGACTCCACGTGGGGGAGTCCCTTATGACTCTACTATAAAAAGACGGAGACAGCAGATGTCATTTTTTTGTTATACTTTCGCGATTTCGTCAATTATAAACAAAGGTTGCAGCAGGCATAACAATGCAATTCAAATGACTAGGGCCAGGCTAGAACACGCTAAAGAAGCACTAGGCATGTACTAAAGAGCAGCTCCGACTTGGCCAGAGCACGTTTCGATTCCACGCTAAACCGGTTATTTCCCCGTTTCCCCACTTTGTCATTTCCCCTTTCTCTTAACCTTCTCTCCTCTTACCTGCATAGCATCTCTCGAACCCAGCCACTCGTTTCCGGGAATATCCCCAGTTCGTTCATTTTCGTCTCTGCGTGCAGGTCCGCCGACCCGGAGAAACGCCACTCCTTGCATTGAAAGTTCGACGTCGTATCGCTTTGTGGCACCATTAGGTTCAGCCCTCGTGCGCCTCCCCCCTCCACGCTTACCTTCCCCTCCCCCTTTCCTCGAGGGATTGCCTGGTGAGAAACGACCCGGACGAGCAGCTCGAGGTACGATTTCTGACCCGTGGTTCTACGCAGTGACGTTGTTATTGTTGTTGACATCCGACCGTTGCCGACACCCAGTCCACGCTGCCAGCCCGCTGTGGGAACGATTCCCGATTTCCATATATAAGAACCGCCAGGTCCCTTTGTGCGTTATACGAATATCGCCCGACTCAAAGAACCGTTGAATTCGACACCAAGCGACTCGCCAAAATGGGTCTGATCGATAAACTCCAAGCCAGTACGTCGGACTCTGCAACACAAACACCCCCAAACGCTCCCACTGACACGCAGCAGAACTTGAGCTGTACCGCCTCGAACAGAAATACGCCCGCCGCAAGCACCGTACCACCTTCTCCACGGGCGCTACATACGTCGACGGCGAGTACGTCTATACAGGCGCCAACTCACCCACCAGCACCGTCTCCAAGCACTCAACCGGCAGCTGGCGTCCCTCGATCGGACGAAGCGGATCGTCAGAATCGCGCTGGCGGTGATCACCCCGCCATTTCTGCTTTCTGTCTTTGGTTTCGGCGCCTTTGATATTTTTCGGATCTCTACTGCGCTTAGCATTGCTGTTTGAAGCTTCGCATGACGTACCTGCGAAGATCGATGACCCTCTTGCAGTCGCCCACTGTTGGAATGTTTCTTTCTCACGATTATGTGGGCGGAGCCAAAAGTTGAGAGTTTAGGCTCTGAGAAACTTGGCCTTTTTTTTTTCCCTGACCGATACGTCTACCTTACGTCTTTTGTTCGTCGGCCCCTTTTCTCTGCATCGTGGTTTCACGGGCATATACCATATCTTCTCCTGTGCAATTTTTCTTTTTTCTTGTTTTTTTCGTCTATTCGATTTCGATTTGTCTTCTCTGTCTATAACCTTGAAATTGGTTCTGGTGGAACCGTGTGATTCGAATTCGTCTACGAAGTACTGCTTTCGACCTGACAAGCTAGGAGAGAAATAGTGAATGGATATCCATGACCTTATTACATTGTATCGCTTCTCGAAGCCTCTCTCATGCTTGTAAAAACTGAAACTTACTCCTGGCCCCATTAGTCTTATCGCAAAACCAAATAGGTCGGATAGTATCAAGAGTCCTCATAGTTCACACAGGCGATGACAGCCAGCGGTAAACACACCATCCAGAGTTGCGGGGTCGAGCGTATGCTCGACAGTCCTGTTGGTTAATGGTTTGAAACTTGTAGTATTTTACTGCAGATAGCTTTTATCTTCTACTTGAGGCAAGACTGGTATGTAGGATTGTAGAAACGATCAAGTGAGGTGTAGGTAGAGATGTCCGGATAAGGAAATGAAGTGATATTGGGAGGCTCATTACGCCTGAGCTTAGTCACGAGAATTGCCCAGCGTAAAGTCTGTTTACATGGAAACTAATCTGAAGCACATATGTAGTCCGTCCCGAAAGGGGGAAAGCATGAAGTGGTGAAACTGATTTCGATTCTCCCTGTACAAACAAGAGACCCGTTGTCCGGATCATCGCTTCGACTTGCGTCCTCCGATGCCTAACCGGCCCAAATTCGGAAGACTAGATTTATGCTTATTTGCAGCTCCTAATAACGACGAGGACCCTGTCTTGGAATCCGGTGCTCCTCGGGCTCCGCTTCCTCCCACAGCAGAGCCTGGCACACCGAGCCCGACACCTGCGCCGGGGCCAGCTCCCATTCCACGCGGTGAGTCGGGGAGACCCGATCTGTCTCTGGTTCGGTCCGTAGTCGCAGCTGAGAGGGCGGCAGTAAGGGAAGGGTTCTGGAGGGTGTCTGTTGGGTCGAGCGAATGCCGCTGTGCAGCTTGAGCGCGGCGATCACGTTCCTGAACAGACTTGAACTTCTCGAGGAGCTCTACCCAGCGGATGTTGCCTTCTTCACGTTTCAGGCGGGTGCCGCTGGGACGGTCGTACGACGGCGCTGTTTGGGCGGTGCTAGGGGATGTCAGTGTGTGTGGTCTTGCTGACGGGGCTTGGCAAGTTCCATACCTGCGGGGCCCGCCGTAGAGGAATCCAATGTTGCTGACACTGTTCAAGCGATTCTTGAGTGCAGCGAAGGCTGAGCTTTGGGGAAGGAGCATGAGGACGCCGTAGAGACATTTGTAGAGGTAGGGGTATTTTTCTGGTTCGAGAAGTTGAAGTCGGAGATCTAATAGACATTATTAGTACCAGGTGGTATTGGCAATACCGGGGGAACATACAGGTAAACACAGGGGATTCAAGCAGCTGCACCAGTTTGTCGATCTGGATGAGCATATTGACAGTCATTTCGAGCTCGGCGCTGAGTTGCCTGGTCAGAACAATCCATCGGTGGAGATTACACGTTGGGTGCTCACAAAATTTGAAGGAGATTATAGGCTTGTTCATAAGCCTGAGCAAGGAGACACAGAGAAAAGGTGGAAACAGCATTGTGGCACCACGACCGGAAAAGGGCAACGAAAAACAGTTGACCCTCCTGTGAAATGTCAGCTATTGTTAGAATCAAATTTGCACCAGAAAAACTGTACTGTTGAGTTCAAATTCCTTAAGCGCTTCCTCATATCAGATAGCTCTGGTGCCGTGATAAGGTTGTTATTCAAGTTTTGCACCATGATGCTTGCGAACTCGATGTCCTTCAAGACGTCAGTATAAATGATTCACACAACGAGGCGCGAATAGACCCACCTCTTCCTTCTCGAGACAGTCTGCAAGTGTCCGATATATGCGCTCCGGGCTCAGGTTCAGACACAGCTGTCTGATAATCAGATTTCCACGAACCTCTAGCAAATGCCGATCCGTCGAGAAGAGCTGTAGCAGATTCACCATGAACGAAGTAAAGTAGTTATCTTCGCTGTTTCTCGAGATCTGCGACAGAAGCTGCAGATCCTTTGTCACAACTGCCTCCGCGGGGTCCGAGAGGGTTTTCAACAGAGCCGGGAACGTGCCATCGTTGAAAGCAACCACCTTCCGCGGGGCTTTTTGGTGTAACATGATGAGCCACGAGAGTGCAGCTACCCGGGTGGCTTCATTCTCATTCAGGAACTGTAGGGTAAGCGAGCTGACCGCGGCGGCGTAGTCGAGGTCGGCCGGCTGAGCAGGCGTGGAAACTATACTACCGCGCGGTGTCGCTGGCCGTGAGGCTTCTTTGGAAATCTCTGAAGACTTTCTCTCTATGCTTTCCTTGCTGGGTACTGCGGAGGAAGCTTTTGAGGCAGCCCAGGCTGCTTGGTTGCCCGTATCGTCAGAAAGGGAGTAGATATAGTCGAGGAGGGATGTGTTGACTCTGTTTGCTGCTTGTCGCACCGAGTCCGAGCCACTGGACATTGCCGGCAACACCTGGGTCAGGAGTCGTGGGACGAACGGAAGGATATCTTCAGGGCTGATCTCGAAGAATGCGTCGATCCAACGGAGTGCAGTGAGTTGCATTTCCTCATCTGTGATTTGTAAGAATCAACAAACGAAGTATGAGGTTAAGGGAACTTACTATACGAAGTGTCGACGAAGCTGACAAGAATATCCAAAATTTTCGGAAAGTCGATTTGGACGTCCTGCCCCGGAATCCAGTCGCCATCGGCCTGTACCATGCCTTCGTCAAAGAGCGACCCCGATGCAGAATCATCGACGGCTATGTCGTCCTTTGTCTCAGCAGTCTGCTCGGTTTTGACACTCTCAGGGTCACTCGCGGCAGAACGTCTCCGGCTCTGCTGGCCCTTTCGGCTCTCCTCAATGCCTTTCTTCAGCCGAGTTATCCGTTTGATCTCGGATAGAAATCGGTCCAAGAGTGCCTGGGTGGCAACGTTCACGTCCCTATCCGGACCGCCGAGAAACTTGATCAACCCTTCCAAAAACTCGGGCAGGTAGGACACCAGCTCCAAGTCGGGAACAGTATCAAGCAAAGTTAACCATGAGACTAGGAAATTGCGAGTGTATGGTCCGATCACATGAATCCGATCCTTGAGCAAAGGGATGAACCTTGCGAGAGAGAAAGCTGTAGGTAATTCCGCATCATCAAGCTCGGTTGGATCTTCCTTTTCTGAAATCTGCAGTACAGAGACATACGATGCCGCGGATTCAGCGACAATGTCCTTTACCAAACGGTCGAGAAGCTCCGCTCCATTTTTCACCGAAAGCTCGGAGTCGGATGCCAGCTATCCAGCAAATCAGCACCTGCTAAAGATGATGAGCCACAATATGCACAATCTCACCTTGGCCAACGCATCGAAAATGTCATTGAAGAAAGGTAGAATCTCTCCCTTGGCCACCTTGGCGATGTTGTACATGCTTTCGCAAGCATAGTACCGGACACGCGCATCTTGATCCGAGAAGCACGCGAGAACCGGAGGCACAATTTCCTTCAAGTATGTCGCAACTCCTTCCTAAACACACACATCAGCCCGAACTCCCTCCCTTCTCTTTGTGATCCCGTGACTCACTGATCCCAGAGCAATCGAGGCAGCGGCGAGGCCAATCAGACCGCCGTTTCGGGCGTGAGGTTGGTGCACAGCGTAGGCATAGTCGTGGCAGAGCTGCTCGACGATCGTGTGGATCTTATCGTGCTCTCCTTTGAAAACGGCATCCCGAACGATTTTCTCTAACCTTCAGTGTCGCGTGTTAGCAGAGCTTCACTTGACCCCCACAGCTCCCAGACAACGTACTCCAAGGCTCCTTGCTTTCGCTTGTCGTAGAGCTTGTCGTTGAGCAACCGCTGGATTGATTGATCCATCTCCAATGTGCGGAGAAAGCCGTCCCGAGCTCCGATTAAGCACTGTTCATGGTGTGGAGGGTCGCGTCGATCGGGGGTTCGGGTCACGAGGTGGGCGGATTACTGTTGGGAGATGCCGAAGAAGCTCGGGTGATCCTCACAGGCTGGAGCCTAGTTGTCGGTACTTCAAGAGCTCTGGGAGGGGGAGGACGATGTGTTGTCAACGCGGAGAGGAGTCCAAGCGCGGTGTGACGTATGTCAGCACCGGCCTCGTCTCGGCCCGAGATACAAATCTACTCTTTGTTAACTACGCAAAGCCAGACAAAGGATAGTAGTACTTTATTTGGAGATGACATAAAGATCATATTTTAACAAGTGTATTTGATGACTACTCTCTCATAATGGAATATACATGCATTAGGAGCCACCTTGCGGGAAGTTCGATCCCGAACCATGGAGGAAGCCGCCTAGTACCCCAGGTTGCATTAGATATGCCCAATTCGTCTGTTCATAGTTCCCGAATGCAGCTCCGTAAATGTCAGTTGCGGGATCCAGAGTGGGCATCGTTAAATTGTCATCAACAATCGCCTCCGATGTCTGGTCCAGTCTTTCCGACCCAGGTGGTCGGGATCCATGGCCTACATCTACCATTTGGGGGCCCTTTTGAGATGCCTTATGCTCTGCAGTACGCTGACGGTGTAAAGCCACCAGACTCGGCGGCTCAACCGACCTTCCAAGCCGAAGCTCAGCTTCCTCACGAGCGTCCCAAGCTCTGAGTGTAGCGTGCATGAACGCAACATGCATAGGGTTTCCGATGTTGCGGACAAAGTTTCTATGCTCATGGTTTTCGCAGATAGCTTTCCATGCACGTTCACATAGCTTGCCCGTCGTGCGTTGCCGCAGCTCACTCATGAGGAAAATGTAGCCTGGCAGAGGCCCTTGGATCTGGGTGTACCACAAGAAGCCGCGGAGACTCTCAGTGGTGTAGATCACATCGTCGTACTCTAGCATCTCGATAGCTTTCAAGAATAAAGCATCGCGTTCCCGATTGTTGAGGCTCGAGGTGGGGATTCCTCGACACATGAACTCCACGACGTGAAGCTTGCAGAGTGCGGAGCGTGTTGCCATCAGGGTGAGGAGCTGAACGGGGATCTTCGGGTTGCAATGTTTCAAATAGACTGATTCTATGTAAGAACAATACTTGTCCAGATCATGGGGTGACGGTCGGCATCCTTCGCCGCTGCTCGTATCGGGAGACGCTGCCGAGTTGCCGTGTTTCTGTGGGTTTTTGATCGTCGTGGAATTGGGCCGAATGCTAGTCGGATCTGCAGCAATAAGTAGCTCAACGCGTGTGAGACAAAAGAGCATCTCTGTTGGACCGTTGTAAGATTTGGGCGTATCATTAGAATGCCGGTGCAAGTCGGCATCGTTTATGTTGAGAGGGAGCCGACAGTCCGATCCACAAGAAGAGAGAGCTGTGATGGGTGAGCCCGTCATCTCCGCCATTCGTTTGTCGAGAGCAGCCAGCTGCCACCAGAGTCGTCTCCGCTGCTCAGTCTCAAAGGGCGATAGGCCGAATTGAGCACCGTCTCGATGTATACCCAGACGAGTTGCCATACGCACGGCAATGCCGATCAAGCAGAACAGAGATCGAGGGTCAATATTGCGGCCAGCGCTGTGCTAGTAAGTAGATCTGGTAAGCATAGAACAGGAAGAATCAAAACGAAGACGTGCCTTACGAGATACAAGAAATAAGCCTGCAGTACCATAAGATCATTAGATCTCATAAAGCCTGCGTTGACCAAGGCCTGCTGTGAAGCTTCACTAAGTCGACCGAGCATCGAAACTTTCGACTCGCCAAACGTATTCTGGGTCTCCTCATCCGTCATAGATTTCACCGCAATGAGATAGATATTGAACATGAGGGCTTCGAGAGGCTTGGAGACCTTCGAGAGGTCGGCACCTGCCCCGACAATCTGGGTTTGGAGCGTAGGAACGTGACTTATCTTCAGCAGTGGGTTCACGTTGTTGATATAAATCTGCCAGAGTTGAAATATCTGGATTGCCGATGGGTGCAAGTGAGTTATGTGCGTCGGCGAGCCACCCACTCCAAAGGGAAATGAACCAGTGTCATTAGTGAACATTTTGTCGAAGGCATGATGAATTGGAGGCGGATCAACCTCTTCATCATCGGAGTTTTGTAGCAGATCATATGTCGTGCGATACTCATCATAGCATGCAAACCACTTGGAGCGCCTGCGTGTGTTAGCCAGGTCGACGCTGGATGGGACATGACAAACGGACTTCTGATTGCCTTCCCTTTGGGGGCCATGATCTTGAGTACTGCTCTCTGTGGATGCCTTCATTCCCCCGGTATCAGTCTCCAGTTCAGTGGCCTCGTCTCCAACCTCGCCAGCCGAATCGAAGTCGACACCATGCTGGGTCATAAGCGCTTCATACTTCTTGAGCCTTTCTATCAGGTCTCGCTCGTGTAGTTTCCTCTTCCTTCGTCTCGCCGGCTGGGGTGCGACCACTTTGCACTCCGCCTGTGCTCGAACACAGTTGGAGCACGGCTTCTGCTGGTCACATCGGACCTTGCGCTGCTGGCATAGAACACAGGAATGGCCTCGTGTCAAGCTCATAGCGAAATAAGCTCAAAGTCGCGAGGACCAAGAACCGAAGAGATCATCATAGATGAAACGAAATTCACGGATAATGCAGATAATTCCGAGCCCGCAAATTTGAGCGAAAGGAGTAGATACTGTGTGTCGGGAACAAAGTGCGACTTCGGTCCCGAACGATGTTCTTCGGTCCCGCGTCGATCAACTCCGACCCGCGCTAAACCCAATATGTCCAAGAAGCTGTCCATTTGATCTCAACTACCATCAAATTCTGGGGGTCTTTTGTCTCTGACTTTTTCCGTTTAAGATGGTGGGACCGGGAAATCTTTTATTTGGTCAGTTTGCTAAGTATTTAAATACCAAGATACGTCTCCTTCAACCTATGAAGTACAAGCCCGACATCTACTCCATGACCTTGGAATCTCATATTTTATAATATCTCTCATCGTCTTCTACTTTATTAATTGACTGGAAGCCTTCTCATTTTTATACTGGTCTATAACCCACCAAAACTCAGTCATGACTCACTCTACCTCAATGAGTGATCAATTAACCCCGGTCCAAAAGCCCGAGATTGACCCAATTCAATCCGACATCGAGAAGCAAGATGTAAACGAGCCAGTTAAAAATCAAGATCCACCAAGAGGTCCACCAGGCAGCCAATATGCGCCCAGGACCCTCAAATTCTGGCTAATAATGTCCTGCAACTTCCTATCCCTCTTCATCGTCGCACTCGACCGAACAATCCTCACAACAGCCATCCCAAGAATCACAGACGACTTCAACAGCCTGGGTGACATAGGCTGGTACGGCTCGGCATACATGCTGACAAGCGCAACCTCCCAGCTCGTGTTTGGTCGCATCTACAAATTCTACAATATGAAATGGGTCTTTTTAACATCCATGGTCGTTTTTGAGGTTGGCTCTGCTGTCTGTGGTGCAGCTCCATCTTCGAATGCTTTTATCGCTGGAAGAGCTATTGCGGGCTTTGCAGCAGCGGGGATCTTCTCCGGATGCATGCTTATTATCATTCCCTTGGTCCCACTTCATAAACGTCCTATGTTCCAGGCCACTTTTGCAGCTGTCTTTGGGCTTGCTTCTGTTATGGGGCCGCTGATTGGGGGTGGTTTTACTAGTGGTGCTACTTGGAGGTATGTTATGGAATAGATGATTTCGAGAATGACCACTGACAGATGAACTAGATGGTGCTTTTATATTAACCTTCCCATCGGCGCACTCACCTGGGCGTTCATGGCCTTTGTTTGGCATCCGGAGAAAGTGCATCGTGAGCCTGCCCCTATCACAACACACATCAAGCGTCTGGATCCCTTGGGGGCTTTTTTTCTGGTGCCGGCAATTGTATGCCTCTTGCTAGCCTTTCAATGGGGTGGCTCCACATATGCCTGGGACAGCGGCCAGATCGTCGTCCTGTTGGTTCTCTTTGGGATTCTCATAATGGCCTTCGCTGCTGTTCAGATACTCATGCCCGAGACGGCGACAATTCCAGCCAGGATAATCACTCGCAGGAGTATTCTGACTGCAGCTCTCTTCACTTTCTGTGCGGCGGGGTCCATGATGATGATGATCTACTACATTCCAATTTGGTGTAAGTGCCTCCCACATGTCAGCTGTTGATTTACTAACGGCATCCAGTTCAAACCGTCAAGTTGGTCAACCCTGTTCAATCAGGAATCTATACTTTGCCTGTCGTGCTCAGTCTAGTTGTTGCAAGCTTTATCTCCGGCTTCATCACCCAAAAGATCGGATACTACGTCCCGACAATGATCCTCTGTCCATGCATTATGTCTGTGGGATTAGGTCTAATGTCAACCTTCCAACTGGACACCGACTCTTCACATTGGATCGCCTACCAGTTTCTATGCGGCTTCGGCCTGGGCCTTGGAATGCAGACCTCCGGTCTAGTCGTGCAAAGGATCCTCCCTTTCTCCGATGTACCAGTCGGGATTGCTATGATGTTCTTCCTTCAGCAGCTCGGCGGCTGTATTTTCACCACTGTGGGCCAGACGATTTTGAGCAATCTTCTCGTTTCTGAGCTCACTGGTATCCCGGGTATAGACCCGAGCATGATTGTCAATGAAGGCGCTACGAAACTGGCATCGGTGGTTTCGCCTGGAGATATGGTTGTGGTTCAGCGGGCGTACAACTCGGCTTGTACGAGGATATTCCTCGCCTCCATGGGTTTGTCCTTTGGTGCACTTGTCAGTTCTCTTGGTATGGAATGGAACAGCATCAAAAAGGGGAAGAATGGCCAAGATGGTCCATGCCGATCTGATGCTCTTGGTGGTAAGAGCGAGAGCGAGGATCAAAAGACAAAGACGTCCAAGTACATGGAGCACAAGGGCACTTAGAACACGAGCGGAAGACAATTTTTCAACACCAGGATGTGGAAAGAGGGTATAGGGTTGAAAGATGTGGATAAGTTGGGAGGCCAGCTGGAACGGCCTTGTAATATGCGTAGGCGAAGCTTCGCCAAACTCCTCACTCATGTGTACAATATAATTCAGATTTATGCGAATAAAAGTATCTCAGCTTATTTGCAATGACACGCTCGACGCTTTCTCTCAAAATCCGAGCCGACCATGCAAGAAACCGCCTGATGCCTTTCTAGAGATGCGGGATACGAAGAAAAAAAGTCCGGCCAAAAATAACCCAAGACGCCCAACAGAAGATCAATGGCTGATATACTGGAAGACGGCCGAGACATCCCTCTCACCAACCTCCTGCCGCATCAACAAGTCCTGAATCTGCGCCATCGGGCCCTGTTCGCCGCTGTTAACAAAGTGGTTCCATGAACTCGTATCGCCGTAGAGCATTGCCGGCGCCTTGATGTATTGATTGCCGTCGGGTCTGCAGCGTTTGCATTTGAACGTGTCGTGGGTGTCGCTGCGGGTCTCGGGCTTGAACTGGAAGAGTTCGCGTAATGATTCCAGTGAGAAGTGGCGCTCGACATCTTCTGCTGAGTCTACAACGCACGATGAGAGTGATTGCTTGTGAGACTGTCGCTGGAAGATCTTTTCTTCAATCGAGCCTGTTGCGATGAAGCGGTAGACGAAGCAGTCTTTCTTTTGTCCGTCTCGCCACACTCGAGCCAGGGCTTGCTGGTCCGCGGCTGGGTTCCAGTCAGGGTCGAAGAGGACGAGACGATTGGCGCCGATCAGGTTGAGACCGCATCCACCGGCTTTACTACTCAGGAGGAAGACAAATTCGGGGCCATCTGGATCGTTGAACTTGTCAACCAGCTTCGAACGCTTCTTGATGTTCATCGTTCCGTCCAGCCGCAGACAGCCATAGGAACGAGATCGGCAAAGCTTCTCGAACAGGTCCAGAGTCTGGGTGTAGTTGCTGATAAGAACGATCTTGTCATTCGTGTCTTGACGAATCCGAGCAAGCATGCGATCAAGCACCATCATCTTTCCGGAGTACCAGCTCTTGACTTCTCGGTCACGGCCTCGGGCGTCTGGGGGAGTGAAGTCCTCGGGGTACGCATGTTCGCAGCCGGGAAGATCTTTTTGTAAATCGAGGAGGTCGGGATGATTGCAAAGCTTCTTCAAGATGCCAATAGCCTTTAGGGGCTGACTTCCCTTCCCTCGAAGCAGGCTGCGAATCTCTGGACTCTGAATGAAATGGTTGTAGAGATCCAGTTGGAATTGAGACATGTTGCAGAACACCACATGCTCATATTTAACAGGCAGGTATTTCGATAAGATGTCGTTCGATCGGCGAATGATGAACTTGTTAACGATGCCGGATAGCTCCGCGAGACGTTCATCACCGAGCTTCCGGTCCTCCTCAGTGCCCGCTGCATCGCGGCCGCGGAGAATGGGCAGTTCAAATCTTTTGCGGAACTCATTCTGTGAGCCTAGAAGGTTGGGGTTGGCAAAGTGCAGGAGAGCAAAATATTCGGACAAGTCATTCTGAATCGGTGTGCCGGAAAGGATAACACGGCGGCTGACATTCAGACTGTTCAAAGCTGTCCATGTCAAACTTTCCTTGTTTTTCAACCGATGTCCCTCGTCACACAAGAGTAGGCCGATTGGCGTGTCCTTCAGCGCTTCAACATACATGCGCAGCGTTTCGTAGGACACGATAAGCACGGGCCTGACAATTCCACGGCCGGAGGCGATTGCCCACTGCTTGATTTGCTGAGTGAGCTCCGCCTTGGTTGCCTTTCCGTCTATTGCAAAAGGGGTAGTCGCATCCTTGCCAAGCCATTTACCTGTAATTGTTAGTGTCACGAAAGAGCAAGTGTTGGAGGACCTTTACCCAGTTCGTTTGCCCAGTTTCCAACCAAACTCGATGGGCACGCGATCACGCACTTCTGAATCGTTGTCGTCCCGGCCTCGGGACCTTGTTTGAGTAATGTCCACATCAAGGAGATGCATTGAAGCTAGGCATGTCAGCAGTGGAATACAGCAGGGAAGCTTGGCCGTCATACCGTTTTACCCAAACCCATACCATCTGCCATGATGCATCCATTGGCGTTCTTATCAATCAAACCTGTTGTGCATCGATACAAAAACTGTTCATGTCAGAAACATAGCTCCATGCTTGCAGCGATGATGATTTGGACTGGCATACCTTCACACCTTCCACTTGATGTGGTCGGAGAACCTTAGCCAGTCTCGGGTCAATGACAACAGGGACCTTTGGTCGGCCCTCGACCTTCTTCTTCAGACCAAGAATATCTGCCAAACTCTTATGTACCAGCGGTTCTTCAATTTTCGGTTTATCCTCTCCATGCGATTCTCCCGGCTCCTTCTTTTCAGGCTCCTCGGGGACATCGTCGATGGTCGGGTCATAAAGAACAATCGCAAATTCGCCACTCGGATCGTGAAGAGGTTTGGCGACAAATGTGGCACCTTGCCGCAATCCCAATGTCGGTGCGGGTCGGCCTGCGTCGTATTCTCCCGTGGATTTATTGATCAATGGGATCCGGAAACGTGTCCTGAATGCTGCATCTTTATCCTTTGGCTTAAACACTGGAAATCGGTTGACCTCTCGGGTTGCCAATGCAAGTCGGTCCTCATTCGTGTATGGTTTCTCTGCGCCATCCTCGGTGCTGCCATCGGCATCCGCATAGTTGACCTTTCTTCTCTTTCTTGCGGGTTTCTCTGATGCTCGAGTCGGTGCCGCAGAGCCGGGGCATTTGAAAGGCCTGGAGAGGCGATCGAGGGAATTCAGGGATTTGGGCTGCAGTGGTGTTTTGACGCCGTCCGTCCCGGCTGGCTTGGGGCGATACCTTGGAGGATAAGATATTAGTTAGAGGATCCCTCGAGTTTCGAAATCCGACACTCACATGGTTCATGTACAAATCCAATGTCTCAAGTCGAATCGTCTGTACAACTCACACTGTACAAGGTGAAGTGAAGGTGGTGGTCACCGACGCGTTCCTGCCTCGCGTCAGGCTACAACACCAAAGTGCCGCGGCCCCACGTGACCCACCCCGCCAAAGCCGGGGATCTTCCAAGCTTCAAGTGGGACGCTCTCTTCGACACATCGAGGCATGACTTCTGATTTCTGGGCTGGCTACATCAGCGGCGCCCTTGGTATCATCATCGGTAATCCCCTGGACGTGGTCAAGGTCAGGCTGCAGGCGGGCAACTTATCCGATGCATCTTCCCGACCACATCTAAATCGCATAGAGCGGATCAGCTCTCTCGTTCGAGGTCGGTGCATTGATCGTCTTTGAAGTGTATAGTATTGATTACGATTCTAGGTGCGGCTGCTCCGATCTTGGGATACGGCGCTCTCAATGCGATTCTCTTTGTGGCATACAACCGGTCGTTGACATCACTCGACCGGTCTATCAAGGACCCCACCAACCCTGATGGTGTCGCCCTGTATAAGATCTGGCTGGCCGGTGCTGCGGGCGGACTGGCCAGCTGGACAATCTCCTCTCCGACGGAATTCATCAAGTGCCGCGCACAATTAGACTCACGACCGGAAGTGTCCTCGTGGACCGTTGCGAAGGATATATATCGCAACCGCGGGTGGAGGGGTCTGTACTACGGAGGTGCCATTACAAGTGCCAGAGATTCAATTGGCTATGGATTTTAGTATGGAACTTCCCCGCATACCGATTTGCGACTGCTCGATTAATGGTAAATAATAGTTTCTGGTCCTATGAGCTCTGCAAGCGCTGGATGACAGGAGAGAATGAAAGTTCGCACCAAGCAGCTCTCAAAGTACTTCTCTGCGGTGGCATTGCGGGCATTGTCACTTGGGGTTCGGTCTTTCCGCTGGACATGATCAAGACCAGGCTACAGGCACAAACGATGCGCGACCATTCTTTGGCAGGGCCATCTGAAGGTCGCTCTCTCTTGCAGCGGCCCCGGAAAACCTTGAACACCTTCCAGATCGCCCGAGAAGTGTACAGGACCGAGGGCGTGCAGGCATTCTACCGCGGTCTAGGCATCTGCAGTATCAGGGCCTTTATTGTGAATGCTGTCCAGGTAAGCTCGACCGATCCACGTTCATCAGCCACCGCTAACAATGATAGTGGGCGGCATACGAATGGTTGATGAAGAGCCTGACAGCTCATGAAGCTATGGGCCAGTACTACGTTGCATAGAAAGTGTACAGATTTATAGCCAAGCCCAATGCACATAGACCGAAACACCCGTTCAGGTTAGACAATATTTGGTATTGAGGGATTTCTATTGGAATAATCTTTACCAAGGGGTAAATTTCGCATTTCGCCCTGGTCGCATGCCGCATGCCGCATCCGCCGCAAACCGGCGGTTTGTCGCGGCCCCGCAAACCGGAAGAACGGGACTCGGGCGAAACTCGGCATATCAAAACAAAAAAAAGCCTCACGTGAGACTCCACCGGATATGCAGATGCAGAGCGTTGCGTAGACGTCGCGTCGGTTGTTTTTGGGTGTTCGTATTCGTTCGTGACCAAATCCAGATCGAGCTGGATGGCAGTGCCGTGTGCACTGCACTTGATTCCTCGTGGTGGAAGACTGGTTCAGTCCTGCATTTCCACGTTGTCGTCCTCGCGCTTGCCGCTGTCAGCAACTCCCAGTCCGACGGCCGCTTCGGCGATTTTTTGGCTGTGAGGCTCTTCCTTGAGTTGGCGAACCCTATGCGAAAAGGAAAAAAAGTCAATGAAGCTGCGATGTAGCGGTAGTTCTCAGGGAACTCACCTCCGCTTGTGGTTCTTGCCCTTTGTGTGCGCCTTCATGTTGTACTCGCTCTCGAACCACTTAGCGCATTCGACACAGTAGTGCCGACCGAGCCCGGGCAAATCCTCAGCATCCTTAGTCTCCATGTACTGCTCCAGATGGCGGGGAGAATCAAGGTCATTGCGGACCTGGTCGAAACCTCTGCGGAACAATTAGCACGCCGCACAAATCTCGACGGAATGTAGAACGTACCTGGTCATGCGCTTGCACTTGACTCTCTGTCTCCTGAGCGCACCCATATTGTCGGCGAGCTGTCCGAATAGATCGTCACGAAGAAAGAATGAAAAAAAAGATATCACCGATTTCCGGAGTGATGATGGGGCGCGGTGGAGAACGGGTCAAGAGTCGGGGCTCAAAAAAAGATTGGAATCAAAATTTCCGCCGAGTGGGTCGGAACGATTGAAACGCACTCGCACTGATTGGCAGCGGAGAGCTGGAAATGCGGAAGGCCGGTCGGCACGCCTCGGCTGTCGGTTTCGTCATCGGATCCTGTGTATTTTATGACGTTTGCAGTGCGGCATGTCGACAGGATTCGACCATGGGGGGTCGATACAGGGTAGCTATCCGGTTCTTTACAGAGGAGATAGCTGGTACAGGGAAAGCGGATTGACTACGTGTCTCTTTCGGGGAGTGTGCTATTATTGATGATTCCCTAGGAGATGATCGAGATGATCATGATGACCATGATCCATGATCCATGATCCCCACGAGCTACCCGGTCTCGAGAGCCACAGCGACCACATACGAGACAGGATTCGGGACAGCTGCGGATTAACGGGGTACACTCGAGTACGCAATGGCCGGACACCTTTTGCCTTTGGCCCGAAGGTCGAGGAGAGTGTAATCGCAAACTCCGTGATTGGTGGCCGGATTCATCCCGTCACATGCCTCGTATTGCCATTACGGGTCCGTCCAGCAGGGGATCGAGTGCTTTCAGCTCCCACCAGCGGTACATAGAATAGGATATACGTTGATTATACTACGTTGTGATACCCGATGAGCACTGCTGAATAGCATCTGGCTTTTCTAGCGAAAAATTCGAATTCCATGCGTAATTTAGCGTGCAGCTCAGCCTCTCTGGGGCCGTTGCATCCAAGCGGCCAAACCGAAGCCGAACACGAATACACGTACGGTATCGCCGTGGTAACGGCGGTTACGGCTGTTCGGTCCCAGTTTCTCGCCCACTCAAAACCTCCAAGCTTCCCTTTTTCTTTCCCTTTTCTTCCTCTTCCCTTCTCACTCTCCACTCTCTATTCTGCTTCCACAGGTGAAGGTGGTAGCTCTTTCATTGGATGTGTGTTGTCTCGTAAAGGGATAGCTTGCCATCATGATCACTTCCCGCCTTGCGCGCGTCGGAGCGCTGGTAAGTTGTGCCCTGCCTCGGCTTGGGGATGCGCGACTGTGTCGACCTTTGTCCCAGTCGTCATCTTCAATCGACCTCGATGAGTTGATAAGCTAATGTGTTACTTCCGTAGGCTCCTAAGTCCCGTCTTGTAAGCAGACTCGACCCCAACATCCTTCGACTCTCGACCTCTCCGGCGTCGCAGACAGGATGAGGGAACACAGAAACCTGGCAGCTACTAACTCTCGATCTACTATAGTTCCTCGGGCCTCGGAGCTTCGCTACCGTTACCAATGATCCCCTCGACAAGAAGGTCGAGATGACCATTCACGAGAAGGGTAACTACATCAACTACAAGAAGATGTCTGAGAACCTCGACATCGTCCGGGGTCGTCTGCAGCGCCCTCTCACCTACGCCGAGAAGGTTCTGTACTCTCACTTGGACGACCCCCACGGCCAGGACATCGAGCGTGGTACCTCCTACCTCAAGCTCCGTCCCGACCGTGTTGCTTGCCAGGACGCCACTGCCCAGATGGCTATCCTGCAGTTCATGTCCGCCGGCATGCCTTCCGTCCAGACCCCCACCACCGTCCACTGTGACCACTTGATTGAGGCCCAGGTTGGTGGCGAGAAGGATCTGGCTCGTGCCAATGACATCAACAAGGAGGTCTACGACTTCCTGGCTTCCTCCACTGCCAAGTACAACATTGGTTTCTGGAAGCCCGGTTCCGGTATCATTCACCAGATCGTCCTGGAGAACTACGCTTTCCCCGGTGGTCTGATGATCGGTACTGACTCCCACACTCCCAACGCTGGTGGTCTCGCCATGGCTGCCATCGGTGTCGGTGGTGCTGACGCCGTTGACGTCATGGCCGGTCTCCCCTGGGAGCTGAAGGCCCCCAAGGTCATCGGTGTCCGCCTGACTGGTGAGATGTCCGGCTGGACTACCCCCAAGGATATCATCCTGAAGGTCGCCGGTCTCCTGACCGTCAAGGGTGGTACTGGTGCTATTATTGAGTACCACGGCCCCGGTGTCAACTCCCTGTCCTGCACTGGTATGGGTACCATCTGTAACATGGGTGCCGAGATTGGTGCCACCACCTCCATATTCCCCTTCAACGACCGCATGTACGACTACCTGAAGGCCACCAAGCGTCAGAACATCGGTGATTTCTCTCGCGACTACGCTGCCCAGCTCCGCGAGGACGAGGGTGCCGAGTACGACCAGCTCATCGAGATTAACCTGTCTGAGCTCGAGCCTCACATCAACGGTCCCTTCACCCCCGATCTGGCCACCCCCATCTCCAAGTGGAAGGAGACCGTCAAGACCAACAAGTGGCCCGAGGAGCTCAAGGTCGGTCTGATCGGTTCTTGCACCAACTCCTCCTACGAGGACATGTCCCGTGCCGCCTCGATCGCCCGTGACGCTCTCGACCACGGCCTCAAGACCAAGTCTCTGTTCACCATCACCCCCGGTTCCGAGCAGATTCGTGCCACCATTGCCCGTGATGGCCAGCTTGAGACCATGGAGGAGTACGGCGGTGTCATCCTCGCCAATGCCTGCGGTCCCTGCATTGGTCAGTGGGACCGCAAGGATGTGAAGAAGGGCGAGCCCAACTCCATCATCTCTTCCTACAACCGTAACTTCACTGGCCGTAACGACGCCAACCCCGCCACCCACGCCTTCGTCGCCTCTCCCGACCTCGTCGTCGCCATGACCATTGCCGGTACCCTCAACTTCAACCCCCTGACCGACAAGCTCAAGGATGCCAACGGCAACGAGTTCATGCTCAAGCCTCCGTCCGGTGAGGGTCTTCCCAACCGGGGTTATGACCCCGGTATGGACACCTACCAGGCTCCTCCCGCCGACCGCTCCTCCGTCGAGGTCGCTGTCTCCCCCACCAGTGACCGTCTTCAGCTCCTCGCTGGCTTCGAGCCATGGGATGGCAAGGATGCCACCGACCTCCCCATCCTGATCAAGTGCCAGGGCAAGACTACCACTGACCACATCTCCATGGCCGGTCCCTGGTTGAAGTACCGTGGCCACTTGGACAACATCTCCAACAACATGCTGATCGGTGCCATCAACGAGGCGAACGGCGAGGCCAACAAGGTCAAGAACGCCTTCACCGGTGAGTTCGGCGCCGTCCCCGCCACTGCTCGTGACTACAAGGCCCGCGGCGTCAAGTGGGTTGTCATTGGTGACTGGAACTACGGTGAGGGTTCTTCCCGTGAGCACGCCGCTCTGGAGCCCCGTCACCTTGGCGGCCTGGCCGTCATCACCCGCTCCTTCGCTCGTATTCACGAGACCAACCTGAAGAAGCAGGGTATGCTGCCCCTGACCTTCTCCGACCCTGCCGACTACGACAAGATCAAGCCCGACGACAAGGTTGACCTGTTGTGCACTGAGCTCGCCGTCGGCAAGCCCGTTACCCTCCGTGTCCACCCCGCCGATGGTCGCGAGCCCTTCGACATCAAGCTCAGCCACACCTTCAACGAGTCCCAGATCGAGTGGTTCCGCGACGGTTCCGCTCTGAACACCATGGCTCGTAAGGCGGGCGCCAAATAAATTCCCTCGTGTCTTCAAAGGCTGCCGTGAGGCGCCCGTGTAAACTACGATCTCTCCTGTGTTTAGCGCCCAGACAAGAGGAACTGGGTGACAATTTCCTGATCAAGGATTCACTCATTGTGCGTCTGTCCCTTTTTCGAGCCTGGTATTGAGGTGTTGCGCTCTGGGAAAAATTTACGACATCTTGTTTTTTTCAGCCTATTGGCTTTTGCGTTGGATTCCCTTTTGGGTGGGCTCAATGGATATAGCTTCTGATTTCCCTAAATCATCGTTTCTGTATGTTCCAGGATAGCATGGATACATATTTTTTGTGTTCAGAACATTTCCTTCATTGTAGTAGATTGAACGCCTAGGAATCCCATCAATTCCGGTCAAATGCGGCATAAAACCCAGATGAGCTAATCTGCCGAGGCCCGTTGCTGCCCGGATGAGAACCCCAAGTTTTGCAATGCGCAATTAGAACCGGTCGTTCCGTGACTATTGAACAGAGGGGATGTGAGCTCTCCATTTAGACCACAACCTCCCCACGGCAACCGGCAACGAGACCCCGCCTCAGTCATCAATCCGGGGCACCTATTAATAATTGACGACCGAGGGTTGGCTCACGACATCCTCCGCTACTCGGAGAATCTCACATCTCAGACAATGGCACAGCTCGTTCCCTTACCAGAAGTCGAGCGCCTCAGCGCATCGGTGATTAGGATCCTGGGAGGAAATCCAGGCAAGGTAGGCAGATACCCTGATCAACCCTGATCCAGTGTTGGGCAACAAGTTGGGCTGACCAGAGCACGGTCTGTATCCTATAGTTCACCCTGCAAGGTATGTGCCCCGATTCAGCTCTGAATCCCACTCACATATATCAGGAACCAATACCTACCTGATTGGCCGCGGCCACCAGCGTATCCTCATCGACACGGGCGAAGGCAAGCCCACGTGGGCTGCTAGGTTGCAATCCGTGCTCTCCGAGGAGAAAGCCACCGTTCACCAGGCCCTGCTCACTCACTGGCATGGTGACCACGTCAATGGCGTCGCCGACCTGCTCCGCATCTGTCCTAAGGCCACCGTCTTTAAGCACCGGCCCGATCCCGGACATCAGGATATCCACGATGGACAAGTGTTTGCTGTGGAGGGTGCTACCCTGACGGCGTGCCATACGCCAGGGCATACAGTCGATCATATGGCGTTCGTGCTGGAGGAGGAGGATGCCATGTTTACCGGAGATAGTAAGTATACCCCGTCCTTTTCGGGATTCGGGATTCGAGTTATATTAATGATGATATAGACGTCCTCGGCCACGGCACGGCTGTATTTGAAGACCTTCAAACGTACCTAGCCAGTCTACAACGCATGCTCAACCGTGCCCAAGGCCGCGGGTACCCCGGACATGGTGCGGTCATAGAGTCCATCAACTCACGCATCTCCGAGTACATCAAGCACCGCCAGCAGCGGGAAGATGAGGTACTACGCGTTCTGCGGTATAACAAGCTCGATGTTGCAGAGGGTGAATCTGAGCCTGAGCGCAAGGGCTGGACGCCGTTGGACCTAGTCAAGGTTATCTATCGGGATGTCCCGGAGAGCCTTCATCTGCCAGCATCTCATGGAATAGTACAGGTGCTGATGAAGTTGGAGGATGAAGGGCGAGTGGTGCATAATGGTGATTCCGGGGAGTGGTTTTTGGGGGAGAGGTCTGCGTTGTAAATGAATGTGTATAGATCGGGGGGATGACTCCCTCGGGATGGGTTGTGTGCATGGTAAATCATCCGCAATCAGCCTCTTGGATGTACATTGTAGAACATTCTGCATCTTACCGGCTGCTATAGCCCCCACTATACATCCATTATACTTCATCGGCTGCTGGGCCCGGAAAGCTGGTTACGTAAGATCGCAGGGTCTCCGCAGACGTCAGCAAACGGTCATTTCGGGCAGCAACTTGGTCATGGTCGACTTGGTCATCTTGGTCACCTTGGCTGGTAGTTACCGCCAAAGAGACGTACGGTGAATGCATGTACTTATATCGGTACGATCATAGTGAAAGCTGGCCGGCTGGGTTGAACCGAGTCCAATCACGGATCGTTGACGGGTGTTAGCCGGGCGAAACCTGCATTTGTCCGACCCCTCCATCAATGTTACCTAAATAAATGGGCTGTTCCGTTCCGAACCTAGTGATCACTCTGGAGCTTTTCTAACAGAGACAACTATCCAACTATTTCAGGCAAATGCGCCCCTTCACACACTCGATGTGAATGATATTAAAGAGCTCCACCTTAGCTGTTCCAAGTTTCGGGGCGTGACCTCACCTTTCCACCCCGCCCTTGCGCTTTTTTACCCCCTCCTTCGAGCTGCTTCTACAACCTGGGTTGTCAAGCGTGAGCTTGGTGGAGTTTTCTTCATCAATTTGGAATTCAATTCAGTCGGTCTCACTCTCATTTCCCCTACACCAGGGATTATTCGGGCGCTAATCAACCTTCGATCTGCAGGTGTTCCCCGTTCTTCCGGCCTCATCTTTTACCTCAATACTCTTCTCCTTCCGATTCCTTCACGACCATGCCTACCCTCGAAGAACCCAAGAATGAGGCTCGCTTGCTGCTCGTCTCCAACCGTCTCCCCATTACCATCAAGCGCTCCGAAGATGGCAAATACGACTTTTCCATGTCCTCTGGAGGTCTGGTGAGCGGACTCAGCGGTCTGTCCAAGTCTACCACCTTCCAGTGGTACGGCTGGCCCGGTTTGGAGGTGCCCGAGCCTGAGATACCGGAGGTCAAGCAGCGCTTGAAGGACGAGTACGGCGCGGTGCCGGTCTTCATCGACGACGACTTGGCAGATCGGCATTACAATGGATTCTCGAGTCAGTGATCTCTTCTGTGTGGAGTTTGATTCGTTATGCTAATCGGTGGACCCTTTCGCAGACTCCATCCTCTGGCCGCTATTCCACTACCATCCCGGTGAAATTACTTTCGACGAGTCCGCCTGGGAGGCGTACAAAGAAGCAAACCGTCTTTTTGCCAAGGCTATTTCCAGGGAGGTCAAGGACGGTGATTTGATCTGGGTACATGACTACCATTTGATGCTGCTGCCGGAGATGCTGCGCGAGGAGATCGGTGACAGCAAGCAGAATGTCAAGATCGGATTCTTCTTGCATACGCCCTTCCCCAGCAGTGAGATCTACCGTATTCTGCCCGTGCGCAATGAGCTTCTCTTGGGTGTCTTGCATTGCGATCTTATTGGATTCCATACCTATGACTACACTCGTCATTTCTTGAGCAGTTGTGCGCGCTTGCTGTGAGTAATCCGGGCAGAGGGCAAATGTGCATTCGGCTAATCGAAATAGGGGACTTGCGACGACACCGAACGGAATCGAGTTCCAGGGCAAGATCATTACCTGCGGTGCTTTCCCGATCGGCATTGATCCCGAAAAGTTCAAGGAAGGTCTGAAGAAGGAAAAGGTCCAGAAGCGCATTGCGATGCTGGAGCAAAAGTTCCAGGGCGTCAAGCTCATGGTCGGTGTTGATCGTTTGGACTACATCAAGGGTGTACCGCAGAAGCTGCATGCGCTGGAGGTCTTCCTGAGTGACCATCCGGAATGGGTCGGCAAGGTCGTTCTGGTACAAGTCGCCGTACCGAGCCGACAGGATGTCGAAGAGTATCAGAATCTGCGGGCGGTAGTGAACGAGCTGGTGGGCCGGATCAACGGCAAGTTTGGCACGGTTGAGTTCATGCCCATCCACTTCCTTCACAAGTCCGTCAACTTTGATGAGCTCATTGCACTCTACGCCGTCTCCGATGCTTGCATCGTGTCTTCAACCCGCGACGGAATGAACCTGGTTGCCTACGAGTACATCGCGACACAGCAGAAGCGTCATGGCGTTTTGGTGCTGTCGGAGTTTGCGGGTGCTGCGCAGAGTCTCAACGGCAGCATCATCGTCAACCCGTGGAACACGGAGGAGCTGGCCGGTGCGTACCAAGAGGCTGTGACCATGAGTGACGAGCAGCGTGCTTTTAATTTCGCCAAACTGGACAAATACGTTTCCAAATACACCAGGTATGACCACTCCATTCCAAGCTATGACTATGAGCTCGATCTAACTTCATCCAGTGCATTCTGGGGCCAATCCTTCGTCACCGAACTCACCCGGATATCAGCCCACTCCGCCGACAAATTCCAGGCCAAGAAACTCGCCGTGACCCCAGATGTCGAACCCCCCTCGGAGAAAGTGTAGACTTTTCTGGCCAGCTCGACATGCGTTGAACGAAACTTAGATGCTCTCACGACGTTAATTTGGCGAACTGTACTTGACTTTTTTCTTTTCGGAATAAATGGGATTTTGGTGCTTTTTGCAGATTTGGGTTCTAGGATAATAGTCTTCTCTCTTAGATGCAAACCACTCTTCGGTATCTATGTTCCTGTCTCTGATCTAAACATGACCAAGGCTTGGTGGATGGAAGGCTGGGGAAAGTTTTTGGTCAATTTTGCCCGGAGTATCTGGACAGGTCTGTGCAATCGGCAATTGCCTGGTCTTCAGCCGTCATCGATAATGGAGGGTCTGGAGGGTAGCAAGCACGGCATCGAGATTCTGACTCTTTGCGGTAATAGTTTTCGAAGCTGTGGGAGACTAAGTGGAGAACCACAACCCCAAACCTCCCAAAGCACCGCTATGTTTTCTCTATTCTTCGACCCCGATCATTTCTATAGAGGCCGACCTAGACGTTCGGCACAATTGAATGCGAAGGCAGCCATATTGCAGAATAATTTCAGAATCTGGCTTGCAGGGTTTCCCCGCATATCTGGCCATCGCATTCTCCGCAATTCACTGTCCGGGATTAGTGGACCCGTCGGAACTGCAGATCTCACATCCGCGCATTCGTACTCGTATGCAAGACTGTGTTTGTCTACTGGCCAGCGGGTACTAATAGCCCCGGCAGCCCACGAGAAATGCGCATGCATCCCGACGATACACATATAGGTTGGAGCTCCTTTACAGCCGGAGGGGAGAACTCATACTATGGTCGGCTGCAGTTTAACCAAGACCCAGCCAATGGTACCCTTCGTGTTCCTCGATATGATCTGGTCGATGTGAACCTACTAGTTCAGCCCAACGGCACTGCACCTATTATGGCCCAAGGCACTGAGCTCAGGATCCATGATGAGTCCATTGCAGTTGGTGAGCTACGTGGATTCAGTGGTGCAGGCGACGAGATTCTTTACCTTGGATCGACACGCGAGGCAAACAATATTGATCTTTTTGCTGTACACATCATCACTGGTGCCGTTCGGCGTCTTACCAGCCACCCTGAATACGCGGATCCTATTGCGTTTTCGCATGATAATCAGTGGTTTGTAACCATGGACACTCGTGGCTCAAACCGTCAGATGTGGATGGCCGGGGAGCGGTACATTCCTCCTATCATCGATCTTGTCACGGTAACAGCCGCCTCGTCAACGCGCAACAATGGCGCACGCCGTTTCTTCCAGCCGATTTTGATCGATCGCCACGGTGATCGGGGTGACTACTTTGGTCAACACGTCAATTATGAAGGCGATGGGAGTAATGGCAGTGTCAACGACCCTAACTGGAATGGCAAAGCAGACCCAGCGTTCTCTCCTGATGACGTGAATATTATAGCTAAGGAAAATCTATCTCGAGCAATGGAGGGCGATGCCGGCTTTACGGAGTGGTCTAGCTTGTAGGCAAACAGCAAATCTCAATAGGTCTCCTCGAACCTTGGTTAACGTGGCTCTTTTGCATAGTGCCTGCATGCACGGTACCATATTAAGGACCATTAGATGAACCTCTTCTTCGAACACTCGATATGTTCTGAACCATACTTTATAAGGGAATCGATCATGACAGGCGCTTGTAGTTCTGTCTGGTTTTGCTGGACTGTGGGATACTAGCTAGGCTAAAATCCGCCTCATAGTAGTAGTTATTCAAATAGGTCTCTTAATTCTGGATATGAATTCAATTTCAGAGATTCCGACTATTAATGTTGGACATGGCCTGAAGATTTAGACATTCGTAACGCAAAACAGAAGGGCGGTGCAAATCTAGGTCCTCGACTCTCGTTCCTGGATTGACTTCACATTGTCTTCAACAGTCTGTTCCAAGGTCCTCCAGCCAATTTGCTCTCCCCACTTCTTCAACAAGGCCAACGGCAACGAGGAGTCTGCCGTGATGCTAAGCTTCTCCATACCTGGGAGATCGTCTACGAACTGACGCTGTGGGTACATTTTGCGCATGATGGCGAGAATATCGTTCCAGTTGCAGTTTTCTGCCCAGGCCTGAAGACGTTCGTTGTTGATATCCGGATCTAGGATAGCAGCGACATGCAGTAAAGCGACGTCCTTCACGTCGATGTGATATACTATTAAAAGCAGAAATAGTCAGTTCACCTTAAACAAACTTCCCAAGATCGCCCACTGATAGGAAGGCTTACTCGCAGGGAAACCAGCTAGCATGGATATGTTACCGTCCCAAAGTTGCTTAATCCAGGATCCCGCAGACTGAAGATGACTGTCATTGAGCGCCTCGCCCATGATCGTCGCCGGACAGACCGAGTTAACCCTGAAATGCGGGTTCTTTTCCTTGACAAACTTCCACACAGCTTTCTCTGCCTCGACTTTGCTTGCCATGTAGACAATGCTGCCTTGCTTGGCATCGTGCGGCGGCGGAGCCCAGGCCAGTTGCACAGCAGTCTCATTCCATGTATTGCGATACACGTGTGTGGTGTTCCCAGGCATAGGCATAGTAGTGGCCACAATGGAACTGGTATAGATAACAGCCTTCACAGACGGCTCTTTCAATGCTGCTTCCATTATGCGGGTGGCCGCATCAACCGTCTGAGGTATAACGGTAGTTGGATCCGGGTCGAAGGTGACGACAGACGCCACATGGGCTATTGCGGACACCCCCTTTATGGCGCTGTTGTAAACACCCTCGGCTGTGAAGTCTTTGATGGTGACAAGCTCAAAATCGTCGTTGTTGGCGTAGGTTTTGAAAGCATCTTTGACGAGCCAGGATGTTCGTTCAAGGTCCCTGACCGTACCTCGTACCTTGAAGCCGCGTTCCAAAAGCTGCTTGGCAACATGCGAGGCCACATACCCGTTGACACCGGTGACGAGTACACGGGACCCTGGGGGAATGACCGTCTTGATGTCAGACATAATGAAGCTCAAACGACTGAGCAGGTAGAATTGTCTGGTTCAGGTTTGATTGTATTGTGAATTATACAATCCAGCTCTATGAGTCCGGGGATGAGCCATGATTTATAGATGCCAAATCTACATTGTGATTCATAATCTGCTCGGATCGCGCGACTTTGATCGTCCTTGGCTGACAAATTGAACTCATTATGATTATGATATTCGGGGGTCGGTTCCCGCAATAGGAAGGAGCAGTTCTGGGCGAAGACACAAATAACACATATTGGGTTGATGTCGAAGAGGGAAAGTATTAGGGCTATTTAGGTAGGCATGGACAATTCTACCCATATTAACACCAAGTTCTACTAACAGTAAGACGTACAGGGATAGTGGTTTTGCCTCCTGGGCAGGTTGTTTTTACATACTGGCTATTGTACATAGAAGTTCAGGCAAGCTCCCACCCACTGGAATGAGCACCCACAGGTCAAAATTGACGAATAACTAGGCATATGATGAAACAGGGTGGGCCCTCAATGCTTCAGCGCAAGACGCGGGCGGAACTCGATCCGTGGCCCCAGAGAACAAGCCTACTTCATCGACAAACTTGTGGAATAAAAGTTCAAGGAAGCCATCAAGCCCAAGGGTCTCAGGCCCGCCATTAACTGCCACCATCCTAGCGGCACCCCGCATATGGTTCCTAGCCATGGCGAAATCCCCCAGTGCGAGCTGCAGAAAATTATTGTCAACTATGGAAATAAGGCTTTAGCATAGGATCTGAATCAGACAAACCTCATCCAGTGCTAATGTCATCACCTGAGCAAGAGTTGAGTCTGCAAATGCCGACGAGTGTTCTGTGGTGATTGATGCGACCAAGCTCTGCACACAAGCCACCTTATAATGCATTGCATGCTTGGAGAATTCATGCTTCATCTCTTGGTTACTGTCATACATCAAGGATAGATGACGACTTGCAATTAGTAGAATGCCACTGAAAAAGCCCGGAGTCGTAAGAGCGAGGCGTACCCACTCCGTACTCATCCTTTCAGCGTATTCGACCTGCTCACTGAGCTTTTCACAGTGGGTAATCAAGAATGGAATGACCCATTTCACATCTCGAACATGTCAGAATTTGTGTCCCCTGAGGACCCAATAGATCGCTGGTAACTTACAATGATGAAACAAAAGATTCCCAAGAGGAGCCTTGACGAGGGTCGGAAACCTCTGATATGGGACATTGTAATTCGTTGCAGGTAGGCTGAAAGGGTTAGGCACGAACCCCGCGGATTTAATATTTGCGCTCGGGGATTCCACCCTGAGAGTAGGGGTCGGCGTCGTGTCTTCCTTGTTACTTCGCTCATTTTCCCGCAGTTGAAGGGCCTTGGCAGCTTGGAATTCCTTAGTCCGACGGTGCCTCACTCTGGCATGTGCTGTACGAGCGGCATGAGAAGAGGCGATGCGCCGTTGCTGCTTCTCGAATGAACCAGTACCAGGTCTTTGCGATGCGTCAATGAGGAGTATCTTTTGGAAACTGGTCGACGACATCAGCTTGCCCTTGGTGGAGGAGATTCCCAGGCGTGATCTCTGTATGATTAAGGATTAAAGAGCGATGGTCCACGTATGGATTTGCTGTCAATTTTGTGACGACATCCATCAGCAGAGAAAAGCACGACTTGACTTGGCCTAGGTTACTAGAAGGTTCATGAACGATGAACAGCGGGGACGTGGAACCACTGAGAGGAGTCAGAAGACCACAGCATTACTAATGAGGGCGACTGCCAAGGCTTGAGCCTTCCAAATTAAGGAAAGTTTGATCGTTACTAAAAAGCTTAATAGTTAATATAATCGGCTACAGAGCTGTCAGTGACTATATATACTACTTTGTCTTGTAGGCATGATCAGCTCTACTCAGTAATTATAAAGCGGCGAAGGGTGGTCACTAGAACTGAATAGCCGCATATTAGCTCCTACTTATTTGATTGCTGGACGTCTCACCTTTACTTAGCTCCTACTAGTTACCACCTACACATTCCTCCGATCCTGTCTTCCTTCCGGACAGGGGATGACCGCTAATTACGGGATATCCTTCGACGTAAAGAGAAAGGCCAGGAGCCGCGCGTCGGATCTGATAGGCTCTTAGAACTTATATTGCGGAATCACAAAGTAAGAGACCCTTTAATAGACAGAACATAGAAAGAGGTCTATAGCGCCTAGATTTAAGACTATTGTCGCCTTCGAGTATCTATATAGGGCCTATAAGACTAGCTTCGATATATTCTTAATAAGCTAAGATAGATCTTAGCGGAGGGATTAAATATAATAACTGAAAAGGCGCAACGCCTGTTATCTTTAAAAACGCCTTTTAGTAGCACAAAGACAGTAGTGCTACTCTAATTCAGCCTTTTAGTAGTGCCGGTCGAGCCTTTATCGCCTATTTACTGGGAACTTAACGATTCCACAATCAAAGATATAATTTAGTATTTAAATTAATCACCACTCTTACCTAACGGGATTAATCTGAACGAATTGTGTACCGTGTTGTTATCTCTTAAGTTACTGTTTTTCTGCGAGGAATGCCGATGCCAACCTTTTCCAGTCCAGACGCGATGCCGCCGATGTATTAGAATATAAAATAGAAACACGCTTCGTTTATGCTTAGGGCTATGATTCGCATCAAGAATCAGAATGCGCCAGAGGTATATTATGAAATTTCAATAGTCCAAAGCAAAGTATATGTTATTAACTAGATTAGTTTCGCGGAATAATCAGGGAGCTATGTTGGATGGCGCCTGGTGTCGCACAAGCCATCGCGGGAACAATCCATAAGATGAACAACCTCAACTCTCCCCAAGAACAGGCCCAAGCCAAGTATACCCCAGCCACACGGAAACGGAAGCCGAACCAAGACCTCTATCAACCCCCAAATATACCAAAAAAGATAATTGGCCAGGCTACTCCAACATATTCCGCAATTGTCATGTTGTGGAATCAGAGGGGATCACAGACGATGACAAACCCCCCCCCCCCCCCCCCTGAGTGTGGAAGTTTAGGACAATCATATAGTTCAATATGAGAAGAATGTGTCGCGTCAGGCGCGGATTTCGCCGCTCTAGCTACGACTCCCAGGCCGGTTGATAGAACCTTCCACGCCTGGAACCGAGGAGATTCCCCGACAGGAAATACCGTTATCGCCTAAAATCGCTATATCATCCCGTCTATCCACGCCAGATCAGTCGGTCGAAGAGACTGCCTCTATTAGGGAGTTAATTATCGAGGAGGCTAGGACGCTGCACCGGCTCAGCAAACATCGGGATGGTGTTCCAAGCGACGTTCACAGGAGAGTCCTACGGTTATTCCAAGATGACCAATCTGAAGCGCTAGCAGCATTAACTAGTGACCAATTGGTCCGAGGCTCAGCTTGGGTGCAGGTGTTGGAGATGGGTTGCTCCCGGCAAAACCAAGTGACGATCCTTAATATACTAGAGTATATGGGGGCCTGGGAATGGTATGACGGCCAGGTGAAACTTGCCTAAGTAAGTGTGTTCACTAAGAAGGATAAGCCAGTGGAGCGTCGAGGAGCAGCTACCCAGGTGCTAGACAGCATACAAAAGAGGTGGATTGGCAGTGTTGGAATGGTCACCTTGCAAGACGAATCTGGCATTGTACCAATCGGCAGATCGGCGAGCTTGACCCAGACTGAGAGGAACTCGCGAAGAAACCACATTCGAATGCAGCTTAGCAGAGGCCAGAAGTTATACGCACAGCTAGTCAAAGAGCTAGGACTCGGGATATTGTTTAGCCGTAAAATCTGGTAAGGTGTTTAGAGCCACCGAGTCCGTTCGTCCGCTGATAAGTAATAGGGAATATACAAAAATGGATTCGATCCGCCTCAATGATCTTGTTCGAAAGGTGAAGGCTAATTCTCAAGTCATGAAACTGCTTCAGATCCTCAGCCCACAATTAAACCAGCTGGTGACGGAGGGTTCGCCGTATCTCCCAACGTTCTGTCGGGATCTCAAAAATGAAGAGCTGATATCAGAAGATGAATATCAGGAGCTACATGGGATCTTTCCCTTGGAGCAGGTACCCTTATTGTCTATTGGCAGAGCTTGGTCATCTCACCTGCTTGTGGTGGTGAGAACCCATTGCCCTGCCCAGTCTCCACCGCTCAAGGAGGTCGAACCTATCGAGTGATGGTGGCACGTCTTTCAAGCCGCAAACCAACGAATCCAGCCCCTATTTTCGCCGCGGCGGATAATATCCCTTGGACGACATCATTTCCACCAGGAGCTAGCCTTCCCACTTTATATTCTTTACCCGCGGGTAGTTACACCCTCTGTGACAGAGCTAATGGTCTCGCAAAGGCCACTCTTACAAAGGATCCTTCTTCTGGCACCTTTAAAACCGTGTCTGTCAATTACACCGACTACTCGGATGATGGACAGCACTATATCAACGGCCACAAATCAATAACGCTGACGTTGATGGCAACGAACCCTTGGTTTAATCACCTGGATTGCGTCTCCAACATTGTGCAGACCGGTGCAGTGCATGCAGTCAAAAAATCTGGACCTGGTGGATTCCATTTGTCAATCGATGGCCTCGAAAATATCTTCGAGGCTAATGGGACATTGACTACGACTATTGATGGCGTTGCCTACCACCAACCACTCAATGGTGCATGATCAACAGGGCTTCCACTCTAGAGTGCTTAAAGTTTGAGATTGTCGAGCTCGGGGAGAGATGGCGATGCTCACTTGTATATAGTTCTTCTATGCAACTATTGATGGGCCAATGAACAATGGGCGATATCTTGTGTATCCTTACAAGATAATCAGAGTAGCATCATTCGTTCTGAGTCATGAATAATTGAGAGTAGTAAGGGCTAGCCCCCAGGATCTATGCTGCTTCCAGAAGGAAAAAAAGAGAAGAAAAGGAATCTTATTCAATATCTCAAGATTAACCCCATTTCGAACCTGGGTATACCGGTATATCCCCAATTGGAAAACGAGACATAATCTAAAGACTCCTTAAGAAGACTTGGTGACATCAATATTGAAAACACCAACCCAGCTGCACGACTCCTCGGGATACTGGTTCGGAGTCTGCTTGCACTGCCAATCAGCACCCGACACCGTGTTCTGACCCGCCTCAGAGCCATCAGCGCGAGAAACCCGCAGATCAAAGTTCTCGATGTTGTAGATTCCGTTCGGGAAGTTGAATTCGTACGCGGCGTTTGAGCACTCGAATTTCATGGTGCCCGCCATGCCCTCGGACCAGACGGCATCGCAGTCAGTGTCGACGTTGGTGTTGGGGTCGTTCAGGGCGAAGTTGACGTGGTAGCTGGTAGGTGGCGTCTGCTCATACAGGTCGGCGTGGAAGTTCAGGAGCTCCAGGGGCTGCAGGGCACGCTTGAAGTTGCTGGGGCCGGCGAGGGCGGTGCTGGCGGCCAGGATGATGGTGCCGATGGTGGCGGTCTTCATTGTGATGGCTTTGGTGGTGTTTTTTGGTTTGGTAGGAGGAAAATGATAGCTTTGATTCTTTGGAATGCAGGGGATTGTTTGAGGATGAAGAGACATCGAGAGTACGTCTGCGACTCTTTTATATCTGTCTTCTTTCATATGAGGCCACCCGGACGGCTGATTTAGACACACTTGGCTGTTGCTGAGAAGTAATATTGACCCCATAGATTCGAGGCTATGCTTCAGGGATGACTCCAGATTACGTCTGTCATTTTGCAACGGCAACCCATCGAAGCTAGCCTCAAGAGGTCGTGAAGTACAGGGGGCCCAACGACGCCTCTGTCGGGCGCCTCACGTAAAGGCATATCTAAGCGCGGATGATTCAGGTGAGATCTAAGATTGTTTTGTTTATTGCAGATCTCTTGCAGTGATTTAGGAGAAGTGAGGATCCGCGAGGAGTGGTTGGGTCGGTCAAGCAAATTTAGGCCCCCAGCCCTATGAACCCTGAACACAGCCCTGGGACTATTTTTATTGTGGGTATACCCTTTCAGTTGATTCAACTGAAAAAGTATGCAGAAAGACAGGTGCTGCGCCTCAAAGGGGGCTAGGGTGTATATCAAGCCAATCATGGGTTTTGGGAAGTCGTTTAATGCTCACTTACTGGTTCACTTGATCACATTCTCATAGTCACTATTTATGGATAATTTACCATTTCAATAGTTCACCTCAGTCAACGGGCCCCACTTTCTGCCTAGAACCTATCTCGTTAGATATACCGAGGGTATGAAACAAACAGCACTAATAATATGATGCAAAATGAAGTGTCTTTCGAGGTGCGTGTTTTGGTCTGATAGCTGTGTTGGTGCAAACAGTGCAAACTCCACCCACGAAATTCTCAAGATTCAAAGCCGCGACTCCGCAACTTCACTATTTAGCGCTTCTTCCATTCTCCCTGTTCGGCCTTTTTCAGGCCTCTGTCTCTGGTTTATTCGAACCCCTTCCAGCAGTCAGCTGCAGCAGAGAGACTCAATTCACCATGGCTCCTAGCCACCTCCTCCGGGCGACCATGCCCATCCGATCAATGGCATCGCCAATGGCCCTGACCCGATCACCGATCCTCCGATCCACCCTCTCGATCACACACTCGATTCGAAATGCCTCAACAGTCACAGAATCCGCACAAACCTCCACGCCCTCACCACAAACATCCGGCCCCCAACCACTCCAACGGCCCGCCATGCTCCGCAACTACGCTTCGAGTCGGAAGACCGGCACCGTCGTCTCTGTCGGGCGCATGCAGCGCACCGTCACCGTCCTCTTCCGCCACAACTTCTGGGACAAGCGTATCCGGAAATCTTACCCTAAGGAAACCCGCTACCTGGTCTCTGACCCCCGCGACTCCCTGCGCGAGGGCGACGTGATCGAATTCTCCTCCGGCGCCCCGAAGAGCCGCCACGTCCACCACATCGTCGAGCGCATCATTACCCCCTTCGGTGTGCCTATTGATGGGCGTCCGGCCGTTATGTCACCTCAAGAGCGCCAGGCTGAGCGTGAGAACCGCTGGGCTGCCAAGTACGTGCGTCGGGAGTCGAGACGGTTGGGTGAGGAGGTTGATTTGGCGTCAAGGGTGGAGATTGAACCCGGCGAGGAACTTTCGCAGGCGGAGATGATTCACCGCATTCACCAAGGGAATGAGCGCGTTGGAAAGGTGAAGGCCTTGGTTGAGAAGAGGTTGGCTTTGCAAGCCCAGTCCGATTCTTGAGGCTGTGTGCTTGTCATTGCGAGTTTTGGTCTTCTGGGCTGTCCCTTTAGATATCCGTGCTGGTTCTGATGTCGCATTGTTGCCGGTACGTTTTTTCCCTCTTTTCTTTCCGTGCCTTGTGTTTCTTTTTTGGGCTTTCCATGATGAACCCTTCCGCTTAACCCAGCTCACTTTGACACGCACAGCGTGCTTGATGTAAACGGCGAAGTCTACTCCTGATACCCATTGTCGTTTTCTGCAATGCTCATCATCCGTCGCTCTCAATTCGCATACTGACTGATGGACACTAGGGCTACCGTCACTGGCATGTACTGTACTATACTATACAACTTCCATTTTTCCACTGTTCTATCTTTAGCCTCGAGATTTTACAATATCGAAACGTAATCTTGAAATACATATTCGAATTGTACGGTTCATTGGTCAATCCCTTGAAAATGCGGCATTAGAGAAGTATGTACGAGAAGATGAGCCCGTCCACCTAACAAAGTCAAAAAGTGTATACACCATGAAAAAAGAAGTGACCTCTTCTTCCCGCACGAGTCCAGCCCAATCCCTAAATCAGTTGTAAATGGAAAGTAAGTCACTGGTATCACGGAAGAGAAACCAACTCCTTTGCCCAGAAACGACAAACGGCCTTCTAAACCCAAATTCCTCCTTGTGCACCGGGCGACCCGGAGTACCGTTGCTTCGTAGGCAGGTTGATCCGATGCGTGTCAGAGGTTTCCTGCACTCTGATCTTGAGGTCCTTTTACAAGCCTGGTCCAGCAGCTTGTAGCGAGTCTCACGATGCGAAGACCCGGACTTTGAGATCCACGCTGCCCGTTGCGAGCACGCACCGAATGGACATTTTTGCGTTGGGGTCTTCTTTCACCCCATTTGATCCGGCACCCTCGGCGCTGTTGGCCCCGGCTTCGCCATTAGCACCGCCGTCCTTGATCAACGGGGGCGCCCATCGAATTGAGCTGATGAAGTGGTCATGGGCGGCGATGGTACGAACACACTTGCATTCCTGAGTGAGATCCCAGCAGCGCAAGGTCTTGTCATCTGCCACCGAGAGAAGGTATTTCCCACCAGGATGGAAGACTAGTGCGCGCACCCAGTTGTCGTGACCGACGAGGGTCTTGATCAGGTTGCCACGGGCATCCCAGAGACGAATGGTCTTGTCGCGCGCGCCTGTCGCAACAAACTCTGCAGAAGATGACGGGGGCGGCGGCTTCTTCTGTCCTGCCAGAGGTGCCAGGTGCTGGTAGCTCGTCGGCGGAGCAAAAGCGACACACTCGATAACATGCTCGTGGCCCAAGAAAGTAGATTTGGTCTCCCCCGATGAAATATCCCAGAGACGCGGGACTTGATCATCTCCTGCAGAAAAGAGGAACCGTCCGTCCGGTGAAGGTACCACATCACGCACCCATGCCGCATGCCCTTGCAATGTCTTGACGCAGTATCCGGTGGTCACGTCCCAAATCCGCAATGTCATATCACGAGAGGCGGATACCAGCAGGTTTCCCGACATCGGCGAGCCCGCGGCCCCAGATGGGATAAATCGAACCGCCGATACACTGTGATCATGGCCTGGTAGAGTGCGGATATTTTTATATTCGTCGGCCGGATCCCACAGCTTGATTGTAAGATCGGAGGAGCATGATGCAAGGAGCGTACCCCCTCGCGGTCCTCCATAATCCACATCCAAGACTGCTCTCGTGTGACCCTTGATTGTGCGTTCTAGTTCGCCCAGTTCCCAGTCCCAAATCTTGATTGTCGTATCTTCTGATCCAGAGGCGAGAGAGGAGAATATAGGATGGAAGGCGACACAGGTCACCGGTTGCCGGTGCGATTCAAGGTCGTGGCGTGGAGGGGCGCGAGGCAGCCAGGATGCCGGATCCTGGTTTCTTCGAGACAGAGAAGTGGGGGTTGCGGTGTCCAGTTCAGTTTGGAGAGAGGCGCATCGTGATTCCAAATCCATAATCTATTACCGCAAATCAGTCTCCTGGATCCCTATCCCTCGGGGCGCTTTCGCCAGGAGGCTCCCCACCTTCTTCTGTAACCGGACTACACTCGTCCATTTCTTCTCTAGCAGACCCTCGTATTTCTTCAGTGTGCTATCGTCAACCGTGACCGAATCTCCGAGTTCTTCTCGTAGCGCTGCGGAGCTCTGGGGCAGGTTCGCGGAGGCCAAGTAGGCGATGATTGACTTGTGTCTGCAGTAGGGAAGTTCCCTCCAGTTAGTTCTCAGTCTAAGGACAAGGGGAATTCAGGGCGCATACAGCTCCTCCGCCTGCCGCGCCGTGAGTAGCTGGCTCATGGTGCCGGCGGATTTGTGTGTTTCCCAGGCAGTCCTCGCTGCACCTCCGCATGCACCGGAGGCTGTCGCTCACAGAGGGAAAGAGCTCGGACGGTATGCGCAAAGCAAATTGCCAGAGCGAGGATCGAGATCGTCGTGTAAAAGGAGAGCAGAGAAGCACCAAAGTGAAGATCCACCGCGGGGTCACAACAAACCCTCGACACCGCCAAAGGCGGCTTGTTTACTTCCCGATCTCCAGCGCCGCCCGCTGTTTATTTCTCCCCTCAGGGACCCGCTTCACTTTTTACCCCTCGGACTTATTCTGGGGATTCTTCTTCTCGGTTCTTTTCTTGTTCTACGCCCTTTTCCCTTTTGACGAGATCGACACCCCGGATCGCGGACTGAGAACGATCTCGATTTCCTCCCGTCCATTGCTTTGGGCACGAAAACCCTCACGGTACGACGATCTGAGCCCGACGGTCTCTTAGGAGGCTGTTTCATTTCAATTCTTTATTTTATATCGCATGCGCAACCCTCCGTTCGCTGTGTTCGCTAACCCATGTACCTATCCAGGTCCCGCCCGGTTTCACATTTCTTTGACTACTTTACCACCTAGCCCCGTCGCCATGGCCGACGGCGAGCAAGATTTCTCCTCCTTGCCGCTACCGGACCGGTTCGCACACAAGGTTCGCTATCCTTCCTCGTGTGATCTAGAGAAGACGTCCCGGTCGACGAATGGGTGACTGACCGATACTCGATCAATAGAACTGGAAAGTCCGCAAGGAGGGCTACGAAGACGCCAAAGCGCAATTCGAGAAGACGCCCGATGAATCAGATCCCGTGTTCACGCCGTTCCTACAGGATCCCAGTTTGTGGAAAGGGGCAGTCGCCGATTCCAACGTTGCGGCGCAGATTGAGGGATTGGGGGCATACTGCTCTTTCTTGAAATTCGGAGGTGCACAAGCATGCGCAAGGTGCGTTTCACAATTGCCATCTTCGCTATGGCTTCTTTGGTTGCGAGTCGTTAACAGCTCTCTAGGACTCGGGGTTACACTGTCGGCCCGATTGCGGAAAAGGGTCTCCCATGTGCCAGACCGGCTGGTAAGGCCAGCGCTCAGGAGGCTCTCTTATTATGCGTCGAATTGGACAAAGCCGATCCGCTTCTCGAGGAACTTTTGCCTACACTATCACACAAAGTCCCCAAAGTCATTGCCGGCGCGCTCGCAGCCTTGACCGCCATCTACCATAACTTCGGATGCAAGATTGTGGACCCGAAGCCGACATTAAAGGTGCTGCCGAAGGTATTCGGTCACGCGGACAAGAATGTCCGAGCGGAGGCTCAGAACTTGACTGTGGAGTTGTATCGGTGGCTCCGTGAAGCCATTAAGCCTCTTTTCTGGGCGGACCTGAAGCCGGTTCAGCAGGGAGATCTGGAGAAACTTTTCGAGAACGTCAAACAAGAGCCTCCGGCGAAACAAGAACGATACACTCGGGCTCAACAAGATGCTATGGCCGCGGCCAGCGCAGCCCCGGGAGACGGGCAGGGTGCGGATGAGGAAGTTGGTGAAGAATTCGTCGAAGAGGAAGAGGCTGAAGTCGATGTTTTCGATCTTGCAGAGCCCATTGACGTTTTCCCCAAAATTCCCAAGGATCTTCACGACCAGCTCGGCTCATCAAAATGGAAGGACCGAAAGGAAGCACTGGATGCTCTCTATAATGTGATCAACGTACCTCGGATCAAGGATGGACCCTATGATGAAATCATGAGGGCCTTGGCCAAGTGCATGAAGGATGCGAACGTTGCCGTCGTGGCAGTGGCAGCCAACTGTGTTGACGTGCTGGCTAAGGGCTTGCGCAATGGGTTTGTGAAATATCGACCCGTCATTATGGTACCGATGCTGGAGCGTCTGAAGGAGAAGAAGCAGACTGTGGCAGACGCGTTGGGTCAGGCGTTGGATGCCGTGTTCTCGGCGACGGATCTGTCCGATTGCCTGGAAGACATTCTGGAATACCTCAAGCACAAAAACCCGCAAATCAAGCAGGAGACTGTCAAATTCCTGATTCGTTGCCTTCGCTCCACTCGAGTTGTACCAGCCAAGCCGGAGATCAAGTCAATCGCCGACGCAGGAACGAAGCTGTTGACTGAGTCAACTGAGGCCATTCGATCCGGTGGTGCAGAGATCTTGGGTACACTGATGAAGATTTTGGGCGAGCGGTCCATGAACCCATACCTTGATGGGTTGGATGAGATTCGGAAGACCAAGATCAAGGAATATTTCGAGACTGCGGAGGTCAAGGCTAAGGAACGACCCAAGCCAATTGCGCCCCCTCCCAAGGCTGCAGCTCCAGCTGCCAGGAAGACGGTTCCCGGCAAGAAGCCGGCTATGGGACTCAAGAAACCCGCTCCTACTGCACCCCCGGTTGAGGATCCTCCAGCCAAGCCAGCTCCTAGAGGAATTCCTTCCAAGCTCGGCGGTGTTCCAAAGCCTGGCAGTGGCCTTGCACCTCCTGGAGCTGGTCTCAAGCTCCAGCGCAAACTCGGTGGTCCAGGTGGTATCGCTTCGCCGCAACGACGAGCAGCCCCTCCGCCTACGGAAGATGAAGCTCCTCCCCCAGCTGCCCCCAAATTTGGTATTGGTCGTGGCCTCGCTGGCCGACCGATCGCCAAGCCGTCAGCGCCTGCTGATGCCACTCCAGCTCCAGCCCCTGCACCTGCAGGAATGACCGCCGCGGAACGAGCCGAAATGGAAGAGCTCCGGATGGAAAAGGAGAAGTTCGCCCGCATTATCGAAGACATGAAATCCGAACGCTCCAAGGTCAACTCTCAGATCACCGAGCTGCAGAACCAGAACGCACAGTTGATTGAGGATCACACGCGAGATGTGTTGAGCATCAAGGCGAAGGAAACCCAGCTGGTCCGAGCACGGAGTGATGCCGAGGCCGCTGAAGCAAATGTCCAGAAGCAACAGAGAGAGATTGAACGGCTGAAGCGTGAGCTGGCTCGAGCTCTCCGCGCATCCGCTCTGAGCCCGACCAACGCCGGGTCCGATACCGGCAGCATGAGCATGCCCGATGCCAACCCCATGTACCAGGAACCCGCCAGCAATGGACACAATGCTGCAGCCCGATCAGGCCTTCACATGGGCTCTCGTTTCGAAAGCTCACGGCCCCGAAGCTACGCCTCTGCTAACCACAGCGAGGAGGGCGAAAACGTCGGTCTCGAATCACCAGGTCCCAGCAGCCGAGAGGGTGGCTTAGGCCGACGCAAGCTGAGCCCGACTTATGGCCTTTCGGGTGTCGCCAGTCCAACTCGGTCGTCTACTCGCGCATCAGCCACAGCTACAGACGATGAGGCGCAGCCCCGGTCTGCAGAGCCTGCTGAGAACTGGAAGCGCGCTGCTGAAGTCACTAGCCAGCTGAAGGCAAGAATAGAACAAATGAAGGTGAGTAAATCCATTTATCACAGCGAGTAACCTCTGGCTAACACCATCTACAGGCAAGACAAGGACTTTCACGACCCTCTGGGACTCAACGTTAATGACGAATGACCGCGACCATGTTTATGCCTCTTCCACTGTACTCTTTCCTTCTCCGCATTTCTTAGACTGGGTTTCCTTGATGCCTATGAGCATCTGTGGTCTTTGGGAGCGCTGGGCTGGGATTCTTGGCTGTACTTTTTCTGCTGGTTCTTGCTTTGATCTTTCTTTTTTTCCTGTAGTTTCTCCATACCATCCTTTTCTTTTTTTTGGTTTTTCATTGCTACCCCTGAGATGGTGGTTTCTTCGATCAATTTGAATATCCCGGTTTCGTTTCCTGAGCCATACAGCTCTGGAGCTTAAGCGCTGCTTTTGGCTTTTTGATGAATTCATGATGTGTAAATCTACTCGAAAAAGCTGTCAATAGCATCAACAAATAGCCATCACAACCCATACAACTCCGCAAAGGGATCCCAACTCGAATCCTCATGCCTCGTATACTCAATCGTATCCGCAATCCTTCTCGCTTTCTCCTCTCCAAACACACTCGCAATCCAAGCAAGCGTCACATCTATCCCCGCACTAACACCAGACGAAGTCCAGATATTCCCATCTGTAACCCATCTCGCCCGCGGAACCCACTCCACCTCCGGCCCCAGCGCTACCATCTCCTTCCACGCCATTTTATTAGTAGTTGCCCGTCGGCCGTTCAGGACCCCAGCCCGTGCCGCAAGTCCTGAGCCCGTGCATACGGTGATTAGGTATTTCAGGCGCGGGTATTCATCTCGGATGAATTTGATAGCTTCTAGGACTATCGGCCCCGAGCCTCGTGAGCCTCGCCCGCCGGGGACGAGGAGGGCGTCTAGGGGTGGTGCCGCGGCGTATGTGTGTGTTGGGACGATTTCTTGGCCGACGCTTTCTGGGTAGTCGGGGCTTTTGGTCGTTACTGGGTCTAGGGTGGATGATAGGAGAGATAGTGTGACGGGGTCTGTTCGGGAGAGGGTGTTGATGCAGTCCAAGGGGCCGAATGCGTCTAGTGCTTGGAAGCCGGGAAATAGGAGTATTCCAATGCGAAGGGGTGAGCCCTCGCCAGATGGGCGGATATCTAGATCCTGTTAGTGATGAAGTTGGAGGAAACTCGGGGCGGGGAAGATTGTAGCGCACCGGCCATGATAGAATTCACAAGGTTGGTATCCTGGGAGTTGAAAGTATCGAATAGACCGGCTGTGGGAGGTTTCGAGGCTATCTATGTCCATGCGCTGTTCGGTAGGCTGCTTTTGCCTCGGCTTTCAGGATGACGAAGCTCGTATTTTGGTTGATCGAATCGCAAGAACATCCAATTCTCCCAATTCAGTTCGGACTCTGGCATTTTATACTCTAATGAAAATCCATCATCTTCTGAACCATTTCCCTCAGACCACCTCCCCACCGATCCCACGTAAGACAGTAATTCACCGTATCCCTCCACACATCCTCCGGATCTGTCCCAGGAGGCGACACTTTCCCATTCCCAATTTTCCCCCTAAGCTTCCCCTTAACAAAGCGCATATGCCAGGGAACAACACCGACACGCTCAAACCCCATTTTCTCCGCAAGCTTGGCGCTGGCAAAGTTACTCGTACTAGCTCGCCAATCCACCCTGCGCAATCCGAGACCCCCTCGCTCCGGAGTATCGAGCGCAAGCTGTAACGCTAATCCCACGGCATTCCTAGCAACGTGTGTGCGCTGGTATGGGGGTAGGATAACGATGAATCCGATTTCCGTGCATAGGTGTGTTGCTGATGTCCGGATGAAACTCACTGTGCCGGCCAGTTCACCTTCTAGGTCTTCTGGTGATGGGGCGCGTGTCTTGTCTACGATTGCAAAGGCGAATGACTCGGGGTTTGGGAATGAGAGGATGCCGCCGGGAGGTCCGTCGGTGAATTCTTCTTTGAAGTCGGTTGCTGAGTCCCAGGGTCCTATGGGCATGTGGGAATATATTTCGGGATGCGGCGAGGATAGCTTGAAGAATGTGTCGCCGTGTTTTTCGGGTATGAATGGGACCAATTTAACACGGTCATTTGATTTCTCGTTGATCGAGAATGGAAAGACGGACGCTGAGGCCATTTTGGTTCAAGGTCGTTGGTATAGTTGGGCTTAGTACAGGTGGTTGAAGTTGGGATTGCTTTTTCGCGCTGAGAGCAGGATGGAAATGGGACACGGTTTCAAACAACCCCAGTGGGATCAAGAGTAGATAGATAGATACAATCAACTCTGCTTTTATACGAAGTCACCGAGTGACTCAGAGTGAGGCTCAACTCGGAGTTAAGCTGTGAAAAATTTGCACGCGGCATGAGCAAGCCAATTTGCCGGACTTCTACAAGAATACAAATACAATACAAGCAGACTGCATGAATGCCAATCTCTAATTATCTACTAAAAGCCATATTGAACTGGTAGAGAAATGGATTCATGGGTATCTGCGAGAAAGTGGTACATAAGGGCCATCGAGGAGTTCGTGAGAAAAAATTTTCTTTTTGGTGAAAACAGGATTCAAAGGGCCCAGAGGCTCTTTCTCACCCATCTATTAAGCTAAGTCATCCGGAGCCTTGGAGCACCTTGTTTCCCATTAGAACTTTTTGGAGCGCTGGAGAGCGGCGATCCCAACCAACAAAAACTAAGTCACGGAAAGGGTGAGCTTAGACCTTGATGGCAGCCTCGGCAGCCTTGATCTTCTTCTCCTGTTTGGCGTTGGCCTTGGCACCCATGATACCACCACCCCAGTGGCGGCGGGTCTCCTCGTACTTGTCGGTGTAGCCCTCCTTGATGGCAGAGAGGAGCTTAGAGAACTCGGCCTTGTCCTCGGCGCGGGTCTCGGTCAGGGCCAGAACGGCAGAGGTCTTCTTGTGAACAACGGTACCGAGACGGGCCTTGCCCTTGACGATGGCGTAGGGGACGCCCATCTTGCGGCAGAGAGCGGGCAGGAAGACAACCAGCTCAATGGGGTCAACATCGTGGGCGATGAGAACGAGGGAAGCCTTCTTGTTCTCGATCAGGCCGACGACGTGGTTGAGACCGTACTTGACGTGGTAGGGCTTCTTGGAGACATCCTCCTTCTTCTTGCCCTCGGAGACGGCGGTGGCCTCCTGGACAAGACGCTCCTTCTTCTCGGCCTTGGTCTCAGGACGGTACTTGGCGAGGAGCTTGAAGGTCTGGGCAGCGGTGTTGCGGTCCAGGGTGTTCTGGAACTGGGCAATCGCCGGGGGGACCTTGAGGCGCATGTTCAGAATCTTCTTCTGGCGCTGGAGGCGGACATATTCGGGCCACTTGACGAAGCGGGACAGGTCGCGCTTGGGCTGGATGTCCTGGCCGATACCGAAGTTGCGGGCACGCTTCTCGATGAGAGGGTTCTGTGATCGTTAGCAATCTCATCTTCTTTTTCTCAGACTCCCGGGGAAAGAAACGAACCTTAGCGGCCTTCTTGGACGAGCCAGCCTTGCCCTGGGGGTAGGGCATAGCGGCGGTCTTCTTTCCGGACTTGGGAGGCTATCATTGAGAAAAGAAGATCAGCGATCTTGTCCACCACGGGCTGCATCTTCTTTGAACTCGTAAGGAGAGCGATGAGTCGAAGCCGTGTTACGGGCTCCAGCTCATGCTTCCAGCCAAATCATCGCCAATTGCTCACATCTCTTTCGAGGCTGTGGGCAAAGGACGGAATTGCTTCGATTGCGGACAATCGGAAGCAGACAAATTGTCTTTACGGCATCGCTGCAGCAGGCGAAGCCTTTAGAAAGGCATTCAAGTGCTTACCATTGTTGTCGTGGGATCGGTGCGCTGGTTGACGATTGACGAAGAAAAGAAAAAAGAAAGAAGCGGTGCGGATCTTATGAATTTCTCGTGGGTCGCGCTAGTGGGAGCATGTGACTAGGGTTAGGGCTGCTCATCCTCGCGCGGTCATGTGATATAGATCACGTGACATATACATGTGCAGTCGAGCCGTTCTTCGACCATGCAAATGCAAATGATATGAATATTGTTGAATTTATATTCGTTAGTCCGGTGAATGAAACCCCTTTGGGGTGTTTGTCAGCCACGAATATCCCGGAAAGAGAGGAATGTCATCACATCTGAGCCTACCGAGCAACCAGAACAAGCGTAGTCTATGTACAGTGAAGCAAAAAACGCCGCGAAAGCCTGCCATGCAAATATCATCGCCAGATACATCAGAACCAGAAAAGAAAAGAAAAGAGAAAGCAACCTAGGGCTGCGGTCACCGCCACGCCCCCAACCCAGGCAGCGCACCTCGCCCCAAACTCGCACTCGCCGCCTGAACAGCCCTCCTCTTACCAGTCGACCCTTCCTGGGTACGGACACCAGCAGTAATCTTATCGATATTAGTCTCGACGACAACGCCACCAACAATCATCTCGCTCAGCACAGCATGCATCGTCTCGTAACCAAAGATTAGGTCCAGTTCACACACGTTCTCGAACATGCGGTCCAATGCCTCCACGAACACCTGGATCAAGTCGATGAGCGCTAGTGGTGACTCTGTAGATGTGGAGATCATGATGAATGAGAGCGTGGCGTAGGTTCGGTAGGTGATTTGCGTCGGCGCATCGGAGGGGCCGGCGGAGGCGCTGGCGGCGCCTTGGGAGAGGATTGGTGGGAGGGGGAGGAAGTTGCAGGCGCTTGATGGGCGCCGTGCGACGAGTTGGTATATTTGTGAAATCAGCGATTGCTGTGTTTGCGTGTCCTGTTGCTGTGTTAGTTCGTCCTGCTTTCTGGTTGTCGAGTGGGGGAGAGTCGGAGACTCACGAGTTGGGTGTAAAACTTGGTTAGCCGGGGCTGGCCGTTGTTATTGAAGACGAGTACCGCGTTGATCATGACTGCTGTTCGTAGAGCCCAGGAGATGGAGGGAGTAGGGTGAATAGAGTATGTAGAGTCCAACGTCAAGCGCAAGCTCGAGGATCGCGCTTATCGCCGATAGCTCGGGCTCATCTGGCCCGTGCGTGCATTTTCCGGAGAACTCGGACTGCGATTGACCCTTCCCCCAACAAGCAAAGATGAAGACGTCCATCTACAGAGTCTCAATACCTACAAGACGTCTATACTCGACATCACAACCAACACCACCAACACCGCCACCGGCACCTCCTCCCCCGAACCCCAACAAGCGCGAATTGAAAGACCTCACGCCCTCGGATCTCTGCCTCTACTGGGACACGAAACCGCCCAATGCCGAGCAATTAGCCTTCGCAGACAAGCTCTTCATACCTTCGCGACATTCACCACTGAAGTTATGGTCCGCTGCCAAATTCCGCACGACGCCAATCTCGTCCCTTCAGCCTGAAGTCGCATTCCTGGGCCGCTCCAATGTTGGCAAGAGCTCATTGCTGAACGCGATCATGGGCCAGGAGATTTGCTGGACTTCGTCGAAACCGGGTCGCACGAGGGAGATGAATGCGTTCGGTATTGGAGGGACTAAGGGCGGCGAGCATAAGGTTGTGCTTTTGGACATGCCGGGCTATGGAAAGGCTAGTCGGTCTGAATGGGGATCGGAGATTATGAAGTATCTCCAGGGGCGCAAGCAGTAAGTCTGTAACTGGGATTTTGGGGGTGTACAGCTCTAATGTGCTATTCCAGACTCCGCAGAGCCTTCATCCTCATCGACAGTGAGCACGGCGTTAAGCAAAATGACGAATATATCCTCGGTCTCTTCCGGCGATATGCAATCCCGCACCAGATCATTCTTTCCAAAGTTGATAAGGTTCTCGGCAAAAAGCAGAAGCAAGTCAAAACCGGCGTGTCTACTATTGGGCTTCAACGTCTCCAGAATATTCTTCAAGGTCTGCGCGAGGTTGTTCAACCAGATCCGCGTGTTTCGGAGGGGCCTGGTGCCTTGGGTGAGCTTATTACCTGCAGTGCAGAGGTCAATGTTGGCCCTGGTCGTGTGTTGGGTGTCAATGCTGTGCGCTGGGCGATTTTATCGGCGGCGGGTATAGATGGGAGCTTGAAGGGCGGGACCCTCGCTTCTGAGAACGTATCGGCCGCTTCAAGTGCGTTGCCCTGAGTTGAGGTACATGAGTCGTGCCTTTTCAACCCCATATAGATCGTTCGTGGTTCACGAGGAAGAAACCCGGCCCTAATGTCACACCCGGTGCCCATGCGTCTGCGGTGGAAACTTGGATTATATGGCACCTCCCATCTGCCGCGGAGGCAAGAGGAACTGCGCCCAGGAAATATACTCGGTATTCTCTTGCTAATTGCTATGGCGAATGAGCCTGGCGTATATCACCAATTGAGGCATTCAAAGTCTCTCCACAGAAAGTCACCGTGCTACATAAACCCAGCCATGGACTGAACTACCTCAACCATGAACGCCAGCACACAATACATACTTGAACAAGGTTCAATAAACAACATCAAATGTATCTATTACCACTGAATAAAGACAGACATCACCTTGAAACAAGGAAAAATAACTAAGGGGTAGGCTTGAAACCCCCCAAAACGCCAGAAACCAGCGTCAATAGACTCAGATACAGGGAATGGGAATGCACATAGGCGCAGTACAATGACAAAGTAAAAGAACACACATAGTTGGTGTAATGCGGAGGGGTTTGAAGATTCGAGAAATTAAAATGAAAAGATGGAAAACACCCCGGGAAAAGGAAACCTCCAACGCCTGTCCCCCATCGTAATGCTGGATGACCAAAGAATGCCGACCGCGCTATGCAAAGGGTTTTTAAAGGGAAGACAAGAGAGCCATAAGGATGGGGTATCGTGTATGAGTAATAGTGCGAGAAAGAATGGGTAATAGAATGGCAAAGGAGGAAGGAAATGGAGAAGGCGTCCGTGGTGACTCGTCGGAAATGAGCCAACCGACATTTAATCGGAGTCGGAATCGGTGTCCACGTTGCCGCTGGAAATCTCCCGTCCGCGACGGTTAACTGCGACTCGCTTGCCGAGTTTGTTCTCGGGCACACCATCACGAGCGGCACCGAAGTCGAGAACCTCGATGTAGGTCAAGCTATCACGCTGCACGGCAGCGACACAGCGCCGATCGTTGAACTTCACCTGCCACACGCCGCTGAGGTCGGTGAGAAGGTCGCGAACACAAGCACCGGTGCTCACATCCCACATCTTCAGGGTGCGGTCCGATCCAGAAATGACCTTTTGACCATCGTGCTGGAAGCATGTGATGGCACCGGTGTGGGCACTAAGCGTGTTCTTGCAGTGACCATGCTCGGGATCCCAGATGCGAAGAGTGGAGTCTGCGGCAGCGGAGACCAGGAAATCATTTTGCAAGGCAAGCAGACCGACAAGAGAAGTGTGGCCTTCGAGGTTATAGAGGAGAGACCCATCGTCAAGCGACCAGACCTTGACCATGTGATCCATGGCACCACTGATACAGCGGTTGCGCTTGGGGTCCAACACCACGCTGTATACCTTCAAAGAGTGGCCTTGCAGGGTGTGCAGGATCTGTCCGGTGGAGACCCTCCACACCCGCACAGTGCAATCGTAGCTGCCGCTCACAAGAGTGTCACCATGGGCTGCGATTGCACGAACCGAATGTGTGTGACCAGCCAACACTCGGACGAAGTATGGGCAATCGGTATCATCTGCAAGAGGCCCACTCGGATAGTATACCGGGTCACCAGGCTTGGGAAGTTTCCAGACCCGCAGGTTGGAGTCCCGAGAACCGGTGATGATCATGGGCTGCTTTGGCATGATTTCGGGCCGACCATTTACATCTCGCCCAATTTCAGTGGGCAACACGATTTGCAAACAGCGTACAGTGGAGGTGTGCCCGTGGAACACCTGAGTGCACCGGGCGCGTTCAATATCCCAAACACGCACAGATCGATCGGTAGAGCCAGAAACGAGCGTGTTCCCATGGTATTCGAGAGCCCAGACACCGCCCTCGTGACCTTCCAGCGTAGCCTTCAGAGCGCCAGTCTTCGTATCGTAAACGTTGATGTTGGTGTCATCACTTCCAGTAAGAATCTTTTCGGTATCGAACTGAAGACAGGTAACAACATGGCGGTCATGGGCACGGAAAGCGATGTGCTGAGGCTTGACTGCTGGATTCATCCATCCTCGGCGAATGGCGTGGTGTCGGCGATAGAGAGCCTTGTAGAGGAACAGCCCGCGGAGAGAAGGAACACCAACCTCGGCATAAGGAACGGCAGCAGCTGCAGCGTTGGCAGCAGCATAAGGAGCTTCCGAGGCGGCGATGTTTTTCTTCCATTCAGGCCCATGGTAGTCTGCACCACTTCCGCTGGAAGAGATCTTACGTTTCGCCAGTTTCCGACTTGACGCACGCGTGTTCGCTTTCCGCTTCGGACGTCGTGAGCCCAGAGCTGTCAGTGGGGATCTGTCGTTGGCGGCAGAGGAGGATGGGAGAGGAGATGCCTCTTTGTCTCCTCGGGAAGCGGGCAAGCTGAGGTCTCTTTCGACATTGTCGACGCTGCTGCACTGCCAACCCCATCCCTCCCGGATAGCTCGTTCCAACTCACCCTCGGAGAGCATGTAGCCGTCAAGGTCAAGATGTTCTTTCCACGTCTTCTCGTCTGAGTTGATGATATGCCGCCATTTCTTGGAGACTTGTGCCGCACGGCACATGGTTTGAACATCCAAATACTTGACAATATTCAAACTGAGTTCAAGCGGAAGTAGCGCCAGGAAATCACATTTCAGAGTCGGGTTGACAACATCGGCTACGAAATGTAGAGTTGGCTTGGGGCATCGCCGCAAAAACTGATACATCAGATAAGGCTTCAACTCTTCGGGAACAGAGTCAAAAAACTCCAGCACCTTGGGCATATCCATGAGCGAGGGGGCCGATCGAGAGTGGCTCTTCCCCCGAGATGAATCTCCATCGTGAAGGCGAATTGCCTTTGAATGGCGTGAAACGTTGTGATCGAGGCTAGAATCTGTGTCCACATCAGGCCCTTCGGATTCAAAAGAAGACTCGCCGTGAAGAGCATTCATGGCGGCAACCGGGGAAAGACTAGGGCTCGGCAGACACATATCCTGTGCCATGGCATTATCGATTGCCGAAAGCTGGGAAGCCAGATCAGGTCTTGCATGCGATGTAGGTCCAGCCGAAGCAAAAGATGTATTTTGGGAGATCGAGGCTCGTTCGGGCCCGTGGACCTCATCGGTGCCAGCATTCTCATTTAGTAACTCCCGGTTTTCGGGAAGTGCAGCATTTCGCGCAGCCCCTGACGGGCCAACTTCGGCAGAGAGAGGTGAACGCAGCGAAGTTTCCCTGCGTGGGAAATTGGCGCTGTGCATCCTCGGTCTCGGCGCCGCACTTTCCCCAATACTGCCCACATTATGTTCCGTCTCCGGAGTTGCAAGACCGGCGGGCGAAAGATGAGTCGAGGATGAGGCTCCGTGACGGGTACGCCGAGCTACAGGCTCAGATGGCACTCGAGATGCACGGGTTCGAGGAAGGACGGATGGGCGAGGGTCAGGGTTGGAAACGGGGGAGACGGGTCGATTCTGAAGATTCGGCAGACCGAGTCGAGTCACCGATCTGGGTGGAGCGAGTCGCCGAGAAGAGCTATCGTCTTCGGAGGAGAAAGAGTTCACGGAGCGAATCAACCCGTTCGACGACTCGAGGGCATCGTTCCTTTCCTTGAGCTGGGACAACGTTAGCAAACGTCCACCCGGAATCTTTGAAGATAGGGGGGAAGGGAAGTAGTTACCTCGATCCCTGCGGCGGCAGCATCTTCGGGTTCGTTGAAAATGATGGACTTATCGCCCAACTTGAACCGTAGATTCCTCAACGACGCGGGTGTGGGCGACGCGGCGAGGGGATACTGTCGGGCATCGAGTTCCTTGACGGCACGCGGGGGTTTGACTATCAGAGGAGGGAATGAGGTAGTAGTGGTCGTTGTAGTGGTGACAACGGTGGTGCGAGTAGTCGGGGCGAAGGAAAACTGCCCGAAGGCGTTGTTGGAGGGACCCTGGCCGAGGTTATCTCTCTCGTGGTCATCCATTTCGCGTTGACGAGAGTGAACGAGACGAGACCCGGAGTGGCGGGTGACATGAGAGGGAGGAGAGGCGAGCGACGCGTTCTGGTCGGAGTCGAGGGGAACGGGTTGATCCGAAGCCATCACGGAGCGAGCTCGGGTGGGGGAAGAGATTCAAAGTTCGTAAAGTTAAGTCTCGACCACCACACTGACCTCCGTGGACACGAAAGGCGAGACCATGAGAATAGTATTGAACGTTGGATCAGAATCAAAATGAGGACGTAGACATGGCGGGACAAGAAAGACGCAAGGAAGGTCAAAGGGGAGGAAAGAAACAGTGGCGGCTGACAAGGGCGAGAGAGTTGGGGCGGAGAACAACAAAATCAAAGAGGTGCACGATGTCATCAACCGCCTTTTGAGGTTCAGGTTCAGGTTCAGGTTCAGGTTGCAACTCGACTTTCTCGGTTTCACTTTCTCGTTTCTTTCTGGAATGTCTACGACTCCCGAGCCACTCGAGTCAGGGCGTTCCCACAGTACTAAGTATTTCTCTCAGGTCGCCTCTCTAAGGTGAAAACCTTGGAACCCTGCCACCAACACCACCACCACCCCCATCACCGCCGTGATTCGGTGGCACCGGTCCGTCCCATTTGTGTTGTTTTTTGCCTTTTATCTACTCGGGCATGTAAATTTGCAGCATTCGAGACAGATATCTCAATAGCATACCCGTCAAGGTGACCAGAACCCGCGAACGTATCAGATAAACCTGTTTGCACAGGTGGAGAGAGTCCAGACACAATGAAAACCCAACTCGCCACTGGGTCACGTGGGCGCGGGGGAGCCCGTTTTCCCTGTTTCGCCACTCGTTTCCTGTTTCTACTATTAGTTAATATAATCGATATAGTCTGAGTCCTTGTATGTACCTCCAAAATTCTCTCGCTGGTTCAAGACGGTTGTCGTGGTGGAATTCGGATGTGTGTTGCGTGCGGCAAGGTCTGTTTACTTCGAGTCAAGGGGATATCATACATATCCCGAGATCTCCAGAAAGACAAGGGATACTCCCAGATTGGATTCTCCACCCCTTCCTGGCTTGTTTATTCGTGGGTGGCCACCTGGACAGTATGTACCTGCGCCTCACCTGCAGGTCCCCAAGCCCTCCGCTGGACCCTTGCTCGTGTTGGACGTATAGGTTCTGATTTGCGGTAACTTTGCCGGCGAATCTGGTCCATCGTCTTTGTAAATACTCACTGTATCCTCAGATGAACTCTTATGCGAAATTGGTGATACCTAGCACTCGGGTATTCCATAGGAAATATATCCAGACACGTGCAGAAAGAGGTGTTCCGCCCCCGACTTTGGAAGGTTGTTTGTCTGCTGCCCAGGTGTAGGTAATTCAAAAGTACGAATCTTGGATGTAACAAAAGACAACATGATGTTCAAACTGCTTCCTTGCAAAAAATATCGCGATTCAGTAAAAAGTTGGTAGCTAATCACAAAATTGGCGTGTCGTAAGTTGAGACAACCGATGGACTGAATTGGCCTGCGTGATCTCGAAAGGCAGTCGCTGTCATGCTGTCACGCACTCTACAATTCTCACCTTTTGCGAAACCAGAACTTACCCCAAAATATGAACCCGACAAGGCTGTAACGGCGATCAAATTGGCGACCAAGGACAACGGGCATACTACTGATCCTGATCCAATCAGAGAACGGTCCTGTCAAATCAACCGGGAAGGGGAAATGGTACGAGGACTCGTACAAAGAGCAAAACGAGCATTCGAAGTCAGGAGTGTCTTCAAGTGAAACTGGACACAATCTTCCGGAGGTACGATTCTTTTCCTGTTCGGAGTCAGTGTTGAGACAATCCGACCATTGTCATACTTGGAATGCAAGCTTCGTACTACCATAGCAATGATTTAACGTTCACCCAATTTATGCGGTCTTCAACGAGCTGACCAAATTTTCATAACACCTTGCAGAAATCAATCATCAAACTTCCAACTACACACAAATACGCCGCATATGCGCAGAACGATTCTGCAAGACAATCAGCTGCGTTCAATGATACCGCAAATGGCTTGCAGTATACGCAAGAGTCAATCAGCAGCTTATCTGGGGATATCTATCGACTCGATTATAGAGAATGTGTGCGACAAGCCGACAACTTCGGTTTCGCGGACCGCCGGCAATGAAAGGAAATATTGGATGTTTTGTTCGGACTTTCGTCCTGTGCTGGGCCACGTCCTTTTTCCTTTTCGATTGCGTGTATAGTGCTCGATCTCAAAGAGAAAAGAAAAGAAAGGGATTTTGATTGTCATTTGCTTTTCCTGACATCTTGTATGGGGTGACGGCACTCGATATGTTTGATCTAGGCTTCCATTTGGAAACAGAGACTGTGAGAAGAATGTGGGAGAGATGGCGAACGGGAAATGGACGAACATGTTTAACTGAGCGGATTGATGAGATTTCTTGGCCATTTTGAAGCGTGGCTGGACACCCCTAGCTGGCGTGTATTTTACCATTGTGTATTTAGAGCTTAGAAATGCAGCTATATTAGTGCGTCCTCTGCTCCGGGCTTTACTTAAAATAGCCCATGCCATTCACTCTCCTCCCCGTCTCTTCTTTTCTTCTCCTCATCATCACCATCAACCCCGCCTGCGAAAGATCTCAGATTTCGCTCAATTACCACCCATGTACCCCTCGCGCAGGGAGAGGCGGTCGAGGTCGCGGGCGACCTCGCGCTACGCCACCAAAGTGCCGAAGCCTCCTCGGGCCAAGCCGAGGCACCGCCCCCCAGCCTGGGTTAGCCCTGCCTTGAATCCGATTGACGTCGACTGGCTGAAGACCATTCGCAAAATGCTGACATGGAACAGGCCCAGAGCCTGGAGCTGCTGAAGATAGCCGTGCATGTCACGGTAAGTGTACCATCTTACTCCAACGGAACCATCCGCTCTGGCAGTCAATCTGATACCTGCCTTTCATTCGATCATGGTCTTGTGTATGCTAATATTCAGTTCGAAGATTGCCTCGGTTCTCTACATGCGGTTTGTCCCTTGATCCGAATGACTTGATGGAGACTGACTGGGTTGCAGAGAGCTCCTGCCGAGCTATGCATTTGGCGATCGGTGCCTTGGGAAGGCAAAGGTGGGACGGATGTACGCGCATGAAGATTTCCTCGCGAATATTCGAGGGACCTCACCCGGATTCAGAGGCAGCTTCGCTCGCGAGAAGAAGTTCGCAGCGGCAGCCGAAGCGGAGAAGCCGCATGCGTCCAAGTATGGCTGGGTGAAGGTGGTCGAGAGAGGCATGGACGAGGTGGGTGATGAGCTCCGAGACGCCCTGGTATGTTGGTGCCTCTTGTATTGGAAAACGTGCTGATAATTTCTCAGCATGAGGTCTTCGACGGACTTGCACGCGGCCGGCTTCAAAGCCTTGAACTCCACGTCAAGCAGGGGAATGATCTCTACGAAGAGATGCCACCTATGCTCGAAACGTACACCATGAGCTTTGACTACGGCGGAAAACGCGGCATGGCGAATGATCTGGATGGCTCTGTTGACGCCATTCTCAAACCGAGATCGCTGAGGGATATCCGGAAGCACATTTACAACATGTCTCGAAAGTTGAGCATGCTCCAGGATGCTCCCGCGCCTCCCAGTATGCTGTAATCCATGTGATGTTGATATGGTGACTGACAAGTGCGTTAGACTATCGAAACATCGGACTCGTCTTGGTGTACAACGAAGACAGCCCTGAACGGACCGCCGGGTCGGCGTTCTCCTCACCCTCCGCCAACACGGACAGACGGGGTGTCCAGTCTTTCAAGTTAGACCGAAACTGGAGCAACATCACTCAAGACGGTGGAAGATTTGACACTGGATATCATGTGTAAGTCCACATGGTCCAGCGTTTGATGCACCTTGATTCTGACAGTCACAAGTACCGAATTCGAAGTCAGATACTTCCAATGCCGCGCTTTGGTTCCCTTCTGTCCCCCAGCGGAGCCTATTGCTGAAAGGACTCCTCGACCTCGATCAGCATGGATCCCAGCCGGACTAGACTGGGAGTCGCGGATACACTAAAGGACGAGCGGCTTTATGCCCATGCTATTGGCTCTCCATTTACGACTGCCCGAATCTGACCGAATGAACGATGCCAGCCCGACGCATTCCATTGGATCTTCCGAACAAGTACGAGTCCTCACAGGTCGAGCAGGGGGAGCAAGGTGTCGGAATCACACGTCAAGATTTGAATGCCCAGCTGTGTGCCGAGAAGAATGTCTCCAGGATTGTTTTGAGTGAAGAGTGAGGATCCGGGAAGAACTTCTTCTGTGACGAATGTGTTAAGTGCCTTGATCAGGCCAGCCGATCAAGACCACGACGAGTAGCACGATGTGACGACCTCAGTATGTTTTTAACCGGATATTCAATTGATAATGGATAAAAATGCTCACAAGCACCTTCCACGATAAACGTTCCAGAAAACCGTTTTTGAGAACAAGGTGATCTGCACTAGCGTCTCAAGTTGGGCGCTCTCAAAATTCTTCCATCTGAAAGTGGAAGGTGAGACAACCTACAACGAACTTCGACCTCATGCTGGCCCTTGTCACTGTGATTGTCGCATGATCTGCATATAACCCACCTAGGTAAAACACACACCTGCAGAACCATGGAAATGGATGCTACTATTGCGCGTTATGCACCCGCCCGCACGGGTGGACTATTGGGCGACCATTTGCCGCTAGCTTCACCGACCATTTAGCATAGCCGACCGATATTGGATTGAGCGACCCTCTCACAGCTGTCAAACCGAATCTTTGGGTTCAATAGTGCTACAGCTGCTGTCATCCGGTGTGTGCACTGGCAGTTTCAACGGTTCACGTTTCACCCGGTCCCTCGTGCATCGCTTCTCGTGATGATATTTTCCGAACACCCCCTATTTCCTACACCTTGAGCATATCGGATCCTCTGACAGAAGCGGCATGGCTTAGATCCGCACGAGATTACGCAGAGTGCTTAGCTTGATCGGCTCTCGGCCAATCGCGAGCTATTCGACAGGGAACCCCCGATCTCGAAAGACCATTGCCCCGGAGTTTCACTGCACCTTGTGTTCGCTTTCATCACCCGTGGGTCTGTGGGTCTCAGACACGGCACACGGCTGGAGAAGACGGAGCTGCCCGGGCAAGATGATCTCCGTTGCGATCGATTTGCTCGGACCGGCAAGGTAACTCGAGGCTAACGCGTAGTGGCAGACCAGATCTCCGGTTCCTCGAGGCAGCATTGTTTCTCAGACTCCCCATCTCAGGCCGGGAAATCCTGCGACATGTCATGCCTGTCAAAGACGGCACCAGGGTCGAGGTTCCACGGTCGACTGTTTCAGACTGAACCCCAGAACCACGGGGGCGCGGACACCCTGGACGCGGCCTGAGTCGAGGATTTGAGTTTATGTTTATCGATTGGCCTGCCATGGAAACCGCGGCGCCCAGCGCAGCCGGGACGCTTGGAGGGCGATCATTGCCATTCTGTGCCTACTTGCAAGGACAGGGAGACCAGGCACGGTACAGTATTTGTCAGAGGAGTGGACAACTCCGCGGTTACGCTCGCGATCAGAGCTGTCGCACCGGCGGGCTGGGTCGATGTAAATGATCGAAAAGATCGGCTGTTCCTGAGTGAAGCGATGAATTGAAGATGATACTACGGCGGTAGAGGCTCTAATGGTTACCTTTTTGGACCAAGACGCGAATCCACTCAAGGGCCGAGAGACGGCCGGTCGATTCTAAATAGACTAGAAAGCACAGGGCAAGAAAGGGGGGATGAAGGCTAAGTGGGGACTGAGGCGCAGGCTGCAGACAATGAACCACAAGCCTCGATCGCAGACGCGTGCGATAATAGATGCATAAACCGCAGCCATTCGTTCGGGTACCAAATCGGATCCTGGTGTTGAGTTCGGAGGATTTGGAATCGGGTCGACACGTGTAGTCGGGATTTTAAGGTTGTCCCGCTGTAAGGGGGGATTTCGTGAGAGGAACACACGTGTTCCCTGCACATCCACCTGCGTGGCAGACAAAGAATCTGCAATCTCCGGCTGTGAAAGGAGTTGCATTTCCATGGGACTCCGTGCGCCAGGAACCGGAGTTTGGCTTGGTTCGAGTGGAATCGAACCAATACCAGTGTGGGTGCCTGTCGATACCTTCCCGGAAACTGATATAGCTGAGCTGGCGATCAGCCCCCCATTCCAAAAGGGGGGAAATAGTAAAAATAAAAATCCAAAAGCGCCAGGAACCGAGTTGACCGTCCCAATGGCGCCCCATGTCGAATCGATCCACCGACGTAAACGAAACACAGCCGTGCGAGCATGGATTTCACCCCGATCGGCCAGTGAGACGTCCAGATTCCGGGAATTGGCCCATATCCTCAGTGGGTCGCCCCTTTAAACGTGCCGATGTGGTGAGGGACTCGATCATAGTAGCGCTGCAAGAAAGCATTTCTCTTATATTAGGTTCTCTAGTTCCTCTCCCCCTAAACTTCCCCATTTCCCCAAATTCTGCACTTCTGCACTTCTCATTCTCCCAGATTTTCTTTACTCTTTTCTAATCTCATAATTATTATATTTCATGGTACGTGTGGAGGCCCACGCGAGACCGCGCTCTGGTTCCGAACTGGAGCCGTGGCTGAGAAGGGAATTGCTGACCCGACTGTGGAGTAGATCTGGACAAGGAAGGGAAATTACTTCGAACCGCGCATTCTTGTTCAACTTCAACTTCCAACTTCAAATCGACTCGCGATTGAACGGTTTCGCATGACCGCCTCCCCCGCTCTCTGCACCGCATCTCTCTATGGCGAACCGAGACCCGTCTCCAGTGCACGTACCGTTGCGAACGTCGAGTCGAAACCTTCGACCTAGCGCAATGGATAGCGACGAGGACGTGAGCATCATGGAGCGCAAGACCTCCAAGGCACACCGCGTACTAGGCACCGAGATACCCCTCTCAAACGGCCGATGGGACAAGCCGCAAAAGCCACGCCGATCAAGCCTCCGAAACCCCGACGACTCTTCACGGCAACAGCGAAGTAGCTTTCTCCCCTTTCCTTCGGGCGAGGCTATTCCACCCCAGAATCTTCGTGTCCGCGCTTCGTCGCCGTTGCTAGGCCACGACTACCGCTCCCAAGATCCCGCTCCTCCGCTTCCCAAGCCCTCGAAGAAGGTCCACCCGTCCACTTCCTCTTCCACACTGTTCTCCTACTTCAGCTCCAAGGAGAAGGACAATACCTCGAAATCGGTGAAATCCGGTAAATCCGCGAAATCGACTCCTTCCACACCCAATCATGCCAGCCTTCAGCCCAGAGTTCGCCACGAGCTGCAGGCACATCCCAATGTGACGTATCAGCATCAACAAGCTCAAACCCCGCCGAAGGAATCCAAGCGAAAGCTACGCCCTCCCAGAATCGACCTTTCCATTCTCTTCCCAAAACCCCGAAAGGTTGCTGCTCAAGATCACCTCTTGTCTCCTCAGCGAGTGACTAGCTCTCCCTCCCCCGTCTCTACCGTTGCCTCGGATTGGCCTTCAAACAGAATCGACCAACTCGGCAGTAATTCTACTACTCGAAAGCTTCAAGTTGGAGAACCCCTGCCTCGACGGACCTCGGCTGTCCAGCACGAGGCTCCTAAACCTCAGAATGACCGATCGGATCTGTTGTCGATTCCCGAGATGAAAGATGGCGAATGCTCACCGAGATCATTTGACAACCCGCTTGAGCGCACAGTTGGCACGAGCGAGATCGACCTTGCCTTGGACCGTTATGCAGGACGTCGGTCACTCTTTAGCCACTCTAGTGTCTACACCGACAGTCGGGAGCAGCTACAGCCAGAGCCGCAACGCACCAAGGAGACGATCCAGCAAAGACGTGCCCATAGCCCCGCTAGCGGCCGTAAGGATCTGTATCTGTCTCCCACCTCCAAGCCTGATGCAGGCCGGGGCCAAAACCGGAATCGCACCAATAGCAATACGCACAGCACAAAGACAAACCTGAGCAAGAAGAGTAGCAAGAGCACCTTGAAGAATAAGGACTTGCAGAACTCCAGTATCCTTTGTCTTTCTTCGTCTGAAGACGAAGATTCTGACCAGGACACGACGCCCACGGAGCATGGCACCAAAAACAAGAACTTCAGAGACAGTGTGGCTACTTATGATGATTTCGAGCCTGAGATCTACACTGCCTCTACTGCTCACGCCACGGTGGGCACTCCGACCTTGAAGAGGGTCGAGCGGGCACCATCCACCAGCAGCCGCGGATCCAGCCAGGTTCCTCCAGTTCCTCAGCCTCAGTCGCGTAGGCATACTTCAAATTCGTCCAATAGCAAGCCGCCCCCTACAAACCGGCGGAAATCCAGCCAGCCTCGTCGGGCAAGCGGTGTTCCTACCGTTGACAAATCGGATATTCTGAACCAGTTCCCGCAGCAGCGCATGCGCACACCGCAGGAGATCAAGGAGATGAACCGGAGAAGCCGAGTCATCGCGGTGACGCGGCAAGAGCAGGATCTTTTGGAGGCAATGCGAGTGCGCAAGGGCAAGATCACCCCGAGTATCTTCCACCACAACGGCGCAGCTCAGCCTGACCGAAGCTCGATGATTTCCGGTCCATCGCGGGATTCATTCTGCGGCTCGGATACATCCTTCCTGCGTCTCAGCGCAGCCTTCCCGCCCTTAAACACCCAGAGCGAACAAGGTGCATCTCACACCGATAAATACGGTTCTCCCTCGCAGAGTTCTGGTTCTGATACTGAACAGAAAAATGGTAATTCAATTGCCTCTCCCGGGTTCAGTATGGGCTACTCCGAGAGTCTACCGTCTCCCGCTACCAGCGGTGCCTCCCCTCTGACGCCAACCCTCCCCATCCATCGCTTCTCTCCTTTGCCATCCCCTAAGCCGCCGCCGCGTGGCCCACCGCCGGCCATACCGGAAGATCAGAAGCAGCACGCCCGGCGCCGCACCGATAGCAGTGAGGCTATCATGCTGAACGAGAACGGCGAGCAGCGCAAGCACGATCTTCCTCTTTGGTCGTTTGACTTTGATTGGAGTCAAGACCGCACTGGCGTGGCTGCTGTGCATTAGACCTGCATCTGGATGGCTTGTTTACCGACTACCTACTACCTACTACCGACTAGCCACCTTACATTCACTTCCTATTTCCTTTATCGACTACCTTCGACATCATGTATAACAATTGTTTTCTTGTTCGGACTCAACAGTCTCGGCCATTCTCTATATACTACGGCAGTTTCCTTACCTGGCATTTCTTGCATGACGGAGTTGTTTATTTGTTTTTCTGACCCCTTTGGGCATCCTGTCTTATGAACATTTTCGATGTGATTCGACCAGTCCAGCACAATATTCGCGAAGAATACACACAACGGGCTCTTAACACCCGATTCTATCTTGCATTCCACCGCTCGCGTTCCAAAATTCCCCGAAGCTAGAATTCTCCATAGCATTAGCAAGCCATCAGAACCGAGCGCAAAGGTTGCGCCTGCAGATAAATCCATCTTCCAGGCCCCTCTTCCCACGCAATGACCCCAAAACGAAGGCGCCAGCCCTAATCGTGGCTGACGTGCATAAGGGCAGAGACCAATCACACGGTGGCTGGACTGGTCGGTGCCGACTGGATAGACACGCAATCGATTGACACCAGCCGAAACAACACGCGTGGATTGATATTGCCTTTGATATTGCCTCCATCTACTGCATTCCACCATCTAGGGCCGGTTGGTGACGAATGACGACGTCGGAATGGGGGCAAGGAGGCGGGCGTATCGTACAGCGTGGATAGGTGGGCTTGACGTCAGGCAATAAGCCCCTAGCTGGGGAGGCGCCTAAATGGCGCTCCAATGGGGTCTCCCTAGACACCTGCAGCCGGTCTTCAGGTCGAAAAGGTCAAAAGGTAAAATAAGTTAGCTACTGTGATGCCCAAGTCACGAGTCCAGAAGTTGAACTTCGTAAACTTGGAACCCGTGACCCACACCGCCGTTTGTTCCGCACCTTAAAACAGCTTTCTATACCCCGGATTCACGGTTCAACCAGGTTTTCCCTCTGCTCGCCACTCTCTTCAGCCGCCGAGACCAAGGTGGCTCTTTGTTTGCCTGTGGGCCATCCTCTCCTTCGCATCCCAGCCACCTCGCACGGAGCTCCGCGGTGATCGACCTCCGAAGCCCTGACGCCGAGCCCTAGAAGATCCTCGAATCCCTTGAGTGTTGCGTGTGGGATTTCTAAACTTCTCCGCTGGAAGCCTTTGTGCGGAAATTCGATCTCTGTCACTCCCTACTTCCACCTCGGCTTTCCTCGCCTCAGCTCTCGATTTGTTTTGGCTGTGGCTTCCCCGTGCGGAGAATACGTCCACCCCAGCACGCGAACACGTTTCGACCTTTGTTGCCATGGGGGAACGAACACACCGCCAGCCGTCATGGGTGCGAGATGCGACGAGAAATGTGCCCTGGCTCCTGGTATGCACTTCTGGAAGATCGAGCTGGTAGCAGACCTGGGAAATTCGCTAACTTGTCTTGTTTTGTCGCAGCTGACGGCGCAGTCCACTGGGTTCGTGTTGGTAGGCTATCCCAACTGTCCGCGAGTCGAGCGATGGCTAACGATGACTTTTGCCCTTTAGTTGGCCCATTACTCCCGTCTTATGCCACCCGCCGGTGGCAAGCGATACCTGACCTCCACCGCGGTCTTCCTGAATGAGGTCGTGAAACTGGCCATTGCACTGACAATGGCTCTCTACGACGTCTCGAAGTCCGCGCCGCCCTCCCTCCCCGCTACATCCCTCTTCTTCTCCCTCACAAGCGCCGTATTCTCGGGCGATAGCTGGAAGCTGGCCATCCCCGCAAGCCTCGCTGTCCTGTCCAACTCTCTTCAATACATTGCGCTATCCAACATGCGAGCCGCGACTTTCCAGGTCACGTTCCAGCTGCAGTTTTTCACAACGGCGATCTTTGGTCTCATTGTCCTGAGACGGAGCATTGCGCCGCGCAAGTGGGGTCTGCTTCTGCTTCTGCTGGTAGGTGTTGCTCTGGTGCAGATTCCCGATGCCAACTCCGAGCAGATGGCGCTCCAGGAAGATGGCTCTTCGCTTCACTTCCCTCGTTCTCTCGAGGAATGGAAGGCTGTGAAGAAAAGCTCTGGCAACTTGCATAGGCGCTCTGCTACATATGAGGGCATCGAGGATGACATTCAGACGATTGACCCGAGGCTCAATGCGGTCGTTGGTCTGCTTGCCATCCTTGGCGCCACTCTCGCCTCTGGGTTGGGAGGCGTCTACTTTGAGAAAGTGCTCAAGGATAGCTCGAGCCATACCTCGCTGTGGGTACGCAATGTGCAATTGGCTGTCTACTCTGTTTTCCCAGCTCTGTTCATCGGCGTTGTGTTCCGAGACGGTGATAACATTGCCAATGACGGATTCTTCCAAGGCTACAATTGGGCTGTTTGGTCCGCCATTGTCGTCCAGGCCATCGGTGGTATTCTTTCTACCTTCTCCATTAGCCACGCGCAGAGAGATGCCAAGTCTTTGGCAACCACTGCCAGCATCCTGACGAGTATTGTCGGAAGCTTCTGGCTCTTCGACTTTGAGCTTACTGCAAGCGTATGTGACCCAGAAAACCTCTTTCCTCGTGAGCAAGTGCTAACAGAACAATCGCAGTTTTTCCTGGGCTCGGCTGCGGTCCTGGTTGCTACTCACTACTACGGCAACCCTAGCTTCAGCCCTTCGGGCAAGATGCCGCCGCCAATCCGTGTGGATACGTACGAGAAAGATGGTGGCGACACAGAATCGCCTGTTGTACCCTCGTCCAACGACTTCTCCATCAAGCTTCCCAGCTCCCCATCCCTGTCAGGTGGCGTGTCGACTTCCCGACCAACATCTCCTATCCCGGGCCATACTCGTGTGAGCTCAAGTCGGGATTTGAGCGGGAGCAGCTACTTCGAAAAGAAGTAATCGTACCGATAGAACGAACCTTCTGTTCTACGATTTCCTCTTTACGGTGATATGATCTTGAATACCTGATAGAGATGGTCAAGCCAGTGGTTCGCAACCACGCAGGCTGTCGTACTTACCGGCCCCCAATCTCCTCCAATGCTTGGGCAATCTGTTTGTGAGCGTGTTATATAACGTTGAGAAACCGTTGGGCTTTCCGTCATGTATGCATATATACGAAGCAATGAGATGCTTTCAATACCCCAATGGAACCTGAATTACAATGTCTCTCTGCTCTGGCACGGGACTTGGCACTTGGTCCACGTGCTCCATCCTCTCTACACCCTCGATCCTCTACCCTTCTCTCCCCTCTCATCACTCCTGATAATTGGAACTGTTCATCCTGCGAATGCCGTACTCACAGTCCAATCCTTTTGAGCCATCGGCCAAACGGCGACGGATCGACATCAGACCTGCCAGTTCTCAGGGCAGCAGGGCCGGGATGATCGATCAGAAGCTCATCGACGGTTCGCAGCAGCCACCGTACTCCAGCTCATTTCCTCAAGAGAACCCATCTCCTGAAGAGCGAGTTCCCTCTCTTCTTGACGGTGATTCTCAATTGGATGCCTTCGGTGAGTAATGGTCCACGTATGATAACCACGGCCGCTGAGTGACCTGAAGACCTCGAATTGCTCGCACAGGAAAGTAAAATCAGCAGTTCACTTGAGGGTCAGCATGGTATTTCTCGGGCAACCCCTCGACAGGGTCCGTTCGTCTCTGGTTTTCAGAATCCCGGCGCTCCAAGTCAGAAGTCTCGTTTCTTTGATGGTGAGTTTTACAACCGTATCATTCTATTGCTTCGTTACGGACTTGATGCTGATGCTTACCAGCAAGCCCGAGCTTGACGCCCCTTCGGCCATTCGAGTCTACACCAAATTTGACCTCTGAGCCGCCCTCCAGTCCATTGATCATGCTCAACAAAAGGAAAGAAGAGTCCCGGCTGGGACAGGGCCAGCGAGAACCCAACTATGATCTGTCTCGGTACTATATGTCACAGCCATCGCCACAGATCCCCTCGCCATTTCATCCTAGCTTTGAGCTGTCTACCCACGATCGGAGACAGCAATATCCTTCGCCATTTGCCAACCTGCCACCTTCTGTTCGAGGGATTGTACTGGTCTCGAAAGAAGAGCTGCCCGAGTCGTATCGCTCCATTTTCCCGTTCCCGTTGTTCAACGCCATTCAGTCAAAATGTTTCCAGTCGATTTACAATACGAACGACAACCTGGTTCTCTCTGCACCAACCGGAAGCGGGAAAACCGTCATCATGGAGCTGGCAATCTGTCGTCTCCTCAATGTCCTGAAAGATGAGAGGTTCAAAGTTGTCTATCAAGCACCCACAAAATCTTTATGTGCCGAAAGATTTCGTGACTGGAATTCCAAGTTCTCGGCATTGAACCTTAGATGTGCCGAACTGACTGGTGATACGGATCATACCCAGTTGCGAAGTGTCCAAACCAGCCAGATCATCATAACGACGCCTGAGAAGTGGGACAGCATGACGCGGAAGTGGAAAGACCACGGGCGTTTGATGCAGCTGGTCAAGCTGTTTCTTATCGACGAGGTCCATATACTCAAGGAAAGCCGTGGCGCTACTCTCGAGGCAGTTGTATCGCGAATGAAGAACATCGGATCCAATGTCCGCTTTGTGGCTCTCAGTGCTACTGTACCAAACTCGGAGGATATCGCTACATGGCTAGGAAAGGACGCGACAAATCAGCATGTTCCTGCGCACAGGGAGCACTTCGGCGAAGACTTTCGTCCAGTAAAGCTGCAGAAGTTTGTGTATGGATATCAGTCCAACACAAACGACTTTGCATTTGACAAAGTCTGCGGGTCAAAGTCGGTCTTCCCGAACACCACGTAAGTTGATACAGAGTGGCTAATTAAAACCTGGATAGACTTCCCGATGTCATCGGAATGCACTCGTGCCAGAAGCCTATCATGATCTTCTGCTGTACTCGGAACTCGGCAGCTGCTACAGCCAAAGACCTCGCCCGTTTGTGGAACATGACAAACCCGCCTTCCAGGCACTGGAAAGGTCCCGGCAGGCGTATTGAGATTCACAATGAAGACCTGAAGAGTACGTAATATTTCCTTTAGTGAGATATTATATTTAACCTTTCTGACAAGATGCAGCTACAATTGCCGCGGGCGTTGCATTCCACCACGCCGGACTCAGTGTCGGCGACAGACACGCAATTGAAAAAGGATTTCTGGATGGACACATCAATGTCATATGTTGCACTTCCACTCTCGCTGTTGGTGTCAATCTCCCCTGCCAGCTGGTGATCATCAAAAATACTGTGGGATGGCAAGAAGGAGGCTGCAAGGAATACTCCGATCTGGAGATGATGCAAATGCTCGGCCGCGCAGGTCGACCTCAATTCGACGACAAGGCAACGGCAGTCATCCTGACCAGAAAGGAACGAGTAACACATTACCAGAATCTCGTATCAGGGTCCGGGAGCCTTGAAAGCTGCTTGCATCTGAATCTCATTGACCATCTGAACGCCGAGATTGGCCTCCTCAATGTGACGGATCTGGAGTCGGCCACGAAATGGCTTGCAGGGACCTTTTTGTTTGTTCGGCTTCGTAGAAACCCAAATTACTACAAGCTCAAGGAAGGTGCAAGTCAAGAAGACGAAGATGAGCTCCTGCGGCAGATCTGCCAGAAGGACATCCAGCTTCTTCAAGAGTGTGGTCTTGTGGAGACTGAAAGTCTCCGGTCAAGTCAGTTCGGTGATGCCATGGCACGGTATTACGTCCGGTTCGAGACTATGAAGATACTGCTCTCGCTCAAGCATCAGGCGACCATATCCCAAATTGTGAGCGGATATGCATCTTTGAATGCGTTTCGTTGTACTAACACAAATAGCTCGACGTGATCGTTCAAGCTGAGGAGTTCCGCGAAATCCGTCTCAAGGCAGGCGAGAAGTCACTCTATCGCGAAATTAACCGTGATCCCGGCATCCGTTATCCTATAAAGGTCGACATAGCTCTACCGGCCCACAAAGTCTCGCTTCTTTTACAATCAGAACTCGGAGCAATTGATTTCCCCGGAGACGACCAATTCCAGAAACACAAGTTTGCCTTTCAGCAAGACAAGAACCGAGTTTTCAACCACGTGAACAGGCTGATTCGCTGCGTCATTGACTGCATGATCGCACGCGAGAATTCAGTTGAAATCTTGAACTCTCTGGAGCTAGCACGTAGCTTCGGAGCCAGAGTCTGGGACAGATCGCCGCTTCAGATGAAACAGATTGAGCAGATAGGGGTTGTGGCTGTTCGCAAACTGGCCGCTGCAGGGATTACGGGTATAGAAGCCCTTGAAAGTACCGAACCTCATCAGATTGAGATGACTCTCAGCAGAAACCCCCCTTTCGGAGTGAAGTTGCTGGCTCGGCTGAAGGACTTTCCGAAATTACGGGTGGCTGTGAAGGTCGTGGGAAAGGTATGTAAAATTGTGGCTCCAGATGGTTGGCACTACCTGCTAACAATCAACCAGGATGAAAAGCCTGGAAATGTTCAAATTCGGTTCAAGATTGAAGTTGCCTTCATGAATGACAAGATCCCGGTCTTTTTCCAGCGGCGGCCAGTCTATGTTTGCTGTTTGACAGAGACGTCAGACGGCCGACTGATTGACTTCAGACGCCTTAGGTGAGTCTGCTATTGATTATTGATGCATTAGATGCTAAATGATCTTAAGCGCAAGCAAACTCCAGGATGGGTTGGATGTTACTCTCATGGCGGAGCTGAAGAGTGCAGATGACTACATTATCTGCCATGCCATGTGTGATGATATCGGTGAGTTATCTTCGTGACAATGATGCATTGTACTCATGCTTTCGCAGCTGGTACTGCAAGGCAGGCGGAGGTTCATCCTGATGTTCCTTCTCACCTTTTCCTAGCCAAGCCATGGGAAGCAGTTACCAAAAACAATGTACAGAACCTACCAACAGAGGACGCCCAGCCACAAAGTCAGGAGGCTTTAGTAAACAAGCCCAAGGTCCGAGCGGAGTTTGACGATTTCGACGGAGATGACTTGCAGCTGGACGACTTCTTGACCGCAGCCCAGCGTCGGGACAAAGCGAAGAAAGCCTCTAAACAAACGGACTACCAACTTGATGAAGTGGAATGGCTATCAATTGGTGGTACTCCAAGTCCTCGGCGACGCACAGAGACATGTCAGGCCGGAGCCGACGACTGGATCACTGACATGGGTCCGTTGAATGACGAGGACTCTGGACCAGTCCGACTCCCGAATGGGAATTGGGCTTGCAACCACAGATGCAAAGACAAGACGAGGTACGAACACACTAGAAAACATTCGGCGGATTATGCTTATTTCAGTAGCTGCAAGCACTTCTGCTGCCGCGATGGTCTGGAGAAGCCACCCAAGCCCAGCAAATCGCGGACTGTCCCAAACGACAAGTCCCCTGGTCTCAATCAATTGACTCTAGCGGCTACCATTACCAAACGAGGAACCCCTAATGATACACAGAAGAGGAAGCAAGCAGCGAAGCCAAAACCCGCTCCGAAAAGGAAGAGCAGCAATCTGTCGTCAAGCAAACCTTCGAAAACACAAACCGGGCGAACATCGTCATTTCAATCTCAGTTGCGTACCAAGCCTATCGGCAGCGGAAAAAATTCGGCAATTGAGAAGAGTCGTCCTCAGAGCCCTCTCAGGATCAGCTCTAGTGATTTCGAGGATGACAGTTTCGCCGATCTCCCATCTGCATCGGGGCTTCTGGCACGCAGTACGTACGGATTTGTGAAGTCGCATTCGCCAAAGGCGGGAGCAATGGAGCTTGACGAAACGCGAACTGCTCACATTGACCCGAAGACGCTCTCCGTTGAAGAGGGTGATCAAGAAGTGGTCTTGCACGACTCAACAAAGACGATCCCCCCGATCCCTGCCGCTGTCAATGCCGCGACTACGGCGCACACGGATCGAAACATCCAGCGTCCAACGCGCCGATCCATTTTCGAAATCTGGAGTGACGATGTTTATGACTCGGAAAAAGATATCTTCACAAACCGAGGTATCCTCGACAGCTCGGCTACAACGGCACCGTTCGCCCCTTCCACTGCAAACACCACTCGCAGCCTGAAGCGCAAGGCTCGTGCCCTCGAAGAGACCCATGGAAACATCCAGATGCAACCCAGCCAACAGTCGTCTCAAAGAGTGGCTCGAGATTTGAATGCTCAAGCGCAGGAGTTGGTCCCGGCTGACATTGAAGCCCATGCACCCTCGACAACTGAAGATGCTCCTACAGGCTGGGAGGATGTTGACAGAACCTTGCTGGAAGAATATGGTCGCTTTATTAACTTTACTTGAGTGCCGATGGCATTTATTCTTAAGTGAGTGTTTTGTTACGAGCAATATTGCTGAGGACGGATTGTCGACGGATCTGAAGGTGACGGTGTTTCGAATTATTGACGCTTGATATCTTATACAAGGAGGGATGCGGGATCACTCGTATATTTACGCACAATAACTAGGAGTGATGGCGGCGTCGAAGTATTATAGCCAGCAGTTCTTCGCTATTTATCAATTCCAGCCTATTTTCCTGAGAAATGTATTGAACGTCTTTACTCTCCAAATTATTTGCCATTTAATGGGTAGTGTATGGGCCTGAAGTTGCGTCCATTCCCAGAACCGTAGCCTGCCTGGCGCTCCGGCAGGGTTCTTCCACATCTGGGCTAGGATTGTGCCAAGCGTATAGGTAACACCAAGCTCTGGATGATCTGTTTTTGTGTAGTACTCTCAAAGCTTACTTCCAGCTGATTCAAGAGCTTCAAGCATCTGTCGCTTCCATCCAGCCTAAAAGTGAAGGAAAGGTAAGCCAAGTGAAGGAAATAACTACGTGATCCGACAAACTTACAAAAAGAAGATACGCGTATCCAATTCATTCTCCTCCAAGGTTTAGTTCAGTTCTGTCAGTTGCATTATAGGTATCATCGCCCATAGCCTGTGATTATTATCCTGTCCTTTACCTGGTCAACCCTCGACCCTAACAAGAGAGGATTACGAACACTATCAGCCCCACTTCAATAAATATCCTGAAGCAGTATTTGTTCTTCTCGTCCCTTAAGCAGGTCTCGAGAGTTGGATCTAGCAGGCTTCTCTTGCCTTCAACTGGCTAATTATTAGGTAATTTGCCCCTTATGATGCTTCGATGATTGTGTTTAGCCTTTAGATATGCCTGGCTTTTTGATAGAATGACGTCATTTATCATCACAGTCCACGGCAATCCCCGTATGCCCATCATGAATATTAATCGTCGTATCCTTCAGAATTATTGATCCCACAATATTCATTCTATTGAAACACGACCGTGAAACAGTACTGTCAAAGAGCAAATACAACGCAGCCGCGTCTCCCAAAATGGCACCTCAAGATACCAGACCTATGCTTGGGAAGAAAGCCCCACCAGCGGCCGAAGCCGAAGAGGACAGTATTAAAGAACAAATTCAACGCGACCCCGCCCCAACCGCAACGGAGCCTCGAGATACCAGACCTATGCTAGGAGAAAAGACCCCAAAGGCGGCCGAAGAGGACAGTATTAAGAATAAACTCCAGCGCGACCCCGAGGACACAACGGCGCTCTCAGATACTATACCCGGGGAATAAGCGACGCCGTGAAGCTACTTAGCGAAAGGGGCAAGATACTCGGTGAAGGGGGCCACGAGCCGGGGAACATCTTGATCCGAAAAGGAAGGCCAACTGTCCGATTCAATGCTACTAGGATGCTTTACAAGCAGTGTTATGTTTCAACCGAAGACGAGGAAAGGCATCTAAGAGGACGGACGGAGCGACAGTCGCCTGGGGATATGAAGATGTTACAAAGATAATTATTGGAGATTTCCCAGGCAATTTCCGGTTTCCGGCACACGAAATACTTCTGCTTAGTCCACAGCCCTCTTGTGAAGGCATCAAATCCTCAATTGGTAAATCCCTTTGTCGCACAGTCAGCGTGGATGGTCCAGTTCAATGATCGTTGGTCTCGCCTTCTACAATATAGATTCTTTTAAATATCGAAATTGTATTATCAAATTCATCACCGTAGATACTATTCGTCCTCATGAATGGTCTCATTACCTCCTTTGTGTCCCCTCTCACCTGAACACACGCTTGCCTCGGAAACCTCTGACTCATGGCGTGCTCGCCGCATATCCGTATCCTGATATAATTCATGGAGAGGCGACGTCCGATCAGTCACCACATCATCAATCGATAATGAAGGTCCTATTGACACCGACGACGGGCGCCGGATGTGGCCCGCTGGATAGGAGCGTTCCGAGTCCGACTCACCAGGGGCCTGCGGTGAGACTGGAGACTGGGAGCCTCGTCTTGGGCTGAGTTGGGGAGCCATGTTGGGGGCTAAATAGGAGACGTTGAATTGTGTGGGGAGTTCGACGGGTGAGGAGTCTGAATGGATGTTGGGATTAGTATTCAGCAATAACTAAATGCGACGGTGGGTTAGGTAGAGGTTGCCAGTGTCATACCATGCATCTCATATACCGCGTCTCCTCCAGACTCCACTGTGCCAGGGCTCGCAGATGAGACGAGTGAATCCTGCACCGTGGACGGATGCGTCGCCTCGGTCATCGTCGTCTCCATGCCTGTGGATGAAGATACTGGGCCGGGTCCAGGAGAGGCTGGGCCACCTGCATACATCCATTCTGGGCGTTTCTTGCTACCGGCCTCCTTTGTAGCTTCGGATTCGGCTTCCGCAGACTGGCGTTGACGGCGACGTCGGCGATAAAACCAGAATCCGACAAGGAGCGCAATGACGACCAGACCGAGAACCACGCCGATTATTGCACCAGCCCAGCCAGGAAATCCGCCGCCGTTCTTGTGACGTTGTGTAGAGGTGCTGGTACTATTGTAAGGCCAGTATTTCTCGATAGTCTTAGTATACTTCTTGTCGAAGATTCCAGCTAGAGAGGCGTTGGTCCATGACGATGGGGCGGTGGTGGTTGCGCCTCCATTGGAGCTGTATGAGGTGTAAGTTATTGTGTCTTTTCCCATATTGTCAAGTATATACTCACTTGCCGCCTATCTGTGCCGTAACTAGATCCGGCACTTTATACTCACTCCAACGCGCGGGATCATAGTTGTCTTGGAAACTTAGACCGTTGAGATTGAAGTTGACGATGACACCCCCCTCTAGGCACTGGGATGGGTCGACGTGTTGCCCTCCCACTGTAAGCATCTGATCAGGATATACCTTGATGCATCGGTGTCCGCTACGTCCGTGTGTTCTTGTCCCGTTGTAAGCCTTGACCCACTTAAAGGAAGGCAGAGACAGTATATACACGTCGTCCGACGGGTTGGCTTCATAGTCGAGGCCGTTGTACCCTCCATAGATATAGATGTTATGAGATGAGCCATCTGTTGCACTCGCAAGCACAGAGCAAAACTCCGTCAACTGTGGCGGTGTATCACCCGTCGTATTCTGGAGATACCATATCTCACTCTCGACATCGAAGACGGCAACAGTCTCCATAAACGTCGGGCTAACCATCTCGCTTTCTGCCGTCCTTGATGAGTTTGATTTGTCGTTCCGGTAAAACTCAATAGGGTCAACCACTCCGCCAATGGCCACCAAAACTCCCGCCTCAGACACAGGCACCCAAACCAGCTCCGCGTTAGCACGACCAGGGATATAGCTCGGCAGTGTATTGTTAGCCCATTTCCCATGGCTCATCACGGACATGTCCACAGTGATAAGCGTGTCGGCCGTTATATTGGATTCCATGCCATCCAAAGTGAAGTCGTCCCAGTTCGACGCACGCATTCCGCTAAAGTAGAAGCCTAGGTTCTCGCTAGGCGCCGATGCTCCAGCGCCGTTAGTGATATATCGTGTGACATTGGTGGAGAGGTATTCTTGGTTCCAGCCGGGCTCCCAAAGACTCTTGTACGCGCCATACTGGTAGGCGCTGTATGAGAGGACTTCATTATCAGGCGGCGATTGGGTACTATCGCTGTTACGAAGCATTCCCCTACGGCGGTTTCATACAGTCAGTAACTTGCTACATTCGAGAGGTACGGGGAACGCCAACCCATAGAGGTAGAACTTGTCGTCGTTGGCAAGCATCGTGCCATCAACGTAATTCGGGGCTATGTTACTGACAGCACCGGCGGTGACAGACATATTGTTGAGAATGTTCATGAAATCCGAGCTAGTGTTAAAAGTGGTGGAAAGGTTGAGGTAATAGGTAGTGCCTCTTAAGCCTGCTGTTGGTTAGCTCTGGATATCAAGGCATATGTTCAATCCGGTGTACCATTATCTGGGATGGGAAGGACACAACCGTCGGAATATCCTCTGGAGTTGTCAATGTGGATAGTACCAATCTCGACGTATCTCATACTGTTGATACCATAGCTGTCCCCCATCTAGATAGATCGTATCGCGCAGGATGTTGGCTATCGCTGTCAGTACAAAGGACGTGACACCATTAATAATGAACTCCTACCACGGAGTCCTTGCCAGTTGCACATGGAGACGTTGACCTGTGTCTCGAATGTGCTACATGTGCCCACTGTGTAGTCTATCACGACCACCAGCAGCACCAGCCCTGTGCTCAATAGAAACCGCATTGTTCGACCCATGGGATTGCGGCCGCGCTCATGACCGGGTTGTCTTAATGAGAATTCCAGGTGAGAAGTCGCACTGACAGGACAGCCTGACTGCTGACATATCTGTGTTTTGGCCCAATGCAGGAAGCAAAGGGAGAGGGGCGGATCCTCAGGAAACTTGCGAATTGCGGTCAGCGCGGCTTTGTTACCATCCTTTGATGTCCTTCAGATCTTCGTTGTCAACCCCCCACCACGCCCGTGCGAGTACGAGGCAGCCAGCGAGGGAAAGGAATGCATTTTGGATACATGACACGGAGGGGGCCTTGCAGCCAGGCCGTTCTGATCATTACCACGAACATATTTCGTGCAAGGCTGGGTATGCGGCTAAAACCAAGTGTGGGGGAAATACGGTTGTCGATCAGTTGAGAGGTTCCATTCCGTGGGTGAATTGGGCCCCATCCATCCATTATACTCGTTGTGGTACGAGGTACGCGTCTGTGCGAAACTCGGTTTTCTGATTTCTCACGATGCGGGGCCATGGCGTGGCCATGCATGGCGGTGTTTTCGAGGCCCAAGCCATCGGGATTCAGTCCCAGCCGCGTCTTGAGCCTCGCGCCATGGCTTTTTTATTCATTCGGGAACCGGGGAACGTGCGAATGGGGATGTTTTTTCTATTGTCCTCGAACAGGTCCTTTTCTTTGTTTATTCGCTGATCATCTCTATACTATCAACGATGAGGGAGTCGGTGGCTTGGTTGTCGCTGTTGGTGACCTCTGCTTTCACAATGGGAATGTCAAGTCGCAGCAGTGAAATCGACACGATTATCCCCACGCTGCCGGCAGTGACCAAAGCAGCAGATGACTGGGAAGCGCTGACTGTCACGATAACAGTCGGGGTTACAATTTGGCTCGGAGATGGCGAGACTTGCACACCAGAGGCTGGTACTAGTACTATCACAGATACCATCACCGACACAGTTACTGAAACTGCAACTGAAACTGAAACTGTGACTGGTTCTGGAAGTGTCACAATTACTCAAACCATAGTCCCCGCCACAACCGTCACGGAAACCTCTATAGTACCGACTACCATCGGCGATTCTACTGTCACTGTACCAGAGACAGTCACTCTTCCGGAAACGACGACGGGATCCACTGCGACAACTAGAACCATTTCTGGTTCATCGTCCGTTATCACGACAATCGTTACCGAACCTGCTACCACAGTCACAGGTACGTGTTGCCACATTGACTGTCATTGCCAGTGCTAACATCATCTGGTTCACAAGTCACCACAGTTCCTACAACCAGCACTGCCACCATTTCCGGACCTGATACGACGCCGACCCAGAGCTCCGCCAGCACTACAACCGTATCTGTCTCTGTCTGCTCCAGTCTTATCCGCAATCCATCCTATACACCCACTGCCGCGCTGCCAAAGAACTATACCTGGGGTTGCCCACCTGGGTATCTCTGCCGACCACCTCATACAGGTGACCGCTCCGGCTGCAATGTTGAAGCCGGTCTTCCCGCTGTTGGATACGTCTGCTCCCCCTCGGAGTGCATTCCGGCTCCGCCTCTAAATATCAACCATTCCAGGCCGTACAACGTCTCCGAGAACTATTATAACCTTGACCCGAAGGACTTCGGCCTGAACTACTCCATCTTCCAGTTATCGGGAGACTCATCTTCATCAAGCAGTAAGCGCGACATGTCCCTATGGGACCTCTTCAGCGGCCGAAAAACCAAGCGCGTCGACATAACAGATATTCCTGCTTCTTGTTACAATGATTGCAACGATGCTGCTTTGGAGCCAGAATTGATTGGAAAGAGTCATGAGCTATGCGAAGGTGATTCGGCGTTTATGGAAAATTTGAGCAATTGCGAGGCGTGCGTCACCAATAACGCTGAATCAGGGTCGGATACATATTCTTCAACCTTGTTGCCGTCATTTGCACAGTGGCTGAATTTCTGCTCGGATATGACGACTTCCACAAGTACCACAACAGGAACAACTGCTACCAACACCCAAGCTACCAGCGCTCAGTCTACGATCACGGCCACTAGCACTGAGAAAAAAACCACTCAGCCCACTGAAGGGGCCGCTACCAGTACTCAGGCCGAGGAAGCAACCAGTCCAGCAGAGACAACTCAACCAGCTGGTCCCAACACAGCCTCAGTGTCCGCCTCAATTACGACGACTTCAGTGTCTGGATCACTTGTGACAACCTCCGTCTCTGGCTCGTTCATGGCAACATCGGTGCCTGGTTCAGTAGTGACTATGTCCAGTACTCTGGGTATAGGGGCTCCCGATGGAAACACGTCTACCAAGACACCCGGCAACGTTGCCAGTATCCCTGCCAGTATTCCATCCGGCTCACCTCATAGAAGCCCTACTGGCTCAGCAACTCCGCTTGCATCGTCTACCCCCTTCAATGCGGCAACGTCTACTCATGTCCCTCGTATAAGTTTACTGGGTCTTTTGTGGGCTGTTGTCGCGCCACTCCTTTAAAATACTTAATTGTTACGGAGCTTGATCTATTAAGCGATATGCGGGATATATGGGATTTATACTGATGATTGAATGAATGACAGATTTATTATGATATTCTAAAAGAGATTGTTTCCGTGGTGATGGTGATGACCCGCACTCTCTTATACCTCGCATATTTCACTAAACATAAGGCACGTTGGTAGACATGGTGCCCTATGCCTTGGATTCGCCTTAGCATTGGGAAAAGTACTGCCGTAAAAAGGAAAAGTGAAGAACGAGCTGATCATTAAGCAACTACAAGTGCTTAGAGAGCACTCAATCAGCACAAGGAAAGGGGGGCCCGTTCATACAGTATGGATCGAAATTAGTTTCACCACTTGCGCACAGAGATTCTTTCTCGAACCCTGCCCCGAAACACGCTATACCCGTTACGGTTACTCTACCCCTAAACCCCTTTCTTGGCAGTATTCCAATACAGACGTAAATAACGGCTTAAAATAGTTTCTGTATTAGACTCGTAAGGTCTCCGGAGTTTCTAGAACGTTAGACCAGCAAACAAGCCAAACAGACGGATGCCTTCTCGTTTGGAGACATGGTAGGAACTCGAACCTCTATTCTGCTAACCACTTGCCATCTAGAGTGACCACTACGAATGAGCGAGTTGTATAGAGACAGTACTAGTGGGTAATGTTTCTTTGCTTCATGTATATAGGCTTGGCCTTCTAATTAGAGGCTAGCATCTGCTGAACTAACTGGTCGTGATCATGTTAACGTTAGATCCGTTAGAGCCCTGAAATAAGGACGATGACTGCTAATTCGTATCCCGATTACCGTGATTTTGAACCACATGACCTCGAACCCGGAGATCAAGATTCGCAATACGCCCCCACTCCAGGATAAGTGTTAGTGTATATATATTGTCACTGTTAGGCCTAACGCCATGACGCCTCTAACCCTATTAACTAGCCATGAGTGCTAATAACCACCCCAGAATGTCGGAAATGCCCCAAAGCACTCTGTTTTCGAGATCTAACAACCTCAATACACCACTCGAGGAATGTTTGAAACCCTTATTCTGGATCTTCTTCATACCGTTCCTAGTTCCGTCTAATGAATGCTTTCAATTCTAAGAAGAACTCCTCGATAGGATTCAAGTCAGATGAGTAAGGTGGCAGATACAATAGCTTTACTCCTGCTTTAGTGCACATTTCCTCGATACGATTAGAACGATGGAAAGATGCGTTGTCCATGACTAAAACGGACTTTGGCTCAGGCTATCTTCCACAATGCCGAAGAAGCTAATCAATGAAGTCCTCGAAGACTGCAGCATCCGTGGAGCCCTGAAATATACGAGACAGCAAGATTCCATCTTCGCAGTATGTAGGTAGTATCTGGTACCGCTAGTCACGATGGAAGTTGGCTACCTACAATGGTGCCGTGCCTAACGGAGACCAGCCTATCCGTCTGAACCCAATTCGCTTATCACACCTAGACTTATCCACGTAGACCAAGTGATACGACTAAAAGTCTGATAGGTTATGCATATAGAAATCTCGTAGATCCGCATTCTGTTCCTTTGCTCTCTGGCGAGCCACCTTCTTTAACCAACCCACCGAAGCAAGAGCCCGTTTGAGGCTTGAATTTGTGACCTAAACACGGAACTCGTCCCATAAAAAGATTGCCATCTCGTCCACATATAGGCCGGGCTTTTCGAGGAGGCGATCGCATAGTGCTTCTATCATCGGAGGTGTTACGGTCCGTCGTCAACCAACTCGAGTTGGGGGTGCTCTGACATTTCCGAACCGGCGAAGGTTGTTGCTGATGCTGATGATTGAACGCTTACTACATTCAGCAGCTTTACAGTCGATTTCGAAAACAGATTACCCCTTGGACACATTGATTATGTTTCTCGGCCCGTACCCGAGTATACGCTAACCCGTATTTGGTTACTCTGGAACGGCTGCTGCTTGGCAGTATCCCGTCTTGTGCTGTATTAAATTTCAAGGTTTCTGTAAAATACCTGTAAATCTGTATAGAATGTTCTAGACAGAGGCCCCCTGAACGGGCGTCGTTGCCCTGGCGACCTGGCTTCATCCACGCTCTCCTCTATCACCATTCTCTGTTCTACCAGACCCAGAACTGCTTCCTACGATATACATGTGCTCGGGCTCCATCTACTTCGTCTCTTTGGTGGATTACAGAATCTGTCGTCGGATCATTCTACATCATCCCCCTCAGACCCACATGGCTGCTCCTTCTGCGACAGCCATGGCTAGTGTGGAGAATCAAAGGTACCCGCAGTCCCACATCGGCAACCAACCTTTCCGGCTCGAACCACCTGCTTACCTATTCGAAGCTTCCCTTTACGCCCGTGCTGTTAGCATACAACATTTATATAAGCCCACGGTTCCAAAGCCATTGAGACTCCCATAGCACTCTTTTTTTCCCTGCCTGCTCAGTGGGTTCTCTGGTATACGTGCGGCCTTGCGACAGCTCTTGTCGCTCCTACGTTATCCCCACCCTATACTTGCTCTCCTCTAGAGATATTCCGCCTCATTCCAAAGACACCATGGAGCTTAGAAAGGCTTCTAAAGCTAAGCTCCCGGTTCAATCGGTTCCGTGGAAACGGGGCCATGAGTTTGGTAGATCGTATGTGGTCCCAATTGTCACGTGCTTGATCCCTAAGATTGACGTTCAACAGTTTCGGCGCAGTTGTATTTATCTTCGGTCTCTCAACTCTTATCTACGTCTTCACCTTCCTCTGTAATGATGTGTCTGGCTGCCCTGCCCCGTCGCTGCTCGACCCATCGACATTCTCCCTCGATAAGTTAAAGGAGGAAGTTGGTTGGCCCCAAGACGGTCTCAAAGCTTTTTTTGACGTGCGAGTGACCCTGTGGGTGCTGAGCTATTACTTACTCAGTCTGATTTTGTACGTGTTTCTACCCGGCGAGGTGGTTGAGGGCACGGAATTGGCCTGCAAAGGAAGACTTCGCTACAAGTTCAACGGTATGAACCCCTGGACGCTCTTTTTATGGTATCGCCTAATCGGTGCTAGCGTTTTCTTCTGCCGTTTGGATCCTCTCTGGTTTAGCTCTGGGCACATACGTGTACGGTGCTGATTTCACTATATGGGTTTTTATCTGGGACAACTACTTGCAGATTATCACGGCAAACTTGATGATCTGTATGGTCCTCGCCACCTTTGTTTATGCAAAAAGTTTCTCGGTCCCTGAGCCTGGTCAACTCAATCCCGAACTGAGAGAGTTGGCACCGGGTGGCCACACCGGAAATGCTCTGTATGACTTCTTCATAGGCCGGGAGCTGAATCCGCGGATACAACTGCCTGTTCCTTTTGTCGATGAGGCCTCACGAACGATTGATATTAATGTATGGTGTGAGATGAGGCCAGGACTACTTGGATGGATCATATTGAACTTGTCCAACATGGCCCGCCAATACAGAACGTATGGCTACATCTCAAACTCTATCGCACTCTCGACCGCATCCCAAACCTTCTATGTGCTAGATGCGCTGTACATGGAACGAGCAGTTCTAACTACGATCGATGTGATTATGGATGGATTCGGTTATATGCTCTCTTTTGGACACCTGGTGTGGGTACCCTTCATCTACAATCTCCAAACCAGATATCTTGCGGTTTTCCCACTGGAATTATGCTTGAGAGACATTCTATTACTTTTGACCATTACCGGTGTGGGATACTCGATCTTCCGCGGCGCCAACAATCAGAAGAACCGTTTCCGTACGGACCCAAACGACCCCCGTGTGAAGCATATCAAATACATCCAGACATCAAGTGGCTCCAAGCTGATAATTTCCGGCTGGTGGGGATTGGCGCGCCATATCAACTACTTAGGCGACTGGCTGATGTCGTGGTCGTACTCATTGCCTACAGGGGTTGCCGGCTATACCATGATTGAAAGTATTAATGGCGCTGGCGACATACAGAAGCAGGCCATACAGACCCCTGAAGTCCGCGGCTGGGGAATCGTTTTCACTTACTTCTTCATGCTTTATTTTGGTGTCCTGCTCATCCACCGGGAGGGTCGTGACGAAGAAAAGTGCAAAAGGAAATATGGCGCCGACTGGAAGCGCTATACGTCGATCGTTCGCAGCCGCATCGTCCCCGGTATCTACTAGTCTACGAACCCTAGGAATTGTACCGGAGTACCGGCCATGTACTTCTGCGGTGTCATCATCGACTGTATTTCTCGGTTGTTCTTCGGGACGGGAGCTATTGTTCACTTTTGATACCTCTCGACTAATGGCCGCCCTTACGGGCCCTTTCTAGATAACGCATATTTTTTGAAGGGCATCTTTTACATCTTATATCTTACATCTCTTGTTCTAGTTCAGTATAAATACAAGACATGAGCGGTGTAATAAATCAGGTAAATTTATCTAGCTGAGGATACAGGAATGTTGATATTCCGGGGCTATTCTTAATATAGTCTACTGAACCTTGGGAATTTGGGTTCCAGTAACAACCAGAGGGAGTGTAGACAGTGACGCTAGCTTCTGGAAGTACCGTAGCACCTGGCCCATGAGCGGCAAATGATATGTATATCGCTTTGTATGAGGAATTGTAGTGATTCGGATATCGAATATGTGGAATAATTAAAATTTCAGAGCCGGTCCTGAGATTCATGGAGAGGATTATAGCTGGCTTTATTGAGGCCCAAGGTCAGCCTGCATGAGAGCGGCGCATGAGCGACGAGAGGGACCGACGTGTCAATTGTCAATCGTATAAATATTTCCGGTAAGTTACGGAACTAGATACCACGTGACTTTCTCTTACAGGGCATTTCGGTATCTTGAAAGGAGCTAAATCAAAGATAGACTAGCTTGTTTCAAAATAGGGTTTGGGAAAGAATCTATGTGAGTGGAGTGGTGAAACTGATTTCGATCCATGCTGTAGTTAGAGCTGGTCTAGGCTCCAACAATAAGATAATTAACATGAACGGGGTTAGGGTAACCAAGATCAAATTGGTCTTCAGTAGGCCTAGACAATATGTTAGTTCAAAATTGCATGAAACAGCCTCCTATGGTGCGATATCACACCCCTTGATCTCATTAGATCGGTGTGATGAAATGTCTTGCAATGCAAGTCAACTGCGCCTGGAATCAACGTATTCCCGAGGTCTTTCTTTTCTTTTTGATTAACTGTTTTCGTGGGTCTCCTTTACCTCATCGGTCGGCCTATACTTTTTTAGACTATACTCAATTCGTCCCTTCAAACACTTGCAGCCTTGCTTGTATGACCTTGCTTTCCCGACTCGCCTGGGCAGAACAATAGCTGATAATCCGTCAGGGTCTCTTGACCCACTCAAAATGAAGGCACATTTTGCCCTACATCAGCCACCTTTCCGATATAATATGAATTCGAGTCTTCCCTCAGCCTTCCTGGGCGGAGTCCCTATGGTATTCCGACGGGAGGAGCTCGAAAAAATGCACTATCCCATTTCGCAGGTCTCACGAGATTTTTGCAGCCACGCTTCGTCGGCAATAGGAATAATCCATGCTTAATAAAGGGCAAACATACAGGATATTCCAAAATCAAGCCCGTTCTTCAAGGATCAGACCCCGCCCATGGCTTTCGGTGATAAGAAACAGGAGTGGTTTAGCTCCCCGCGAATGGTTACTTTGACTGTGGATCACTTTATCAGGGGGATACGGAGTTATACCCCGCGAGGGCTGAAGTGACGCCCAAAGCCGGATCGATGGCGGAAGTCCGTCGGTATTTCTTTAGCTTGCCTGATTTTTGGACCCCTGATCACCTGCATTATATCCAAGCATTATATCTAGCCTCGCATGGGTGTGGCACTATGCCGAGTAATGCTTAGACCTGGACCTGTTTTCCCCGATTGGGCTTCTCATTGGACTACTCCCCGAGCACGATGTCACCTTTGGTAAATGCATTCAAGATAACGTGAGATGATCCCGAAGCTTGAATCGAACCTTCTCCACTTTTGCGAGTCTTTCACCTCGACCTCTCCGCTCTTCCAAATTTGGTAATGCGCTAGATCAAAGTCATCTTCTTCGCGCTTTGTTCCCCGATTATATAGACAAGAGACAGGCGATCGAAATAAACCGGATTAGCTTACTTTCAGATAGGTAGAGAAGGAAGGAACCTATCTACGAATACCATACATGATGACATGGTGTAGGCGGAAGACACTAGGTCGCAAGACAGTGAATGTCGTCTTTGCAGCACTTAGCTGGGCCCTTCAGTAGGGTATCTGATCCTCTATTTTGTGAGTATGAGTGGAGAACACCAGAATACGACTCTACCCACCTGGAAGCCAGATATCTGGACGCCTCCTTCAAGCCCGGTAGCTTTTTGTCTCCGTAGACTGCAGATCAACACCTGAGATTACCCAGAAGGGTAACAACCTGTTACCAGTCTCCCAAATGATGCGATGGCCACTACATCCAATGCTTGTCATTGTCTCAGCCCTTCGAAGATTGCGAAGCATGCAAAAAAGTATAAAGAGCCTATCGTCGGCGGGCTTGTTTGCGCTTCTCGCTTCATTCAGCATCATTTTCCCCTTCTCTTCTCTAAAAAGTTGACCTTCAAGGCTTCATTATGGTTGTCATCAGCAACGCTGCCATTACCCTGGCTGGTCTGGCCTCAATTGTCTCAGCTGCGCCCGCCACTAAGGTCGGCAGCAAGTTCTCGCTCAACCAGATTGCTCGTCCGGCTACGAAGACTGCCAACTTCGCCGCCAGCTACGGCCGTGCTCTCTCCAAGTTTGGTGCTACTGTGCCTTCGCATGTCCAGGCAGCTGCCGTTGCTAGTGGTGTTGCTACCACTACACCCGAGGCTAACGACGAAGAGTATTTGACTCCCGTCTCTATTGGCGGCACTACCTTGAACCTGGACTTTGACACGGGCTCCGCTGATCTGTAAATTGGCTCTCATCCTTTGATCCTCGATGGCCCAGACTAATCGATTTGTAGATGGGTCTTTTCTACTGAGCTTCCTGCATCCGAGCGGTCTGGCCACTCTGTTTATAACCCCAGCAAGAGCGGGACCAAGCTGAATGGCTATACTTGGGATATCTCGTACGGTGACGGCAGCGGTGCCAGCGGAAACGTCTACACGGACTCAGTCACTGTCGGAGGCATTACTGCTTCCAAGCAGGCCGTCGAGGCTGCCGAGCAAATCAGCTCTCAGTTCCAGCAGGACACGGACAACGATGGTCTTCTGGGTCTGGCCTTTAGCAGTATCAACACCGTCTCACCCAGGGCCCAGAAGACTTTCTTTGACAATGTCAAGAGCTCGCTCGCTCAGCCCTTATTCGCTGTTGCCATAAAGCACGGCCAGCCCGGTGTCTACGACTTCGGCTTCACTGACTCCTCCAAATATACCGGCTCTATCGTGTACACCGACGTGGACAGCTCCCAAGGATTCTGGAGCTTCAGCGTGGACAGTTACACCGCTGGAAGCAAATCCGGCGCTGGTTTCGACGGAATTGCCGACACCGGCACTACTCTGCTGCTTCTCGATGACACCATTGTCTCTCAATATTACTCTCAGGTTCGCGGCGCTAAGAATGACAACAACGCTGGTGGATATGTCTTCCCCTGCTCTGCCACCCTTCCCGATTTCAGCGTTAGCATCAGTGGTTACGAGGCCACCGTGCCCGGCTCGCTGATGAACTACGGCTCCTCTGGCGATGGATCCTGTCTTGGTGGTCTGCAGTCTAACGCTGGAATTGGCTTCTCTATCTTTGGTGATATTTTCCTGAAGAGCCAGTACGTCGTCTTCGATGCCAGTGGGCCTCAGCTTGGCTTTGCTCCCCAGGCTTAATTGCACTTCGTGGTTGGAAGCGGCACCCTACGGTATCTTTCCGGGGACATGTAGTGAGCAGAAACGGGAGTGCTCACTAGAGCAAAATGAGTTTGACATGAACATATGAATTTGGATATATGCGGGATACAAGTCGGCCTGTCGACTACCTGAAGACGTATATGAAGAATGCTCACACATCCTTTTGCCGACCATTGTGCAAGAGATTATTTCAGGATCGCGTTTCCAATTTCTGTCTAGGCATTTTGTCTCATTGTAAATGAAACTCAATCTCAGAAAAACCTCGGGAGGAAGTAGTCGATCGAGTATGCTTGCATTGTTCTGCATCTACTGCTAACGTTTGCCCATCTCAACCTGCTCCTACTCCTTTCACAGTGTACTTACTGCCTGGGTAGGAACGCAGATGGCCTTCTGGTACGCCTTCCGCAAAAGGAACTAGATTTGACGATATCACGCATCATTTCTCTGAGAAGGTAGCAATAGCTCCAAATAAATCACAAAGAATCAAGTAAAGAACCTCAGTCTGACCGAACACAGACATGGAGCTTTCAAATCAGGTCTCAATTTCAATCTCCTCAGTCTGAACAAAAACCTCGTTCTGTTTGGTCACGAAAGTGGAATGACGAGGCTTCACCGGGACAGAAGGCCTGTATTCGCACTCCGGGACTATTTCCAGAGCGGGTACAACCGGCTTGGGCTCCTTCGGTTTGGGCTCGATGACAGGACAGCGGATACCCACGAACCCAGACTTGTTGTGCCTCTCCACTTCGTCAATATAGGCATATGCCGCGGCTCCCTTGATCGCTAATCGCTCGTAAGAGTCTGCTCCTCCCATCTTCCACTCTTCGACAAATCGAGACGAGCTTCCGATTCTGTACTCGAAAGTCGGCTTTCCATGGCTGTCAATGACCGGACGGCGGAGATAGAGGTGGTCAAACTCCTTGCCGATGGGGTAGTAGAGCGGGGTCTTCGGGTCGTTTTCGTGCATGGCCTGATACTGCTCACGTCTGTAGTTCACAACCGGGTGGATGAACTCGTGTGTGTTGCCGTAAGTCACGGTCTTGCCCTTCTTCTTGCCCTCGACTCCTTTGCCGGGTGTGCGCTTTGCCTGTCCATTGGCCCAATACATCTTCGTGTAGCTGTCCTTCATCTCTCCCAGGCCCCACTCATAAACACGAAGCTTCTTGAAAACAGGCTCAGGCACGTCAGTGCTGGGAATGAATGGATGAACGAGGCTCGAAGCGGCTGATACGGCGAGACGCGAGCCCCATTCGCCCCAGGTCTCACTTGCGCGAGCGTTCTTCTGTCGCTCCCAACTCAGATACGCATTATTGAGTTTGGTGAAGTTCTCCTCGCGATCAAGGTAATCCTTCATGATGAATTCCTCGTTAATTGATAGGTGGGGCTTGATCTGGTCGAGCATCCAGGAGAAGGCGATATTCGACATCTCCTCCATGTCACTCTCGTTGTGCAGGGTGTCGCTCGAGCCTCCACCAACGTTGATGTGGTAGCCGGGGAACCAGACCTGCTTCAGCTCCGGGTGCTGTTCCCGTCTGTTCTGATACTTGACGCGCTTTCGCTTAGCTGTGTTCCAATCCTTTGCGGCAGCGTTGGCCTCCCTGCAAGCCTTGTTGACCTCGTCGTTGGGAGCATTTTCCTTCTTGAGGGTCTTTGCATCCTCCAGTTTCTGGTTGTAGAACTTTTCTGCATCCTTCTCGATCATGAACTTGCTATCCAAATCGTCTTGGGAGATTTTTTGAGTCGGGATATAGAACAGAGTGGGCGCAAATGCCTTGCGTGATTCGTCCAGAGCCAGGGCTTGGTAGGCGTGCTTTATGTCTGCGAGTCTCCAAATTAGAACCATCCTCCGGCATAAACTCAGGGTAAAGACGTACTGGCCGAGAGCTCCGTGTTTTGCCATCCAGGCTGGTCTGCCCAGAACAGAAGATTCTGAGGAATTTTAATGCCGAGAACTTCGGGCATCCCCAAAGCGCCGACAGTGTCATAGACACCGACCACTTCCACTTCCTTCGAATCGTCGGAAGACCAAGGGCCCTCTGCCTCTTGGGCCCATCGGAGCTCCGTCTCATTCGGGCCTCCTGCACCTTGGTTTTCATCGAGCTTCCCCCACATCCATTCATACCAGTCATCACTGCGGTGGAACCGCTTTCCAGGATGTTTCTTGGCATGTTCCTTGTAGACCTTCCACAGATCGGGGAATTTGTTCAGGTTGCTTTGTTCACAGATTCCAATATCGGAGATCAAGCCAGCAATAGTGCGAGCGGTGTAGGCACCGCGGGAGAACCCGAAGCACATGATCTTGTCTCCGGGATTATAGTTGAGCACGCAGAAGTTGTATGCCTCAATGACGTTGCCTTCGAGACCCTGACCGATGGCTCCTTCTACAGCAGTGCCCAGTGCGAGCGAGGTCGTGCCCACACCGGAGTCGTACCAGACCACTTGCTGCCATACCTTGCCATTCTCGTCCGTGCCAACGCGGTTCAATGCGCGACAGAGCCGAGTGACGTTCGACGGGACGTTCTTCTCGCCCGAGACGGCGGACTGCCAGGTCCCGTCACAACAGATGACGATGCGTTTGTGCGCATAGGGACGAGTGATGTCTAGCTTTTGTCTCATGCGGATCTCATGGTCATCGCCGTGGAGGTGCTTTTCTCCAAGTTCGACACAGAAGGAACCAACTTCCACCATTGTATAGATTCTCAAGGAACAGTATAGGTTGAGTTATGATGCAGAAACGAGAACAGGGTTACGCGGATTATGATGGTGCTTTTATAATACTGCGCTCTCTTGACTTTACAGCCTGCATATCGCTTCGAATCGTTCAAGTTGTACAGTCCTCACGGCATGAAGCCATCGCGGTCTGGCCCCAGTTTGGCTCGTTCGACTTCGCCCACGGCAATGTCCGGCGCTAGACTGGTTACGGCAATTCAGCTCCCCCGCAAGTTGAGTTTCTGACAATCTTCTTCAGCTGCCGAGTCGGTGGAGGCCTCGCTGGCCTCAGCTGGGCTTAGCGTAATGCATATCCAATAGCGACTGCAGAATTACGAGTATGTGATCGATAGTTCGTGTTAACCACGCATGAGCGCGTCGGGCCCCGCGAAGTTTTGCAGAACGAGCCGACGGCGACGCCCGGCGCTAATATCCCCACATTGTTCTTCTCATGCTCACGAGACAGCAATAAGACAACAATAACCGAGTTTGTCGGGCCATAGCACATTGGGGATGTGGCTAACTATGGACTATCGCGCACCGTGGGTAGCTCTCAGACTCTCGGCTGTTGTGGAACTCTTCCGCCACGGCTACCATGGCCAGGGCACAAATGTACTGACTTAGACGACTGCTTTAGCCAATCGCATAGTAGATCAATGCGATCGGGTCATAATTTTTCTCTATTGTTGCTGGTCTATCGCCCGTCATTCTCTGTTTCATCCTGACCAAGCTTCTCGTGTCTTGGAAGGAGGGGTTTGGTTCTGGGTTGGATATACAGGGAGAGTAACAGGAACAATCGGTGCGCGTATCTTTAAATCCCTGAACGAGTTGTACGTTCAACAAAGACTTATTGTTAGAGAACTATCTGCTTGTCTTCAATCAGCTTCACTTGCCCATAGTCCATGCCGGTCACTCTCTAGTTTGTCCCAACCCGCTGTCCTTCCTGTTGAACCACATTGGGCTTCTCCAGATCATCACCATCAAAGTGCTCAATACCATCAGGCGAAAGATATTTCCCATGACGACCGATCTGATACCATGGCAAAGAGAACAATGCATCCATCGACTCAAGGCTCCGTCCAGCAGTCTCAGGAACAAAGAACCAAACCCAAAGCAAGCCAAGAACACAAACCGCGGTGCAAAACACGAAGAAGCCATAGTTCGTCATAGCAATAAGCATGCTGGGGACAGCTTTGGTGTTGCCAAACTGATTGACGAAATGGATACACATTACTAGAGATGAACCCAGAGCGCGCAGTCGGAGAGGATAGATCTCTGCATTGACCAGATACTGGAAAGAGTTCCAGCCCATCGCCCAGCCAAAGCCGGAGATATAGAGTGCTGCAATGGCGCCTACGCCGGCACGCTTGGCTGACCCCGTTATGGCAGCTGCACCGCTATCACCGACATGGGCCGAGGCAGGGACTTGGGCTAGGTAGATGGCAACGTAACAGATTGAAACCGTCTGCAACATGATACCGATGTATAGCGAGCGGCGACGGCCGATGAAGTCGATGAGGAAGAATGCACACAGATAGGCGGAGCAGAACTTGACAACACCCAGAATGCAGGTGGCGAAGAGTTTCTCGCTCTGTCCTGTCTTTCCAAGAGCAGCGAAGAAACTGGTCGCGTAGATGGTAATCGCGGATGCACCGGACCACTGGCCGAGGAGCTGGGACATGACGCCCAGCATAAAACGGTAGCGATTCGCTGGAATCGTCACAAGTTCCTTGGTTTTTCCCCAGAATGAGGGACCGCGGGTGCTTTCTTGTTCACGCTCTAGTTGATCGCGAACATCGATTATCTCGGATGTAATACTTGGGTGGTCCTCAGGCAGCTTGCGTAGCTTGCAGAGATTCCGAAGAGCCTTTTCGTGCTCTCCCTTCATGATAAGAAAGCGAGGACTCTCTGGGATGGTCCAGGATGCAAGAAAGATTACTCTAATACCTACTTGTCAGCATTGAAGATGGCAGGGAAACACATTTGAAGTACCCACCCGGCAAACATGATATGAATCGACTGTGGAATTACCCACTGGGAGCGAGTTGAATCCGAGATATTCTCCGAACAGCCCCAATTGGTAAAGTAGGCGAGCATCACTCCAAAGTACACTGAGCCGGCGAAGATATTCGTCAACATACCGCGAATTGCCTTCGGAGCAACCTCAGCCAAGTATGTCGGGCCAACGACGGTGGTCATGCCAATCCCAAGGCCGGCCAAGAACCGTCCAGCTAGAATTTGTCCAATGTTGCCAAAGCTGGTAATCACAATCACGAAGCCAATGCCCCAGAGAAGACTGAGAGCTTGAAGGGACCTCACACGGCCGATTCGGTCACACAGAAGAAAGGCCAACAGTGCGCCGCCGATAGAGCCGAGCTGCACCATGCTGGTGATATTGGACTCGCGGTTGGCAATCTCCACCTCCGATCCTATTTCCAAGGGAAACTCGTCTTTGAAGCTCTTGAGGCTGATCATGCCACCTACCAGACCCTCATCGATACCTCTGGCGGCTCCGAGAATGCCTATGATTCTTCTTTAAAACTGACTGTCGATGAACGGGGAGGAACATCAAATAAAATGCGAAGATACATACCGAAAACGCCCACCGACCAAAAGAGGCGATAGTTGAAGACTTCTCGGGGATGGTCAGCCAACCCTTTGGATTTGAAAAGACCCATCCTGATGTTGCAGGGGGTACCGAGACTCGATGCAGATGGGAACAAGTGTTTGATTGATGGTCTGGGTAAAGTATGAGAGAAATTTTTCATCAAGTGAGGGAGGAAATGTGCATCTTATAATCTCCGTGGACAGAAGGTCTGCGCGCAGGTGTATCCAGGCGGGGATTGGCATGGATGATGAATCGCATCCCAAGCTGGGTGCTAGCACCATAGAAAGTACGTGGTGGGAGATCAGATCGCCGGAAGTTGGCCGAATCCACAAGCCACCGTTGGACGATATCTAGACTACGGCCCTCTACTCTTTCGCTACTATGGCACTATGAGGTATTATCCGGTGGTATAAGCCATAGCTCGGCGAGATCCCGGAAGTCTCAAAATAGCCATTGCTCGAGTCGGCCTGCGGCCTGTGGTGAAATGAATTGAGGAGTAGTGACTTTGCGGCTATATAGATCCCCAACGATGTTTGTCTATATGTGCATCCAAGCTCCTTGTGCTCATGATTGCCTTCTTATTGTCCTGGAAACCACAGCAACCCTAAGGTCGAGATATTTCCTAGTCAACGCTTAGCGATGATACATCCTTGACGGTAGAACCCTGAAAGTACATCGCATGAGGAAGCACCCCAGGTCTCGGCGAGGAGGTGGAGATGACAAGCATAGGCCATGCATTCGCGGGGGTGCCAAGATAGTAACTGGCATCGGAAGTTGACCGACAGGAGTAGTGCATGTCTCTTGGGGGCATGTTGCTGGAAATACCCATCTGTTCCCCTAAAGAGCGAAGAAAAGAGTGAATGAAATAAAAAACAAAAAGATAGTCCGAGAGTTGTGAAAGGAACAAAGCTCCGATGGCACGTGCGGGGGTTGATCTCCCCGCCTTCCAATAGTTGAATACTCTCGACCTTGCCATTCACTGCCTTCCACACTCTTTTCCACGGTTTTCTTCGCGTATTTCTTATTTCTTCCACTCTTTGCAGATTGAACATGCCTCGAGCCAAGCGTCAGAACACCCAGCCGCTGGAAGATACCTCGGTGGCCCCCGCAACCTTCACCGACGGCCTTCCTCTCCCCAAACTGATCGCCTTCGATCTCGACTACACGCTGTGGCCATTCTGGGTCGACACGCACTGCAGTGCTCCTATCAAGGCGCGCGACAACAACTCGCGCGTCGTGGACCGGTAATTCTCCCAATTCCCACATCCACATCCACGTGGACGTACGATCTAAGATACCTCAGATGGGGCGAAGCCTTCGCCTTTTACCCCGCCGTGTCCTCGATCATTTACGCCTGCAAGGGTCGCTCGATCCCTCTTGCCGTCGCCTCGCGATCCCATGCCCCCGATCTGGCGCGCGACATGCTCAAATCCCTGCACATCATCCCGACATTCTCTGATAACCCCGCCGCCAACGCGAAAACCATCCGCTCCCTCGACTACTTTGATTTTGTCCAGATATTTCCGGCCAATAAGACGCAGCATTTTGCGAAAATTCATCAGGCTAGCAGCGTTGCGTATGAGGATATGTTGTTTTTCGACGACGAGACGCGGAACCGCAATGTTGAGACGGAGCTTGGGGTTACGTTTTGCTTGGTGCGGGATGGTATGACTTTGGACGAGATGGATCGGGGTATTCAGGCTTGGAGGAAGAGGAATGGTATTAAGAAGGCTGAGGAGTGAGGCTCTTACTGAGGACATTGGACATGGGCGTTTTTGCTTTTGCTTTCGCGTGTAAAAATAGAGAAGATAGATACCCGGCGGAATTGCATAGCCTTTTGTAACTATTTGACTCCTGGACTTTGATGTCCGTGTTGATCCCAAACTCCGCAATCCCCCCCGAAAACATCGTTTCATCAAACCACCATGGCCACCCTCAAACCACCAGGCCGCCCCGTCACCACCGGCCCTCCAAAAGCACCCCTCAAAGCCGACGCCACAGCCACCATCGCCGACACCGCGGTCTTCCAGGGCACACACCCTGTAACCATCGGCGCGGGCACAATCATACACCCACGCGCGCGCTTCTACGCCTACGAAGGTCCCATAATCATCGGCGATGGCTGCATAATCAGTGAAAAGGCCGTGATCGGCGGACAGCCGACACAGTCCGAGTCCAAAGAAACAGCAACGCGTCTCTCCTACTTCGTCACCGTCGGTCCCTCATCCACCATCCACCCCGGCGCGCACATCCACTCGTCCGCCACGATCGAGGCTCTGGCAACGATAAACCGAAATGCGGATATAGGCTCGCATTCCAAGATCTGTTCTGGATGTGAAGTCCCTGTGAAGGGGAAGGTGGATGAGTGGGTTGTTGTTTGGGGGTCTGGACTTGGTCAGCGCAGGAAGAGGGCGCGCGAGGCTAAGGAGCCTGGACCTGCTGTTGTTGTTGCGGCGCAGGTTGCGCAGGTTCCTGTTCCTGGACCTGCGCCTAAGGGGAGTGTGATTGAGGATGCGAGACTGATGGTTTTGCAGAAGGAGAGGGAGGTGTTGGCGAGGATGATTGTTCCTGCTGGGACGAAGAAGAAATGAGCTTGGAGGTTATGTGATACTATGGTGCTTTGCTTTTTTTTGTTGATTAGTTCTTTAAGGGACTAAAGGATTGATGATTCAGTGGGCTTTTTGATACCCTTTCTTGTTTTGATACGATATCCTTACCCAGTTTTATACCAAGGTGGCTTCGGTGATTTCTACAGCTCAGTTGTATGCATGAGATTTGAGGAATGTAAAAAGAACGTAAATCTCGCTCGACGGTGTAATCCATGTCAGCCCATTTTGGATTCGGCAAGACATCGCAGCCCCAAACGCCATACAATCAATACATACAAAAACAAAGGAAACAAGATCATATGGTCTTCACTTCGCCGAATGCCTCGCAAAGTACAAATAAAACCCCGAGGCACCTTTTCCCTCCCATGGTCAAACAGAATACATGAGGAGAATATAAAAAGTTACAGGAAAATGATCCTAAGATGAAGCTCCTCCGCGAGATTGGCCTCCGCCTCCTCTCATCCTCTTTCCACCACTTCCACCATCATTGGTGGCATCGGAGTTGTCGTCACGGCCTCGTTTGTTTCCTTGCTGGGGCACAAACTGCTTCGCCTGGACATTTAAGTTCCCGCGGTTGGCTGTGGGTGTCTGGGCTTGGTTCTGAACGTTGGCGGTGTTCTGGTTACCACCACGGCCCTGACCCCCTCCTCGTCCGCGTCCTCGGGGAAGACCAGTTCCGCGCTGGCTCTGTGCCTGGCCCTGGCCCTGCTGCTGCTGCTGTTGCTGTTGCTGCCCGTGGCCGAAGGGATTCTGCTGGCCTCCGCCACGCGACACGTTACGACCACCTCGGGCGACTGGAAGCCCTGATTGAAGTGCTTTCAATGTCGCAGGGGCAGTTCCAGCAGGGGGTTTGTTGGGTAGCGAGGAAGGCTGGCCAGTTTGGTTGTTCTGCTGCAGTTGGCCGAACGGGTTGGCGGGAGTGGTTGTAGCCTCAACCTCGCCCTCTTCTGCCTGTCCGTCTGGGGCGGTAGACTTGGGGACCGCGGCGTTCTCGAGGCCCTCAGCAGGAGCAGGCCCTGGTGCTGCAAGTGCAGGGGTTGCAGGTGCCGGCGAAGGCGCTGCGGGAGCAGGAGAAGCAGGCGCAGCAGGTGATGGGGTCGGCTTAGGTGCAGCCGCTGGTGGTCGTGCTGTCTTGGCTACCTCCCATACCTCGACAACAGGCTTCTGCGGCGTCTCGCTAGCGGCCTTTTGGACAACGTCAATCTTGGCCTGGGCGGTCTTGATTCGAGTGTCGAGCATGCTGATGCGCGCAGCAGATTTCTTATCGGAGAGCTCGCGGGCAGATTTGACCTTCTCTTCAAGCTCTGCCTCGTAGGCTTTCTTGAGGGCCTCTCTCTCCTCGTTCAACTTTTGTTCAATATTCGCGGCAGCACCATCATTTCCAGTGGAAGATGCTTTGGCTTCCTGAATAATCTTCTCCTTTTCTTTGGCAATGAAGTTGCGGATGTTGTTGCGCACAATGGTGCGAATAGTCTCGTTCTTGGAAACAAGCTCACGTGCTTGGGCATCGGTCAACTCAGGGAGGGTAGAAGGCTTGGACGGTGTGGCGGGTGCCGAGTCAGTAGCCATGCCAGGTGTGGCTGGCACTGAAGTTTCTCCACTCGACAATTTCTCAATTTCTTGGCGATGAGAAGCTCTAACCTCAGCAAGCTTGTTGTTGAACACCTCTTTGAGTCGATCAGCACGCTCCTTGATCTTGGCCTCCAACTCAGCATCCTTTGATGCCAAAAGACCATCCTTCTCGGCAAGAGCGGCCTCGAGGCGCTGGATCTTCTCTTCCAGTGCCTTGATCTTCTGCTCGTCGCCCGAGGCGATAACCTGGGTGGTCGGAGTGGGGAACTGAGATGCCGGTGTGGGATTCACGGTGGTGGATTCTGGCACAGCAGGTGCAGGTGCAGGCGCAGGCGCGGTGACAGCAGCGACGGCTGAAACGGAGCCGTCGGTCACACTGGCCTTCAGTGTCTCCAACTCAGCCTTTGTTGTGTTCAACTCCTCTTGGATTACTTCCTTCTCCTGCAAGGCCACATTGAGTTCCTGCTGCTTGCTGTTGATGCGTCCCGAGAGCTCCTTGGATCTGCCCTTGAACTGATCTGTAAGCTTCGTGCGCAGTTCACCCAGTCGGGTCTCCGCGTTCTTCAACTGCTCAGGGAACGAGTCAGCTTCAGCTTGCAGAGCATCGCGAGCGGACACAGCCTCATCCCGAGCAGCCACCGCCTCGTCTCGCTCTTTCTCGAGGGCCGCAATCTTCTCGTTGAGAGCTTCCATCTCGGCAGGATCAACCCGGTCGTATTTCTGAAGGATATTTTGCACACGCTGCTGGTAACGATCTCTGTCCGCTTGCAAGATTTGCATCTCGCCATCCTTGCCTTCCACAATATTCTCCAGCTCAACGATCTTTGTCTCCAAAGGTTCGATCTTCAGGCGAAGTTCTTCCACCAAAGCCGACTTCTCAGTGAGAGTAGTCTCCGTTTGCTTGACTTGGCTGCGAAGCGTAACATTGCTCTCGCGGAAGAGGTTAAGCTCATTGAGCGTTTCCATGAGCTTGTTGTGGTTGAGAGCATTGTGGTCACTGTCGGCGGCGGCACGGCGTTGTTGCTCAAGCTTGAGTCGCGTCTCGTCAAGCTGCGACTGGGTGTAGTCAAGCTGCTGTCGGAGTCGTCTGCCTTCTTGTTCAGACAGGTGAAGCTGTACGTCCACAATCTGCTTCTCTTGGCGCAAGAAGTGGATCACCTCCTGGAGACCCTCCAAGTTGGAGCCGGTCTGCTCTCCTTCCTGATCATATGCCTCGGGGACGTTGGCACGATCACGTTTCAGGGAAGAAATCTGACTGGTGATGTTCTCGAGCTGGGTGTGCAGCAGGGAGTTCTGGTGAAGCACCTCCTCGCGACGTTTGTGCAACTCAGCGAGTTCGCCCTCATACCTGGCGCGCTGCTCAACCCAACTCTCCTCCTTCTGTGCCAGGTCTCTCTTGCAGTTTTCAGACTGAGTTCTCAACTCAGCCATGTCGAGCTTCATTTGATTGGCATCCGCACGAACGGTCTGCAAGTTCTTGGCAGCTTCGGCGTGTCGGACCAGTTCCGTTTCATAATTTTGCTGGGCATGCTGAGCGATCTCTGCTTGTGCCTTAAGATCTTCTTGATGGAACTGAGCAGCAGCGATGTGTCGTTCGTTGTCATCCTTGAGGCGAGTGATCTCGGACTCGAGTGTAGCTTTCTGCTCCTCAAGGTGCCGAGTCGCCTCGCTCTGCTCATCGCGGACCTTCGAAATCTCGGCATTGGTGGCAGAGAGCTCTGAGGAGATCTCTTCAACACGCGCCTCGAGATCCTTAATCTTCTTGTCCTTCTCCTCAATAAGACGATCGGTCTCCTCGCGGTACTGCGCGTTGGTCTCGGCCTCGGCTTCCATACGCTCCTCGGTGGACTGGCTGATAGCCTGGTATTCTTGGGCTTGCTCTTTAGCATGCGCAAGCTCGCCCTTTGCCAAGTCCAAGTCGCGCTTGAGCTCCGAAACCTCGATAGCCAATTCCTGCTCACGACTGAGACCACTGCCATCTCCCGCTTCCTGGGTGTCGGTAGCAGGAGCTTCTGCGGGAGTTGCAGACACATGAGGACGTGTCTGAATGACCTGCAACCGCTCCTCTGCGCTCTTGAGCTCGACAGTAAGCTCATCGACACGAGATTGAAGATGATCCTTAGTAGTCTTGACAGCAACCAACTCTTCCCGTACTGAGCCCAAAGTTGTCACCAGATCATCGATACGTTTCTGGCTTTGCTCCTGTTCGTAGACACGGCGCAAACTGGCCTGCTTGGACTCCTCCGTGATGGTGTTAAGCTGGCGCTTGGTGGACTGGAGCTCAGACTCGAGGGTTTCAACATTTGATTGAAGCCGGCGGCGAGTCTCAGTATCGGTGTGCTCGCGCTCGTTCAGCATTGTCTGGAGGTTGGCATTGTAAGTGTCGAGTCGGGATCGCTCGTTCCGCAGGTTCTCGACATCCTCCTGCAGTCTCTTCTCAACACTCTTCCAAAGGTCCTTTTCGGCCTTCAGATTGGCATTTTCACGTTGAAGACTCTCCGCAAGACCCTTGGCTTCAACAAGATCCTCCGCGGCTTGTTGCGTGCGGATATCCTGTCTGTTGGCGTTCTCGAAGAGAGTGGAATAGCGCTTCTGGAGATCACTATTCTCGGTCTTCAACATATTGAAGTTACTTTGAAGAATATCAGCACGCTGAGAGGCGCCCGCGAGTTGACTGCTTGATCGGCTGATTTCACTGAGAAGCTCGCTGTTCTTCCGCGAGAGCTCGTTGATTTGCTGACGCAGAGCTGCGTGATCAGAGGTCATCTCTTCCCGGTATGTATCATACTGAGCTTGGACACTTCGAAGCAACTCAGCAGAGGCACTCATGTCACCTGACTGGCTGTTGGCTGCTCCAGGAGGAATAGCACCGAGAGGCATGGACTGCGACAGAGCAGATGGATCCCCAACGGTCTGTCGGCGATGGCTCAACATGCTCTTGAAAGTGTCACGCTCCTTTACGTAACTCTTGATTTGAGACAGCAAATTGGTGATTTCGTCGCGGTAGGTCTGGCATCGGATGCGCAGCTCCTTCAGCTCCTCCTGCTCCTGCTGGTGAACAGCGGACTTTTCGCGGGCCTCCTCACTCTCCAGCTTATCGCCAATTTCGCGGAGCATACGTCGTAGGTCAAGGTTCTGCTGTTGTAAATCATGCAGATTCTTGAACGTGGTCACATTTTCACTGATCCAGCGACCAGTGGCGTTAAGTTCGGCTGAGTTGTCCTCGACCTGCTTGCGAGCGATCTTTTCAAGCTCTTCGCGGTCATAGTCTTCACCATTCTTGGCAAGGGCCACTTCCAGGAGAAGCACCTTGACCGTCGCGCTGATGTCATGAAGCTGTTGGCGCAGAATACCACCCTCGCGAGTCAGCCCCTCGACCTGGCCCTGCCATCTCCGTGACTCTTTCATGGCATCCTCGCGCTCCTTGTTAGCGGTGTCAAGGATGTTTGACATTTCCATGACGGCATTCTCAAGGCGGCTGTGGTCTGCCCGCAATTCATCGATCTCCGGCTTGCTGGACTCCAGTTCTTGAACCATCTCATCGACGGTGGACCGAAGCTCCTGGTTAGTCCTCTGCTCCGAAGAAAGTAGCATCCGCATCTTGTCGTATTCGGTGTACATCTGGGTGAGGGTAAGACCGCCCTTCGTTCGAGAAGCCCGGGGCGAGAAAGCGCCACCAGGGGTTCCGGGGCGCATCGGAGTACTGGGACCAAGACCATTGAGCGAGCGGGCTGGACTCATGGACCGGTTTCGGCCTCCGTCAGACTCCAATTGCAACACGGTCACTTCAAGCTCAGCAACACGCTTCTCGGCAGCGGTCTTTTCCGCATGCTCCGATTCTATCTCGACACGCAGACGAGATACTTCCTCCGCCGCATCATCCTTGGCTTTCTCAAGTGCGAGCTGGCACTCTTGAACACGTTGCTTGGCGGTTTGCGCGGCAGAGCCTTGAAGCTCAGCAAGTCGGTTGGCGCTGTCCAATTCGATGCGGAAAGACTCTGAAGCCTGGATCGCATCTTCCTTCAGCTTGGTGATACTGGCCAGCGACTCTTCGTACCGCTGTTCAGTCTCGTCAAGACGGCTCTTGAGTGAGTTCTCGGTCCGACGGAGGGTTTCGATTGTCGAGTTGGCCTCCTCATTTTCACGCTGGAGCTCAGAGATACGAGCACTCTTCTCCTTCCGGAACTTGCTGTGTTCGGCGCTCTTTGTCTTCAACTCCGTCTCGTACCATTCATTGTTCTTCTTGGTGAGGTCCAGTTCCTGCTGCAGGTTCTGTTCCCGGAACCGTGCACTCGCAGATGCAGAATTGGCGTTCTGAATATTCTGCTCTGCGGTGGAAAGCTCGCGGCGCAGCTCAATGGTCTTCTCGTGTTGCGCAGACAGCTCTTCCGCAAGTTTATCGTGGGCGGCAGACTTCGATTCGAGTAAAGCGAGAGTGTCCCGGTTCGAGGCTTCGAGGGAGGTGATGCGCGACTTCAAAGAGCTCACTTCGGTTTCGTTGGTAGTGGACGATGATTTGAGGGTAGAGATCTCAGTTTCCAGGGTTGAGCGTGTGTTTTCTATAGGTCGTCAGGGAAATGTCGAACTTTCAGCAGGGGAGGATGAGCAGTACCTGATTCGTGCAGCTTCTTCCTCAAGTCTTCGATTTCTGAGTGGGCCTTCTCCACCGTTCCTTTCAGCACCTTGATCTTGGACTCGTTGCTGCGAACAGCATTCTCGAGTTCAACCTCCAAGCGAAGCTTGTCCGACTTAAGCTCATCGAAAGCATGCGCTTTCTTTGTAATGGATTCAAGAAGCTGATTGACAAGATCCGCCGTGGGCGCCTGAGTCAGGGTGCTAAGAGTAGCTTCGGGAATGGCGTAATGAGAAGCCAAATAAGGCAGCTCAATTGCCGTATCCGCCATGATGTATGGCAGCGTCAGGCAGCGAGCCTGGCAAAAGATTGAAAGAAAGGAAAGTGGGAATGCAGGAAGCTTGAGCTTCGCTGCTCGAAGTTCCGGACGTGGTGTGCACCAGATTCACGTACACACGGAGTCGAGGAACTTAGATCATGACGATTCCGATAATGAAGAGAGTGTCGCAGCGACAGAGGGAGCGACAATGGTTGTAGGCGAATGAGAGGTGAGAGGGAAAGGTGGAGGAGTTCAAGGGCGAGTTCTTCCGCGCGCTGTTGCTTTCGTCAAAGAACGGCTAGTGCCGCGTCACATCACGTGACCGATCTCCAACTCATCTGCGGCTCTTTGACACACTTCGACCTCTCTTGTCTTGGACAGGGCGACTTCTTTCACCCAACGCCCCCAGTCTATTTCTGCCCTCACTCCTCTGCAGCTAGTGGTCTTTGACACCGATATCTCCTATGATCAACGGTTAGGACTTCGAGCTCGTCCCGGCTCATCAGCTCCAGGCACAACAGCACCTGCTCTCCATCCAGCCTTCTTTGATTCACCCTCTCAAGTGTGTAATCGGAGCATCTTACGATACCCGTCGCAGTCATGTCCTACCTTCAGAATCAGCTCAAGAGCTTCAACGCCAGTGTGATGGAGTCGGCGAACCGGATGCCTCAGCAGAGACGTATGGCCAACAACGCCCCGGCCTCCGCCAGCAGCTCACAGGTTCCTTCGTCTGCGCCAACTCCGTCCTCGGCCGCCGATCCGAAAAAGAAGCGCCACGATGTGGATATCGTATACTCGCAGCCGGCGAACACGGGTACGGGCAAGGACATCATGACTCAGGTGCTTTTCGCGATCGAGCACATGAAGGCCAAAGGTGTGCCGCTCAAGTTCGCCGACATCGTGTCCTACCTGTCCCTTCAGCACCGAGCAAATGACCCAGGCTATGTCCAAGCGCTTCGCCGAATTCTACAGAAACACGACAAGGTGGACTTCGATCCGAGTGGCGCAGGCGGCGAGGGCACCTTCAGCTTCCGGCCCCCTCACAATGTGCGCAACCCCGAACAGCTTCTTCGAAAGCTCCAATCTCAGACCACTGCAACTGGCATGAGTGTGCGCGAGCTGCGTGAGGGCTGGCCGAATGTCGAGGACGCCATTAACCAGCTGGAGAAGGAAGGGAAGCTTCTGGTGACTCGCAACAAGAAAGATGACCATGCCAAGATGATCTGGGCAAACGATCCTTCCCTAATCGAGCATTTCGATGATGAGTTCAAGCAGATCTGGGACAAGATCAAGATCCCGGATGCCCAGGCTGTCAAGGAAGCCCTGGAAAAGGCCGGCATCACCCCCACGAACAAGAACAAGGTGGTTAAGCCCCGGGTCAAGGTGGAGACGAAGAAGACCAAGAAGCCACGCCGCAGCGGCAAGACGACCAACACCCATATGATGGGTATCCTGAGGGACTATTCGCACCTCAAGCGGTGAAGGGCACTCGGGTTCTTCTGAAAAAGTGGCTGGGGAGCCATTATTTGCATTGCATTGGCGTTTAAATCTTTTCTGCATCTTGGCCTCGAATTGACCTTACTCGTCTGTCCTCGAAACTCGCCCAGGTGTGCCAGATTGTACATTATGACAAAATGATAGATACCCAGATAACTAAAACAAATCGTTTACAGACTTCTCTACCTAATCCCCCACCCTCAACCCCCAAAAGAAAACAAGGTCTAAACTATAAGGCTATTGTCCATTCATCTAAAAGTATGCACAGAAGGCCATGATGTACAGAGGAACCAAAACCGGATATAGAGATAAAGCAAACCACTCATCAATGCCGCCCATTCACTCCCTCAGTCTTCTCCAAATACTTAACCAGATCCTCAATGGTACACACCTTAATCCCCCATTTCTTACCAAACTCCAAACACCCATCCCTCCGCATCATCCCGTTCTCTCCCCGAATCTCAGCAACCCCCTCAACAACATCACCCCACTCAACCAACTCGGCAATAACACCCGCCGGCGCCTTCCCAGCCAGCTTACAGAAATCAACGGCCGCCTCGGTATGTCCCGAGCGCTCGCGCACACCACCAGGACGTGCCTGAAGCGGGATGATATGTCCCGGCCGTCGGAAGGAGTCGACCTGCGCATCTGGCGACGCAAGCGTGCGGCAGGTCAGGGCGCGGTCTTGGGCAGAGATTCCGGTCGTCACGGAGGGGTCGCTGGAGTCGATTGTAACCGTGTATGCGGTTCCTTTCGGGTCGGCGTTCTCGGTGACCATTTGTGGGAGAGCGAGGCGGGTTGCGAGGTCCGGGGTGATTGGCGCGCATATTAAGCCGCTGGATTGGTTGTGGTTTAGATTGATACTTCTGGGGGGAAATTGGGGGCATAGGGGGACGAGAGTCGCTCTTGTGGGGAGTCATTCTTGTCCCCGGTTACGGTGGCGTGCTTACCTTGTGTAGCGCACCAGGAAGGCCATTTGAGCGGGCGTGATCGACTCGGCTGCGATTATGAGGTCGCCTTCGTTCTCGCGGTCTTGCGAGTCGAGGACAATGATGAATTCGCCATTCTCTATTGTGAGTCATGTGGTCAGTCGTGATGTTCGGAGCGCTAGGAGTAGGGGATTATGGGGATTGGGAGTGTAGCAGAGGAATATACTCACTAAAGGCGGCAATTGAGTCTTCAATCGAGTCAAATTGCTGCGCAATTTCGGTGGACGAGGGCATTTTGGGCAATAGGTGGCGCCGTTATTTATGCCCCTCACTGCGCGATTAGGATGTTGATGGAGAGGATGGAGTGGAATCGAGGTCCCGGTGGTGTTGTATGTCCAATTCGAAGTGCTCGCAAAATCATACGGTCAGGGAAAACTCGGATCGTTCGTTCGAGAAGATTTGCCTCCGGACGGTCCGTAATCGCTGACAGGAGCATTAGAAATGTTCGTGATGCTCCGGCGCGGGGAGCCGGGCGGTGAGTGGGTCGCCGAATGCCTCGGCCTTGATCATTTATAATCTCGAGGGCTTGTATACTTTCAAACTTGCCTTATTCCTAGCTCTCTACAAATTGGCTTGTACCTCGCTACATCACACTTCGGGGAGCTACCGTGTTCATTATCAATGAGAATCGGAAATATCTTAAGAGGCTCAAACGACAGTATGCAATTTGACACTGGGTGCCAACTCTTATCTATGTAAATGAAAATGTGAAACAATGGTCGCAAAGTCGTGAAAATGAGTGGGTGCTCATCGAAAAGGGCGACAAAAGTACCATATGAAGCAGACACGATCAGCTCATGCCGTCCGTCCCCATCCATCGCACCTCATCCGCCTGTCTCTCCAATGCTTGCCGCATGGCCTCTTCATATCTCCTCTCCTTCTCCCATTCGTCGCGATGTTTCTTTCGCATGGACTCCCGAGTCTTCTCGTCAACTTCTGCATGCATAAACCAATCATCTTCCTCATCCTCGCCAACATCATGATCTGCAGGAATGGAGAACCTGATGCGCCCAATGCGCTCACCAGTCCAAACCAGCAACTCGTCGCCAGAGAGGTTTCCTCCGGTAGGAAGGACTTTCCGCGCCACCTCGTTGTTCTGGTTCTGGAGTCCAGAACTTGGCCACAGACCACGCGGGTGTGATGGATCGTGTGGTTGCGAAGTGTTGATGTTCCATCGGCGGACCTCTGCTCGGCCGTTTCGCTCTACCCATTTGATATTTCCCTCGGAGTCGGAGTAGACGAGACGGTTACCGTGGGATGTCACAGATAGTAGTTTAGAGCTAGCCGCACTTTGTCGGTTCTTATACATCGGAGTCAATTGTGACGATCTCTCTGATGGGTTGCTGGTGTCGGGATCCTTGGATGATGACTGAAGGTTGTAGAGCTCCAGAGAGCCTCTGCCGTTGTACTCGCCGCAGGCAACAACTGAGTGTGATTCTGGGTAGACAGAATCCGAAAACACGGGGAAGCGGGGTCCAGGGGCAGACGCAAGACCGCATAGTCGACCGCCGGAATGGACTGTGCTCTGTAGGCGAGGAAAGAAGCGTCGGTCATAGCAGAGAATGCTTGGGAATCGACCGGCCAGCAAAATAGTGTTCACATGCGGCGCTGGTGGATGCAATATAGAAAGAGGACCGGGCTGGAAGAGTGGTGCATAATTTTCTTGCTCAGGGCCCGGGCTGCGCAGTCGACGAGGCGGCAGTCCATTCGGTTGTAGTTGTAGCTGCGGCGCGTCGGAGTATGGGAAGATGTCCAGCTCAGGAACCAATGGCACGGAGTTCTGCTCGCATCGCAGGCTGATGGCCTCCTCTTCTTCCGCCGCCGATAACCTAGAGTCATGAATCTGCAGGCTCAGCGTGGTGGCTAGCGTTAGTGGCACCGAATAATCAGTCTCTTGAGAAAGCGCGAAAATGGACCAAGGATAGCGCTGTTGTGAGATAACCCGAAGGGTCTCCAGATCAACCTCATTGAGAACATTCCCAATAGCAAGGTAGGCTCGTCGCCGAAACGAGTCAACACTCACACCCTCACCAAGGTTGATGAACTCCAGTGGGGATTTTGAGGGCGAACGCTCTCTTCGGCCAGAGTGATTCTTCATGAGAACGCCGGGCTCACTCATCCCAAGGATCCTACCCCTGCCTGATTGTGAAATGGCACTGTGAGAATGGTTCAGATCCCAAATGCAGACGCTGCCGTCGTCAAGGGGTGCGACAATCTTGTTTTCTCGAGCAGAACTCCAATCTTTGAGCAATCCGATGCCCTTGACCTCATAGGGCTCCCTCTTTCGACCTTCGCCATTTGCATGCAAAGGTTGTTGCACCCATGAAAAGGACAGTGGGCCATGACGGGCAATGTATTCCGAATACCAATCCATATGTTCACCCTCTGCAGACGAATCCCACTCCGCCGCCGCCCTCGCTCTCTCGCTCAAGGACAACCCTCGGGAATCTTCGACAATGCCATCATCCGGCTGCGGAGCTGGGGGCTGAATAAGATCGCGCAACGAATTCTGTCCCAAGGTGCTCAAGGACGCAGTCTCATTCGTAAGCAGGCTCTCCGAGTTCCGGCCCACCGGACGGGAAGCCTGCAAAGCAGCCCACGACTGCTCATAGCAGTGGAGTCTCCAGAGGTTATTATCACGGGCGAGATCAAAGATCTTCTTAGAGACCAATTGCAGCTGCACCTTCTCACGCGGGGTGAGAACTGGTTATCGGGCACTTATCAGCGTTCGGATGTTCTGCAGAACACGGTGCGGAGAATATTCGGGGGACTCGGCGGCGCTTACGGTCGATGATTTTGGTCAGGATCTCTACCGGCAGCTTGTCCATGAGGGAAGGTTTGGAGGCTGCAGCATCGGGGGCAGATGGAAGCGTAAGAGGGGTTCGAGGGGCCGCAGCCTGTTATATTTGACTGGAAAAAGTTGCAGACGCCTCTTCCCCGCGATCTGCGCCGCTGTCACGTGGTTCAAGCATACTGTGTAGATCGAGAGGACGATCCTCTTAAACCTTGGAATACAAGACGTAGGGGATAGATTCTGCTACACAGATAGGTGTGATGTTGGCAAAAGCTTGATCGATTCTCGTAAGAAGCTAACTGGGGAAGCCAACTGTATCATTGACGGGAGCACCAGTCATGCCATGTTTGTAAGAGGACTCTGTGGCTGGCCCATTTCACGCCGCCCCACTTGTGGACAGCCGCGAAGCCCGATCCCTAATTGGGTTAGTTCCCGCATCATCTACTCCAAGTCCTTCCGAGATCTAATCCTATGCAACGCACCTTCCCCCGTCTATGTCCACACCCAAAATCGTCGAACTTCAACAGGCCATCTGGCAACCCCATCCCATCTCCTCTTCCACGATGCCGAACAACCCCATTTCCGCTCCCGTCCCCGAGACAGGCCCATCGACGACCGAGACTTCCGCGATACAGTTCGACAACCAGGCTACCTTCGAGACTCACGTCCTCTCCTCCCTGCATCGAGTCCAAAGCTATCACGACTTCGTCTTTACCGACGTGCCTTCACCGTGGGGAGACGCCGTTTTCCGGACCATTGACGAGAACATCCCTGCCAGAAAAACCCATGACACGAAAAACCGCACATTGAGAATCAAAGTCATGCCGACGTGGATCCATGACTGTGTCCAACGGTGGATGGTGAAGCAGGCGAGCGACTGGTGCCTCAATCAGATAATAACGCGAGCGGAATATGATCTTTTGGATGTCGGAGCTGGCACAAGTAAGTTGCCTTATAACTAACTTGTCTGAACGGGAACTCTGAGCTAATATATGTAGCCATCGAACTCCAACACGGCCCATATCGGGGCTCTAAGAAAGAACCAGACTTTTTCTTCCAAGTTAACGATCACCTTATGCCAACTGTTGCAGTGGAGACTGGATGGAGCGAGTCCATCACACAACTTCATAACGACATGAATCTATTGCTAGTGGGGGCTAATGGCTCCATGAAGGTTGTCATCGTTGTCAAATGGAGAAGATTACAAGGAAACCGTGTCTCAGGGACTGCCGAGGTCTTTATGAGAGACCGAAACGGTATGCCTAGACTGGATCAAACCGAGGTATGTTCCAGACTCTTGATCAACTTATCACATACTTATTGCCTTCTATGCAGGTCATCTTCCCCCGCCCGGCAAATGGCCAGAACCAGCAACTTGGGATCCGGGCACGCGATCTTTTTGGTCCGGCGCTGGTAGCTGGCAGGAATGGGAATGACGTCCTGTTCCTGGAAGTCGAGGAATTACGCCGCCATGCCACCAAGGCCCTTCGGTTTATGAACCTTTTTCCTGCTTAGGAATCTCGTCGACTGATCCACGGGAACTCACGTCACGAACCCGTCACTTCAAAATAGAGCGGATCTGTCACCCTCCGGAGAATTGAGGATGGACGGACGGATCACGAGATGGGGAAGCCCATCATGGCTTCCCCGGTTAGCTTCTTACCAGATTTAATCAAGCTTTTACCAACATCACACCTATCCGTGTAGCAGAATCCATCCCCTATGTCTTGTATTCTTGTATTCCAAGGTCTTAGATGATCATAGAGTGTTTCACTTGTATTGAATGCCATGCACGTATATACATTAAAGACTAAATGAATGTTGAGCATTTGGCTAGCGACTCAGACCTAAAATTTTCACAGCCAAACGCCAGTCAACCGAAACAACATCCTGAGTCGTAAGTCATAGGTTAGGAACCAAACATGAAAAAAAAGGGCAAGGAAGAAAAGAAAGAAAAGATGCAAGTATATAGACGATGGGAAAGTATGGGGTTACTCGTCCGGTTTGAAAACCGCATCCTTGCAGAGAATGACCACTTTCTTGAAGAACCGGCGCCATTCTAGGGGATCACCCTTGATTTTGACGAACTCGACCTCGAAAATACCCTCCGACACGCACTCAATGGAGACCTTGCCCTGGAGTGGACACATTCGGCCATCCTTGGCAACGACCCGAATCATAGCATAAGCGTCCCCTGCGCTCACGGCAGGGACTGACGGGACCGGGACCCCCAGTCGATGGAGAGCTTCACAGATCAACGGGACCAGAAGCTTCAATTCCCATGCGGAGTAAAAGCGGGTCATCGGGCGAGAAGGCACAATATCCTGGAACTTCTGGGCGTTCTGGGTGCGACTCACGGGCACAGATGGTTGCTGTGAGAACTGTGACATCGAAGGCTCATCCTCGAGGTGGCTAGCCATTGCAGCGTCTTGGGAAGCAAACTGCTTCCCGGCGGGCTGAGTAGAAGAGAACTCCGATGCCAAGTGAGGCGTGTCCCAGTCCATAACCAGACCGCCTCCAGCTTCAGGTTGAGTTGATGAGAAGCCCACGGAGGGTTCTTCGATGTCCATATCCACGTCCATGGCGTCGAAGCTCCGGCTGGGACCCTTTCGTTTCTGGGAGAGGGGATCTTGGCTGAAGTCGATGTGCAATGACTCGAACATGGAGGTTGCGAGATTTATCGGATCTCTCAATTTGCCGTCGCTGGAAAGGTATTTGTTCGACCGCGTATACCATGGGTGCCTTCGCACATCTTCAAGCGAGAAGCGACTCTTGGGTTCCACGGTCAACATGCCGCGCAGTAGTGAAAGAGTGGCAGTTGGCAACTTCTGCCACAGCTCGTCCGCGCTTCGCGAATTTTTTGCAACATACTCGTGGAATTCATAACTGTCGTCCGTCGGGCTATCCCATGGAGTATTACCCGCGAGGAGAACGAATAACACAATGCCACAGGACCAGATGTCCACCAGGTCCGGGTGGTACCCTGGCCCTCTAATCTCGCCACGAGTACTACCGGTAATGACCTCGGGCGCGATATACGGTAGACTGCCGCAGAAGGTTGTAGAGAGCTTCCTGGTTCCTTTGTACTCGAAGAGTGCGGCCAGACCGAAATCCGCAATCTTCAGATTTCCGTCCGAGGTCAAGAGCATGTTCTCGGGCTTGATGTCGCGATGGCCGACACCTTTCGAGTGCATGAAGCTCACAGCGCTGATGAGCTGTGAGAAATAGACGTGCGCGATATCTTCTCCCACACCTTCGTCAGCTTCGATTTTGTCGAACAAATCGCCACCCTCTGCCAATTCCATCGCGATCCATCGCCAGATGTCGTCCTCGCCGGTCTGGTAGAAGCTGATGATATTGTTATGACCCGTAACGTGTCGATGCACCGTCACCTCCAGCTGCAATTGTCTGGCGGTGATCTTGCCATGGCGCGCGGCGTAATCTTTGTGGATGTACTTGACGGCGAAGACGGGGTTGTCCGAGTCCAGAGGGCAGGCTTTTTTGATACTAGGAAGGTGAAACGCGTCAGCACCGATTCGCAGAAGGGTCAGAAAGACCTATCACTCACCAGGCATACGCGCCTTGGCCGATCGTTTTGGAGACAATGCGAAAAGGCACGTCGTTCGGAAGCGGGGCCAATTGCGAATGCTGCATCGTGGGCTCGGGGAAGGGACGAACGAATGGACCAGGGAAATATTAGATGAAAGGAACGACTATGAGGAGTCAGGCATCACGATGTGAGATGGAAGTGACAAGGTGAGGTGAGGTGATAGGCAAGGGCGCAGAGCGCAGAGCGCAGAAACGCGGGCCGCAGACGCGGGCCACTTTATCCTGTTCGGGTAGTGTGTTGACACAACCTTGGAACGTTATTACGACTACAGATAGAGATCTTATCCGGGTGCACTAGGGTACATCTAGAGATGAGCGAGTATTGATATACATAGTTAGGAGCCCGTAGCCCCTCCTGGATCAGTGCGACCCGCCGGTGATCGCACTAACAAGATCCGGATTTAGATCGATCGGCCTGTGCTTCTGCTTTCTGCTCGACTTGACTTCGTTTTTTTCTTTCGATATGCACTTCTGCTTCCATCTCTACTTCAATTCATTTTTCAGCTTACTTTGCGAGCATATTACCTCTAAATAAAATATAATATACGACGTTTCGTAGATAGAGTGTTCATGCTTCCAAGTTCCCCGTCGCTGTCAGCTCTGGCGGGGCCGATGGTTGCCGGGGTCGCGCGTAAACAAAGCGCTTAGTCTCTTCTCGGGTTTCTGTCCCACTTCTTTGATTTTTCCTGATCTTCTCACGTTCTCCTCCTCTTCTAACATTACCTTTCTGCTACTCTGACCGCTGTTCATAACCCTCCTTCTAGCCTCCGTTACTGCATTTGGTCGTGGTGGGGCCGTTGTTCGGATCCGTCGTCATTCCATCGCAACCCTCGTGCTACTGTAACCAGCATTCCAGCCACGGCCCGGGAATCTGCAGCCTTCGAGATCACTTCTCTTTTAGAGCACCCTATTCTTGCTCCTTTCTACGATGGACTACGCCATGGAAGATACTCAAAACTCGGCGCCCGATGCGCTGGAAGCCTCCAAGCTGAATCCCTCCGGCCAGCGCAATGAAACCCAAAGCGTCACCAAGCGGTTCGTCTACCCTCAGCTCTGCTTCCGTTGGAAGGATCCATTGTACTAACTGACTTCCTCTGCATTTAGCCTGCAGGCTGAGTTGATGCAGCTCATGATCCAGCCCTCGCCCGGCATCTCCGCTTTCCCCGACGCCGACGGCAACCTGCTCTCCTGGACAGCAACCATCACCGGCCCGACCGAGACACCCTACGAGGGTCTGAATCTGAAGCTCACCTTCGCCTTCCCCAACAACTATCCCTACTCCCCGCCGACCGTCCTGTTCAAGACCCCCATCTACCACCCCAACGTCGACTTCTCCGGCCGCATCTGTCTGGACATCCTCAAGGACAAATGGAGCGCCGTTTATAACGTGCAGAGCGTCCTGCTAAGTCTGCAGAGTCTCTTGGGCGAGCCCAACAAGTAAGCAATGCCCTGGATCTACACAATTCAGCAAATACTAACGACGCCAACAGTGCGAGCCCGCTCAACGCCCAGGCCGCCGAGCTCTGGGACTCCGACCAAGAAGAGTTCAAGCGCCACGTCCTGGCTCGCCACCGCGACCTCGACGACGACTAGACACCTGCATAATTTGGAGTCCGGATCGGCGTCTACCGTTGCTCCCTGCCCCGTGATTGGGGACGTGGAGGCTCGGTTTCAATGCATAGTGGCCTGGTTCATTGGGTTTGGAGTTTTTGACTATACGTGGTTTTACTGTTATTTTTATTACACGCATTCACGTACAGGCGCGTGTGGCCCGGGCTCGTTCTGGGTGTCTGTTTTGACAATCTCATCGTGGAGGTGCAGCCATTGCCCTTTGCGCGTTTTCAGTCTTTCCCATCTTGCATCGTCATTGTAGACTGGTAACCGTTGATCAAGTAAATCGGTGATTCAAGAGAGGAGGGGGGAATATCAAGTGGAGAATTTGGAGCTTGGCTTAGGGGGTGTGTTGAGGATAAGTCTAAGACGATCCACGGCACCTACTAGTAGGCTTTTTGCCGGAGGGGGATTTTCCAACATGGTAGCATGTCATGGTAAGATATATTCAACATATTAACTTCATAGAACACCCGGATAACATGCACGGAAATACAACCAGCAGCCTTGTAGAGCTATCAGCTATCAATCAGGAAGAGAAATACTGTTTCTCGTCCGTAATAAGCAATCCAGCAATCGTGGCACTGGTGAAAGTACTAATGGCGCCCGTGAGCATAGCACTGACCGCAACACGCGAAACGTCCGCACTACGACCGGGAGAAATCTGCGCCAGCACACCCATCTGGTTACCCAGGGAGCCAATGTTGGCGAAACCGCAGAGAGCATAGGTAGCGATGAGACGGGAGCGGTCGGAGAGGTCAGCGTAGGCAGCCTCATTCTGGAGTGCGTTGTATGCGACGAATTCGTTCTAAGAATTGTGAGGTCGATATTCTATAAGAAAGGTCGAGTGACTTACCGAGATGAGCTTGAGACCAATTAGCTGGCCCACCTTGAGAAGGTCGCCGTTGCGGGAGACGCCCAGGAGGAAGGCAATTGGGTAGCAGATATAGCCGACGATGAGCTCAAGAGTCAATGGTGGGTCGTTGATATTCAAGTAGTGGCCCCACCAGGTGAGTAGGCCGTTGACGAGACCGATGAGCGAGATGATGCACAGTAGCGTGGCGCCGATCATAGTTCCGATCTTAAGACCCAGCCAGGCACCCATTGAGAAGGCGTGTAGGGCATTTGCGGATTTGTGTTCCTCGTTATCCGGGACGATGACCCGACCCGCTGTCAGGCTCTCTTCTTCCTCGGGCCAACGCAGCTTCGAGCAGGCCAGAGAGGCGGGGATACTCATCACGCAGGAGGAGACCAGGGCTTGCGGGTTGACACCCATGGTGATGTAGGCAATCAACACACTGCCTGCGATGGTGGCGAAACCGGAGCACATCACCTGGTGCAATTCGGCCATGGTGAGATGCGGGACAAAGGGTCGAATGAGCATGGCTGACTCGCCCTGTCCGATGAAGGGCGAAGCAGCTGCTACCACAGCCTCGGCGCCAGACACACGCATGCACCAGAAAAAGAACACGGCGAACTTGGTGATGAACCACTGCAAGATATTGCTGTAGTACAGGAGTTGAACGATCGAGACGAAGAAGATGATTGCGGGAATCACGCTGACGAGGAACCAATGACTCGGGGTAATGGGCTTTTCCATATCGTAGAAGTTCTCAGCCGTCAAGAACTTTACTCCATCAGTGGCAAAGCCGAGCAGGTCACGGGCAAGCGTCGAAATGAAGTTGAAGATATCGTATCCTGCCCCGCTGCGCAGCACGAAAAGCGCAATGATAAACTGCACCAGCATTCCGACGATCACAGTGTGCCATACAATCCTCTTGCGGTCTCGCGACGTGGCCCATAGGATGAAAAGGAAGACCGCGAGACCAAAAAGACTGACTGCGCGATCTGCGCGAGAGTTGCCCTTACCCTCCGGGGAGGCGAATGCGCCGATGAGAATAACTCCAACGGTGACGAGAGCTCCGAGGGGTAACCTCAGCTTTTCGGGGATGATGCGGACGAACGGACGAGCAGTGTTGTTCCAGACGAAATGCATCGGTCTCGTCACAATGGTGATGGGCACGTAGAAGAAGATCATGCGCAGCGTGATGGCGAGATACAGTAAGAATGGGATCAACCATCCCAAGTCATACCGGTGCAGGATCAGACCCGCGATCCACCAGCTAGAAAAGCGCATCAGTCCCTGGTTGCTAACAATGCACTGATCATTGCGAAAGAGGTTTGTTCCACTCACCCGGTGAACAGGAGCCAGATGACGGCGTGCGCTACATGCCGCCTGTGCTTGAGCATGCGTCGCTGCCAGGGTCGCTTTGCAGGCTGGCTCTCCCCGATCTCTTCATCGCTGGGGCTTTTGCTGGCGTGGTCCAGCGCGGTCGGTTCTGGCACAATCCCCTTCTCCAGTGTCGTGTCCTTGGAGTACACCACTTCCTCCTCTCGGCCCTGCTCCGCGAAGGCTGTATGGTGGTGATGGGCGTGATGATGCTGGTGCTCCGGCTGCAGCGCAGGATCGATCTGGGCTGAGATTCGAGTTTCCACGTCCGTGGACGATTTGTGCTCAGTGGTATCGGTCATGCTTGTTTGGAGAGGAGGATCGATGTTGAATCTTCGACGTTTCTCTTATCTTTTCACGTGGACATACCCTTCCCACGATACTGCGATACTGCTCCAGAAATGAAGATCGGCTCCAAGGATGGGAGGAGGAAGTTTATAGACGCGTAACGTGCAGGAGCGGGTTATCAGAGGAGCAGGTGCATTGTGGCTGGCTTGGTATTAAGCATTCCTCGCAGGGCGGCAAAAAAAAACTAGTTTATCAACAGGAGTTCTGTGCGGGGAATACACTATGCCGGGTGGAATTAGGGCGAGATAAAGAAACTCAACAGGGGTTTAGGTTTATGGGTCCGCGAAGCCCTCGGTCCAAATCTCTATGGTTGGTTTCCATCTTCTGTGGCCCACGGGCACCCCGACGGACCTCCCGTCTCACCTGAGAGGGGTATATGTAACCTGAACTGGTCTGCATGACCGAATGATAGCGCCGTTGCACCGCTATCTCGGGGGTCTAGCACGATTCAGGTCTTTATCTTGCCACCTCGGCCTCGGTGGTTGGTGGACGATCACCGGCTCTAAGCTTGAAAAGGGAATCTCCGCACCGTGCGGCAAGTGGGGGCGCGTTTTTCTTTTTTCCGTGGCTTGAGTCGTGTGCCTCGGTTTTTTCTAGAAAATTTCATCGCGAAGATCTTTAACGTGGTTGTATTATAGATTGATTGCCTGGTTCAATAGGAACGTCCCATGTCCGTGACCGACAGATTTCTTTAGCTGGGAACGCCAAAGATCGTTTGACACTTAAAATCTCGGGCCCACCGTTGCTGACCCCTGCACGCCTGGAACTTCATTCTTTGCCAATGCGATAGGCGACCTCCGCTACAGTGAGAACACACCTTGGCATGATAAGTGCATACACTCGCTTTCGGGGCCCCTAGGCCAAAGCGAAACCTTGACATTGAAGGCGCTGCCTTGGCAAGCCTGGGAGACACACTCAGCTGGGTAGACTCGGGGCCCGGTTAAGCCCTGTGAAAGAGGAACGAGCATTGACTTGATAAATAACGAAAAGCCAAGATATGTTTTCAGCCAGATTTGACACGTAATAATTCAAGCTGTTTTGCCGGAAACAATGCGTCGGTAACTTACATGAACGAATCAGCCGACTGGACTGCACTTTTCAAAATCTCCGCAGCGACTTCATAACTGAAGTGGTGGAAACAGATACTGAAAATACGGCACTCCTTCTTCTTCCCCATGCGAGGAACAGCTCAGGCATCGACTGGAGTCTCAATATATGAGATATTCTGCTGTTTCTTCGAGATTCGCTCCCATGCTTCAATGTGTGGATGCAGATCGCTTAAAATGAATAGTCTTTGCCTTGAGCTTCGAGTTCTTTGTTGAGTTCAGATTCGAGCACTGGGATAGGACCTCCTGAGCCGGCACAAATGTCGAGAACCGTATAGGATGAAAAATTCTGTAGATGCTCGTCGAATACATCACGTGCTTGAATTGCGAGACTCCCGGCGACTCCAAAACCGGACTTGAAGATTCCAGAGTTTCGTGAGGGAGCATTGTTCGTGCTGATGAAGTCAGGACGGGCACCATGATAGGTCTCCGATTTCCAGTAGTTGTAGTCGTGGCCAGAACATGTCGTGTTTACTAGTCTTTGAATCCGTGAACAGCCGGAGGTGCCGGCCATCTATGGTGGAGTTGGCAGCGCGTCTAGACGCGGTTGGCCCAGAGTCGGAAGAGATAGACCTCCGGTGGGCGGCTTGAACTAGAATCAGTTCGAGGGAAGAGACCGGTGTTAAAATGGTTCATTCGCATATTATAATCGAAATCTTTGTAAGGAAAGTGAAATCGCCATCGAGGGTCAGGTCTGATCATTTGGTGGGAAACTATACTATTCAACCCCACCGGCATTAATCAAGCACCCGCGTACCTGCGGGGTACCACTCATACCCAGTGGAGTCTGCCCGGCAAGGTTTCTCGAGTTGACATCAGCTCCGTATTCGATGAGCAGCCCGATTATTTCACACATGATGGGAGTCCCAGTACGAGTCATTCGACTAGTCATTCGCGCTCTAGTGGACCAATGCAGAGGAGTCATCCTTTCTCTGTCACTGTGGTGCACACTTGCACCGTGCTCGAGGAGCATTCTTACCGTCGCAAGACACCCGTTGCTAGCAGCAAGACAAAGCGGACTTTGGCCATGAATATTTTCGACGTTCATGTTTGCTCCTAGATCAAGGAGATCCTGGATGACTTTTTGTCGTTGTTTTGTTGAAAGCATTGGATCACCAATGGCTGCGAATAATGGAGTTTCGACGTTGTCATTGCTCCAATTGACATCGGCGCCTCGTTCACAAAACCATTTCACCATCTCCACCGACATTTGCTGAGCAGACTCATGCAATACGGTACATCCACTCTCATCCCTAGCGCATATGTCTGCACCATGATCTAGCAGCACTTGCGCTTTATCTTGAGTATTGGGATTTTGCCTTGCCGTCGGGAATAGAGGCGTGCGCTGACGGAAGTCTCGAGAGTTCACGTCGGCTCCGTGACCGACCAGAAGTCCAATGACATCCCGACTTTTCCCACCCAACTTTTGGTGGCATAGTGAAGTGCAGTCTGTCCGCCGTTATTTCCGGCAGGGGTCTGGAGACGAACATCGGCCCCACTGTCTAAGAGGATCTGGATGACATCGACAGCATGATAATAGGCAGCCGTATGTAGAGGAGTCATGCCACTGTCGCTCAGACAGTTCACATCAGATCCAGCATCCAGGAGCATCTTCACCATATCAGAACTCCCGGCTCTTTCAGCCGCAAAATGTAGTGGTATTCTCCCATCCTTGAGTTCCCGAGCATGGACATTGGCCCGTCGAGCAAGGAGCAACGCCACGTTTGTGGTCTTCCGAGACTCAACAGCAGAGAATAAAGGTGTACGTTGTTGATACGCTTGAAGATTGACATCGGCTCCATACTCCAGCAACAAGTCTATCATATAATCCCCACAGTCGTTCAGGATAGCAGTTTCCAGCGGCCCACATTTAACATTATCCATGAAATTCGGATCAGCCCCATGATCGAGGAGAATCTTAACAACCGTTGTATGATGTCGGCTAATGGCGAGGAGCAGGGGGGTTCTGGTACCCCAAAGTGGTCCGCGAATGTCGGGCTGGGCCCCTGCAGCGAGCATATGCCGAACGGAAGATTCATAGCCCCAGTTCGAATAGAACAGAAGGGCAAAACCGCCGGTCTGACTAACATCTCTTGCGTAGAGGCGGTCAATGAGAAGATTGTGTAGGAAATGATTGACTAAAAGAAGCCGGAGAAAATCGCTCTTGGAATCCACTTGGCTGGCAATGAGCAGAACTATTTCCGATGGCAATGAAAGGAGAGGCATCGTGATGAAAAATAATGGGGATGCTGAGGCAGATGCGGGACACGCTCGACGTGAACTAGTGAGGCTCGGTAAGATTCACGTGGCTTCTGTTGGAACCTAACTTTTGCCCTCGTCTTATTATATTGCCCAGTCTGTCCGAGGAAATCTTCGACGCAACGAAGCCGACAATAGACGATTGACTACATCGAGACCCTCGACTCGCGTGGACAACCGAAAGGGCGGTGGGTGCTTCTGGCCCAATTGATACAGTGACGGCGCCCACCGCAACAGAGGTCATTCCCGAGTGGCCGTGATCAAGAATAGCCTCCTACATTCGTCAATTGACCAACAGTGTGACACAGGAGGCTGGATCAGATGCTGGAAGTGGTGGCCACTGTGCGCGATTAAGCATCGCTGAACATGCGTATAGATGCTTATCCACCTATGTCGATCCTCCAGACGGATCATCGCGATGCCAATATTACAAATGCCAATTCTGGATTTGCCAGTCCAACTGTGTACGGCCATCTGATCGATTATGTGACGCAGGGTGTTTTCCTTGTTTATCCACCCCCTGATCTATCCCCTGAGTCGGACGAGGGCCCGAAGTTTTCGATCACGTATGAGAAAAGTCTGCAGTAAGCGCTAATTGGGGATCCCCAATTACCGTTGCGGCGACATTCATCAGTAGGGTAAAACTAACCTGTCTCACACCGGTCTAAACCCAGCTCACGTTCCCTATTCAAGAACTACCAGACTTGCCATGGCATTTCCTCCGATGGCTCAGATGCCCCCCGAATGATCCAGGCTGCAGGCCCTTTGCACTCGGGCTGGGTTTCCCCAGGGGTTGGCACGTACCTTAGACAGCCTGAGGTATGACTCTCAGCACCACCCACACCTTACCGCGCTCTACACCGGCCATTGATAGGTCACCCTACCACGGCTCGGCTCGGGATTAACATAGCAGCAGAAGCTACCTTAGCCTTCCCCGATCCAGGTTGTGTCGCCGGATAGCACCTGCAGCGGTCTTGCTATCTCGACTAGCTAGCATAATCTCTAGTGGCTCAAAGTCTAGGACCTAGCTATCCCCACCAATAGAGAGAAAATCTACACATGGTTTAGTGGGTGAACAATCCAACGCTTACCGAATTCTGCTTCGGTATGATAGGAAGAGCCGACATCGAAGGATCAAAAGCAACGTCGCTATGAACGCTTGGCTGCCACAAGTTGGTACTCGAGATCTCCAGAGATCGAATTTCGTTGAGTTTCATTAAAATTAAATTAAATCTGCGCGAGGTCCCGGGTTCGATTCTCGGGTGGGCCTTCTTTTTTTTCCCCCTATCCACTTTCCTTTTGACTTTTCACCGAAGATTGTTAAGTTATGGTTTGGTTTTATTTTCTCTTTTGTTTTCGTTTTTTATTTCGTTGCGCGTGGGCGAACAACTTGAAAGACGACAAAGTAACAAGTAACAATCGGATTAAATATAGGGCACGCATAAACGTAAGTGCCATAAATGTGGAAGAGACAGGTCTCGATCCCTCCGCTAATCCCTAGAATCATCTAACTTTTGCTACGGTCGACTTGTCATGTCTCTGTTTTCATGGTATGTAAGAGTGCAACTTATAGAGAGGAAAATATATTGAATGCGCCTATCGTCGGCCATCTGCAACCGGAAGCGGTAAATAGCACGCGGGGCACCCCTCTCCGTCTAGCAAGTGATCCCTCTGGTCATCAACACCCGAACCAAAAATGGGCAGCGATAACTCATGGGAGCTGGACGAAGGTATTCCCCAGTTTGAGGAGCCCTTTATCCAGCAGTATCTGAAAGGGCGCGATGCCCTGATCGCGGAAGAACACAAGAGACGCCATGGTACGAAAAATATACCCCGCCGAAGAACCGAAAGGCTGAACTCCCCCCTCCAGATGCAACATTTCGCAAAACTCTTTCACCGATTGCTGCCCGGGCGTGTAGAGTCGTCTCTCAGATCCGCGCCCGCGAGCAAAAGGAAGTATGGACCACGGGACTCGACGACGAGGCCGCACATCAGTCAGATGAGATCCTGTATCCAGGGGTCATGTTCCACCACGCCAAAGGCCGCATGGAGAAGACCAATCTATGGAAAATAGTCGAAAAAATGCCTAAGGGATCTCTCCTGCATGCGCACATGGATGCCATGTTCGATATCGACTTTTTAATCGACCAGGCCTTTTCCAACCCTGGGATCCACATGTCGGCGCCCCAGCCGCTATTAACACCGCATGATTATGACACTGCGCCTGTATTCTTCCAATTTTCCTCTCAACCCAGCGATGCATCCAAAGATAAGCCCGCTGTCTGGTCAGAGGCGTACGAGCCCTCCTCATTGATTCCGATTCAGGCTGCGGCGGATTCCTTTCCCAAGCATGGAGAGGCTGGGTTCCGAGAATGGTTGAAGAGCCGGTGTATGTTGATGCCGGAGCATTCATACCATCACTACCATGGAGTCGACGCGATTTGGGCCATCTTCACCAGAACCTTCCCGGTAATCAACTCCATTCTGATGTACGAGCCCATTTTCCGTGCATGCTTCCGTCGCATGCTGGGGCAGCTCGCTGCCGATGGAATTAGATATGTGGAATTCCGCATCGCGTTTGTCTTTCAGTACAGGAAGGAAGGACAAGAAACGGTGGAAGAAGACTACCATGAGTGGTGCAGAGTTGTGAAGGAAGAGGTGGAAAGGTTCAAAGCGACCGAAGAAGGAAAGAATTTCTACGATGCGCGGATTATCTGGACGACTCTACGAAGGCTCTCCAACAAGGAAGTTGTTGAGAGCATGAAGAAGTGCATCGTAGCCAAGCTGGATTTCCCTACCTTGATCTGTGGCTTTGACCTGGTCGGACAGGAGGACAAGGGCAGAACTCTTGTGGATCTTGTGCCGCTACTATTCTGGTTCCGAAAGACATGTGCAGAGGAAGAGGTGGATATCCCTTTCTTCTTTCACGCCGGTGAATGTTTGGGTGATGGCGACTCGACGGATCAAAATCTATACGACGCGATCCTGCTGGGTACCCGACGGATTGGCCACGGATTCTCCCTCTACAAACACCCGCTGCTCATTGATTTGGTCAAAGAGAGGAAGATCATGGTCGAATGCTGTCCCATCTCGAACGAAATTCTCCGCCTGGCAAGCTCCATCAAGACCCACCCGCTGCCCGCGCTCCTAGCCAGAGGTGTGCCCGTCTCGCTATGCAACGATGACCCTGCCATCCTTGGCCAAGGGAGAAACGGATTGACACACGACTTTTGGCAGGCATTGCAGGGGTTGCAGAATGTCGATCTTGTGGGCCTGGCGATGATGGTCCAGAACTCTATCCGGTGGAGCTGCTACGAGGACCAGTCGACACCTGAGTGGAAACACAACGTCGAAGAGGGCATTCTAGGGCAGGGGTTGAAGGCAACTCGTCTGCGCGAATGGTGGTCTGAATTTGAGAAGTTCTGTGAATGGGTTGTCTTGGAGTTTGCGGAGTTTGATGAGGACGATTGAAGGTGTATCTGAGCAGAAGTTAGCTTTCTTTTAACAAAAATACATGCAGAGAATGAACCAACAAGATGTAAACCATGCGAGTCGTGTTGAGCCTGTAAAAAAACCGGTATAAACTGGGTAAAAGAGCCCAAAACTGAGCATGTTGAAGGTGTGTGTTGGCAGGGACCCGCTAACCTTCCGCCTGACTCGGAATCTCTTATCGCTTATCAGGTGCCTCCTGCTCCGCACGTCATCGTCAACGTTCCCTTTCCCAACTCCCTCGCCCCGAGGGCTTGCGCTCTTTCTATCTCTCGACGATTGTTATCATGTTCATCCTCGGTTGTGTGTGACACTGAGCTATCTGCTCTCTCAAGATGGCGTACTTCCTGCCATCGTTCTTTCAGAAGCGACTGCTTAAATATGCCTTGTCACGCCTGGGTCTCGTCGATACGGAGGCGCTGGACCCGGACAGCTTAGGAATCCGATTCGGACAGAGAAGCACGGTGGAGCTACGAGATATTGGCCTGAAGCTAGAGGTGAGTGTCCCGGCGATGACCCTGGGAGCGCGGGGCGGTCTGCGGCTCTTCCCAAGCTGCCAAGCGGGGCGTACTGACATATTCGGACGCGTTTTCAATAGAAACTAGCGACTCTGCTTCATCTACCTCCGACATGCGAGCTTACCGCAGCCCGAATACAGTTCCTGCGGATCACCGTTCCCGCCGACATATACAGTAGCGGCATCGTCTGTGAAGCAAGCGGTATCAACGTACACCTTCGACTGTTATCGGACGAACCAGCCAAGGGGAAACATGCACGGCCGAAATATCGGCCCACCCCTGTGTCGGGCGCATCGGGAACCGATGGTCAGGTCCTGCCCACGCCGTCCAACCTCGCCGAGTCCTTCTTAGAGGCCGAGCCTCAGGAGGAGAAGGAGGAACTACAGGCCGCGATATCGTCGCAATCTCATATTCTACAAAAACCGTCTTCATTCACCGATGAAGAGGATGATGAGCTCGGGCTGGGGAGTGATAGCCTGTCGCTGCCGAGTTTTGTCGCAGCATTCCTGAAAGGCGTGGCGGACCGGTTACAACTCAAGATCAGAGACATCGCTGTGCGGTTGGATATGGAGCTGAAACAAGATGGTCCATCCAAGAGACAGCCCGAGGATAAGCCGGATCTCGTCGCGGGCTTGTTGAGTGTACGCGAGATCGATGTCCACGGGGTATCGGAGTTCACTGCTGGTCCAGGTGAATCATTACCGTTGCGAGAGGGCAAGAGAATGGTCTCTATCGATGGCATCAATATCAGTCTTGTGTCGGATCCGATTGTATTCTCGAACTATTCGCGGTTTACAGCACCTGCGTCTCCGACAACTACGATGCAGTCGAAGGAAAGCCATCCGTCAAGCAGGGCGCCCTCGCCCCGCCCGTTAGATTCGCCTGGCTCTAACCCTGGCCTTGCTATGACGCAATCGACGATTTTCGAGCCCTCTATCCAGTTTGGTCAGGGAAGTGTCACCGATCGGATGGAGGAGTCTGCAATCTCTCACGGTGGCCAATTCTCGGATGCGGACTCCGAACCGGAGAGTAGGCACGATCGTTACCCTGAAGACTCTCAGATATTTGGCGACGATCCATTCCAAGACAACCCAGGATATTTAGATTCGGTGATCGATACCCAATTTGACGATTTTGACTATGAACCGTCCGCATCAGTGCAATCACACAGACGCCCTATGGCAGAAAGTGAAGATAGACTTCCTCACCAGACCTTCTCGTTACGGTCCAGTGGAATACTTGGGAAGCACGAGGATGTCGAACACGATGAAAGAGGCTCGGTAGCGCCTGAGAATCCACAAGGTTCGCAGATGTATGATTCACAGCGTGGAGGCCAAGTCGGCCTTGAGGCTGGTGATCCTGCACACTCTACTCAATACTCCAATGACCTGGATTATCCTTCTATACCGCAAATGGGTGCTTCGCAACATTTACCCCAGGCGTTTGCACCGCCCTCCGAATCTGGCAGCACAGCTTCAGGATCTGCAACTCCCGACGCAGAACTCATGGAGTCGAAGTACTTTTCGCACGACGAGGCACAGAGCTTGTACATGAGTGCTATTAGTCAAGGCAACGGTGGAAGCTTCGTTCCAAACATGCCTGGGGCCTGGGATTCCTTCGCCTCTAGCAAAACGTCAACGGGCCATTCCGAGAATGTCACCGGAGGGGCCGAACCGACCGAAGCCACTCAACCGTGTCAAGCAGACCTTGATGACGCTTCTGCTTCCACTCCGAAACTGACTGGCCCATCTGATTCTTATTTTGGCGACCGCCGGTCTCTAGAAACCAGCCAATCTCAGTCCCAGTCTGCCTCCACTGACAAAGCTTCTAGTCCATCATCGCCTACACTTCATAGAATGAGTGAAATGCGAAAATCCATGCTCAGCATTGACAAGGTCCTCGTTTGGTTGCCATCTACTCCTGCAGAGACCACGACCTTCGAGCATTCATCACCAAAAATGGATAAAGCAGGCAGTGACCCGAAAGAGCCAGAGTCTGAATTGAACGAGTCCATAGTCGAGGAGAGCATGTTTGCTTCCAAGGCCTACGCTTCCACTAGGTTCCCAAGAGGCCCGAGCGGAGCCCATGTTTTTGCCCAAGCGGACCGTACAGAGAAGCAGCAGCATACACCTGGCAGTAAGCCACAAGAGCTTGAAGTTGAAGTTTGTACGGTCGCGATCCATTTTGACATTGCAACTGGCTGGCTTCTGACCAAAGCATGTCAGAGGGTGATGCAGGTGATGCCTCAAGAACGTCAACCCAAAAAGCAGTCTCTCCCAGATCAACCAGCTCATCATATCTCCTTGCATCTCCTCGTTCATCAGCTTTCAATCAAGTTTATCGAGCACGTGGCAGGTCACTCGCACTCTACCGAAAACGCTTGTACCCCTCTGCCTCCACCATACCATTCCATGGAGGACATTGTCCTTCAGGTTGCGGCGACAGACTTGAAAGCCCGCGTTGTGGCTGATGAGAAGCGGACCTATCTGAATCTCGATATCTCCAAGTTCAATTTTGGGCTTGCCTCTGGCGATCTGATCTCGTTCAACGAGTCTCTGAAGATGCGCGAATCTACTCGGGATATTATGGCTTCTACTCCGGTCGACATCTCTCTGTCATTAAACAAGTCGTCCGACTCTGCCAAACTTGATATATCTACACTGCCTCTTCTTCTCAACCTCAACATTCAGCAACTGGAAGAGGTTCTGGGATGGATGGGCGGTCTGAGCACCATTCTGGAGCTGGGAAGCTCCATTTCCTCGGCATCTACTATGAAAGGAGGGCCAAAGCCTCCGAAGAAGCGCCCGCGTGGTGTACATTTTGAGACACCCAATCCAGCATCCCAAAAATGCAACGCGGTAACTGCTCCTTGGAAAGCGAATGCCCGAGTCGGCGGCATTGTCCTGAATGTTGTTGGCGAAACCCACTATCTCAAGCTCAGCACCAGCGCAGTCAAGGTTGTCAGCAGATTTGAGGGCATTGGTGTTCAAATTGACAAGGCAGAGTTGGCTGGTCCACTTCCGCTTGATGAATCTTCTGATGCACCTGCCAAGGTTGCTCTGGACAATATCAGAGCGGAGTTCCTTTCTGTGCCAAAGGAGAATGATATTGATCGTCTTCTAGCCTTGATCACGCCGTCAAAAGACAAGTATGATGACGACGATGATATCATGCTTGATACACTCATACGACAGCGAAGACAGGGCTCTGTTCTTCGAACAAAGGTAGAAGATATGGAAATGTTCATTTCCAACCCAAGTGGGCTGGCTACCCTTTCATCGCTGGCGGTTGAAATGAGCCGGCTGTCTAATGTCACGAAATACCTTCCCGAAGATGACCGCCCTGGTATTCTCACGTTGACAAAGATCTGCCAGCTTGATCTCAAAGTTCAAATTGGCGGAGAGGTTGGAAACATGAATGCGCATCTGGTGGATTTGGAAGCTGCCTGGATTAGTATGCCCTCACTTATTGCCACTAAATTCGAAAGCATGACCGTCATTCGCAAGACCCAGAACAACAATGAGGAGCTTGTGGGTGAAGCTATAAGTCCTAGTGTACAGAAAACACAGCAACCCATGTTCATGGCTCGGTTCATTCCTGATGAAATGGATCCCACTTTCAAGATCAAGCTACATCGCCTTCGAGTCGAGTATACAAATGCGTCGGCCATGGCATTCTTTGGCTTGGGCCGGGATACAACAGGCGGAGACTTGGCTGGCGAGATGGCGAGTTCTATTGCCAATCTCGCCGAGTACTCAGGCCGAGCAACAGACCCATTGGCCTTTGCTGCATCAGCCTCCGACACCTCCGGGGCTTCCACAAAACCGACAAGGCTGGCAGTTGTGCTAAGAGATTGCGTCCTTGGTCTCAATCCTCGCAATTCTCCATCAAAGGGCCTGGTAGTGCTGACGAATGCCAAATTCAGTGGCATATTGAATGGTGAAGAATCCTCTGAGGCCACACTGGACATCCGAAAATCATCGATCATGATCATCGACGATGTGGCCAACAATGGCTACACAGATAACCTTCATCAACGAACTTCAGCCGTTGTCCAAAGTAACCAAGCCCAAGAATACATCGACAAGGGCTACGTGCCGGTCTCTACAATCTCCTCTACGACGGCTGTTGTCAAAATGATGACACTGGTCGAAGACGGAACGAAGTCATTGGATGTTGAGCTCCGACCTGATTTGTTGATTCTCGAAACATGCGCGGACTCGACGCAGACCCTTATCAGTATTTTGAATGGACTTCAACCCCCCACGCCGCCCAGCGTGGCCGTGAAGTATCGAACTGAGGTCATGCCCCTTCAGGACATGCTCGCCTCCTTTTCAGGAGATGCATTTCCAACTGACCCTAGCTTGCCCCCTGACTTTGAAAGCGAACTAGAACCTGTTGTTGAAGAACAGTCCTCCGAGGATCAACTTGGTGACGAGATTGAATATATCAGCAATTTCGATCCCGAAAGACAGGGCATTGAGGCTACGCGATCGAGTGGGGGCAATGATCTTCTTGACAGCTTCCATTCAGATTACCAAGTCTCGTCTAGTATCACGGAGCTGACCTTCCAGGACGACCACTTCGCTAAACAGTCTGCTGTTGGAGGCACTGCACACCGATGGGACTCCACCCACAACACTTACGGTCTTTCCAATGACGCAAAGCTCCAGCGGAGCCCACTCCGAGTCAGAGTTCGGGATATGCACATCATCTGGAATCTCTTCGACGGCTTTGACTGGCAGCGTACACGAGACACCATCTCCAAGGCTGTCAAGGATGTTGAGACCAAGGCCACGGAGCGACGCGCCCGAGCCTCGCGCATGTCACCTACCGCCGAGGATGAGGAGGAGTCTGTCATTGGCGACTTTTTGTTCAACTCCATTTACATTGGAATTCCCGCGAACAAGGACCCGCGTGAGCTCCATCGCGAGATAAACCGCGACATCGACGATTTGACCAGCGAGACTGGGAGCTATGCGACAACGACGACAGTCACTGGTGCCACCAGTCGACAGGGCCGGCCTACGTCCACAAGGGAGAAGAAGCTGCGCCTGCACCGAAGCAAGCATCACAAGATGACCTTTGAGCTCAGGGGTGTCTGTGCCGACTTGGTTGTTTTCCCGCCCGGTTCGGAAGAGACACAGAGTTCTCTGGATGTGCGGGTTAAGGATCTGGAGATCTACGACCATGTGCCTACTTCGACGTGGAAGAAGTTTGCGACCTACATGCATGAAGCGGGAGAACGGGAGAGCGGGACCAGCATGGTCCATATTGAACTTCTCACGGTGAAGCCGGTGCCTGAGCTCGCTGCATCGGAGATTGTCCTCAAAGTACGTTGGCCAATTATTTTCGCTTGGATGTGACTAACTGTTTCAAGGCTACTGTTTTGCCCCTCCGACTTCACGTTGACCAAGACGCCCTGGATTTCATGAGTCGATTCTTCGAGTTCAGAGATGAATCCGTCGAAGAGTCCACTTCACTCGGTGACGTCCCATTCCTGCAGCGCGTCGAGGTCAATGCCGTGCAGGTTAGACTGGACTTCAAGCCGAAAAGAGTTGACTATGCCGGTCTCCGATCCGGCCGCACGACGGAGTTTATGAATTTCTTCGTGCTGGATAGCGCCGATATGGTCCTGCGACACGTTATCATCTACGGAGTTTCTGGGTTTGATCGACTCGGCAACACGCTGAACGATATATGGATGCCTGACGTCAAGCGAAACCAGCTCCCTGGTGTCCTCGCAGGCCTTGCACCTATCCGGTCCCTGGTGAACGTGGGCGGTGGTGTACGGGACCTCGTCCTGATTCCCATGCGCGAATACAAGAAAGACGGGCGAATCGTGCGCAGCATCCAGAAGGGAGCCATGGCATTCGGCAAGACTACATCCAATGAATTCGTGAAGCTGGGCGCCAAGCTCGCCATCGGCACCCAAACAGTTCTACAGGGAATGGAGGACTTGTTGACGTCGCCCAACGCCTCCGCAGCCTCAGAGGAAAACCGAGATGACGAGGAAGAGGCAAAGAATATCTCTCTCTATGCCGACCAGCCGGTGGGCGTGGTCGCGGGTATACGGGGTGCATACAGCAGCCTCGAACGCGACCTCCTCCTCGCGCGCGACGCGATTGTAGCGGTGCCGGGAGAGGTCGTGGAGAGCGGGAGCGCCAAAGCAGCAGCCAAAGCCGTGTGGAAACGTGCACCGACCGTCGTCCTTCGGCCGGCGATCGGTGTTTCCAAGGCTGTAGGACAGACCCTGCTAGGCGCAGGGAATACCTTGGACCCGAGCAATCGGCGCAAAATGGAAGATGTGAGTGGACATTCAATTTCCCCAGATTCGATTCGATTTAGACTGACAGTGCTCCAGAAATATAAACGCCACTGAGAACGATCTACGGGCCAGCTCTACGCTGTTTGATTCTTGATTTGCATGAGCCTGTAGATACACTGCTTTTACTTTCCTGCGATGATACCACTCCGCTCCTTTATGGGATACGACAATGCATGTAAAATTGCTGATGACACGCATGATTTGGGAGTTGTCATTTTCTCTTATATTGGCATGGATTTCGATTGGCTTGCTTTGCTAGGTAGACTGAATCAGCTCAAGTAGCGTAGCCTATATTGACAATGCACGAGCCTGCGTATTCGCCACCTGCGCCCTCTGAAACCACCGCAATTTTAAAGTTGTTCGTTGCCCGACGGCTATGTCCTCGCAGATCTCTATGATGCGCTCGCTTTGCATTTCCCCTTTCACGCAACCATGAATCATGCATTTCGCAGGTACGAGACTGGGTTTCGGTCTCGATCGGGCCCGAAGGGTTCAACCATGGCTCGCACGCTCGGAATGTCGGGGGAAAGTCCAAGTCCCAACGTTTTTCCTGCTCGGCGATGTCCGGCTGTGCCTTGATTTTGCCGTTCAATTTCTTCTCCGAAGTGGTACCTTTGCGAAAATTCTCGACTTTCTGGATCTCGCGTGGGTTGCACACGAGATCTCACCCGTGGGCCTGGCAAGATCGGCACCATGAAAGATAGGAATCAAGATTGAAGTTCCTGTTGCCTTCACTCACAGCGATCTTTTCTCAGGGCGACATCATGATATCGCGTGAACCGAACCCGAAAGTGATCGGGGAAGAATGTCTGCCGATGATCATAGATCCGGTGGTTTCGATCAGATGGATGGTTATTTTAAGGAATTCTTCTATTGAGTCCTGAGAAAACGAAAACATCAAGTTGAGGAAGGAAAGAGAAGGAGGCAGGGCAAGAGGGTTCTTTTAACCACTCTTGCTACAAAGGGTACTTTACTCCCCATGTGTGCCTGATTAGATGTTCGCGTGGGACTTTGTTTTCTCTCCAGTCCAGTGCTTTCGTTAATACTGCATGGTATTTTTTTCATTTTAAATGGTAACGGATAGTGGTGATCAATCCGCGGCCATACAAACAGAAACATATAAAGTTATCAGGGTACGGCTTTTAGATTGTAGCAGGAGATTAGCAGGTACGTTAGGTTTCCTTAGGGCCGGTACCCGACTAATGTAGAGACGGGCGTGAATGGCTGTAATTACATTCACACACGATTTATTGGCGTGGCCCTGCATTGCCACCGTGTCCGACCACCTGGACAGGACCAACGTCAGCCAACCAACGACCCCTCGAGGTTTCTGCCCAAGTCATCGGCCTTCTTTCAGCCCCCTGGAAATAGGCCACACGCTGGTTCCGAACACCGACTGGTCCGGGTTGCCCGACCGAAGTGGACCGGGTTCATGTCCAAGTACATCCGTGATCTACGATTGGCCCACAGGAAACGGAAGGATGTGCGACTAAGGCCGACTAGCATCACGCGAAGATCATGAGGAAGAACAGGGCGATCGCTAGGGCCATCTGCATGTCATTTTATCCATTGTGATGCATCCAGCACAGTACGGTACCTCTCTCCGCAGCCCAGGGGTAAAAGTCTGTCAGACCGACTTTTCCAGCATTTTTGAAATCGCCGGAAATGGTAGTGTGACGTCGATGACTCGCACTACATTATTTAATACAAATCGGCCACAATCGCATTCGCATTGCCCATTATGACGATCGACCCGCCGGTTCGCCCGCCCGCGACCCAGTGTTCCTGGGTTCCAGACCGCGTTTCCTCGAGTGTTGTGGATGGCGTGGATACTCGAAGAAAAAACTAGATCTTGTTTAGTTCCCATCCCGCGGATCCGAAGTCCTTTAATACTCTTCTCTTCTCTCTTCTCTCGGGGTCTGGTACCTTGCATTTTATGAAATTGCATTTTGCGAAATTGAATGGCAGCTCGTCCCTTGCAGTTGTCCCCGTTCTGACGAATCAGATGTATAACGTCCGGGCGTTGGATTGATCTCCCGATCGTCATCTGCAAGAGACATGTCAATTCACTAAGGTTCAATCTGGAGACGAACCCCTCAAATCACTGCAATCCCGCGCCGGTTCGCGCCATGTACGAACATACAGATTATTGTGCCCATTCTGGCGGTGTCTGGCGAGACGAGCTGTCGCATGGCTCGCTAGGATGCTCCAGATGTCTCGAGATTCATCCCGTTCATGCATCCTGCACTCCTTCATCCCTACCAGATGCGGTGTCACCTCCTCCTCCTCGTCTGAAGTTGGGAATTACTGGGTCTCTGTCTCTCCATGATTACCGGAAGTATCTCTCCCAGGAGTGCATCGACGATCCCGTCGATCGGTCAGAGAAAACCCTCAAGCGGAAGCCTGCAACGCTGAATTTGAATCATCCTCCGCCGCTTTCTGCTCTTCCTTCTTGTGCTGTCTCGGTGTCCTCTGCGGCCTCCAGTCCTCCGCCTCTGTCGCCTTCCTACTCTCACAGCATCATCTCGCAGCGGAGCGAGCAGGAGCCCGAGTCCCTAGAGCCACCTGGTTCGTTGCATCTCGATCATTATCAAAAGAGGCAAAGCACTGGTCCTATTGCAGTTCCTGCCCAGGCCCCACGAGAATACCTTGTCTCGGAACACCTGGTCCGTCCTAGGCCGAACAGGAAACGATTGGTGAGTGGTCTGAAACATTGATAAACACTCCTTTCTCCCTCTTTTAACACTTTTCTAGAATACCTTCCGTGAGAAGCACCGGCAAACCGTTCAGGCTCGGGAACAGGCTCAGCATTTGCCTCAATCACATCCTCAGGAGTCCGACCCGATGCTGGCCAACACGCAGGCCGTTGCCACCATCTCGCACGGTGGTGCCTCCTTCGAGATCCTCAACCCGCGCAAGTCGCTGGATATCAACAGGATCGTCTCCTTCATCGAGGATGTCGATGGCTGCTCGTTGCTTTCGCTAGATCCCATCCGGGACTCCAAGGTCACTACGACCACTATCGACCTGGGACTGGACCGATGCTCCCTCTCACAGTTCACCGATGCTTCATTGCCATCCCACTACTCTTCACAATCTATGTTTACTCCTCCTTCAAAGGGATTCGCCATGCCCAAGCGGCAAACCACCGATATCCCTTCCTCGTCACCTGGTGTGCACGGGCGAGTCCGCTCCCTCTCTGACTACTCTATCCATGGACAAAACCACTGGGCGCAGAACCAGCAAGATCAACACGAACATTACGAAGAAATGTACCCCAATCTGGTTGGAGACTCCCCGGGCCAGCAAATAACCTCCATCTCCGAGCGTCTCGAAGAAAATGAAAATGAAAACGACTATGAACACCGATGTGAATCCCCTCGCCCACCATCTTCTCAAAAGACCTTCTACTCCGGCGACGACAGCGACATCGGCGAGCCCGGATCCCCTGTCTACGCAAATGGCGAGTGGGCCCAGGTAAACGAGCGCGACCGCGGCATCCTTGTTGACGAGCCCCGTTCTCCCTACGACATCTACTATGAAAACACCATGCCCGACCATACCTATGCCAAGCCTCACGACCCCTACGATCTTATCTCCCTCGACCCCCATGTCCAATCCGTGCTGGCCGCGGCCAACGCCGAGGACATGGGTCTGCGCGGACAACCCGCTCGCGTCCTGGATGACTTGCAGCGCAAGCCTCAGAAGGTCGATGATAGAAAGCAGTCCATTTCGCAAAGGAAGAGGCTGCGGAAGTTCTTCAGCTGGCGGACTGGGAACTGATTTGGTCTTTGATGAGATCTAATATGATTTGATGATGGATAAGGCGAAGCTTCTTTTCACCCCGTTGTTTTTTGTTCGATTCTTTTCTTCTTCCTTGTCTTTTTATACCTCTTTCTACACCTCTTTTTATATCTTCTCTGGGGTCTGAGACTCCGTTTCATGCATTATCTCGAATCTGATATACGGGGATGTCAGTCCCGTTATTCTGTCATCTGTCTTCTTTCTACCCAGAAGTATAGTCCGTTCCAGGGATAATCGACCCGCCGATAGGAGCGTAGATTGTACTCACTAGGGGAATGAGTTACACAATTATCAATGAGTTGTTAGTTCTCGTGTTACTTACGCGTCGAGCCAACGAAAAGGGATTTGAAAAAACCATGCATAAAAGATACAGCGCCATCAACGGGGCTGACTCCGTGGAGAGTCCATACAATGCTAGATAATTTACTTTTGTCTATCAAAATCATGCTAGTACAGTATTATAAGCCGATGTTAAGCCCCCTACAAGACTCATTCCGAGCTATGATTGCGTCAGATGTGAGACGATGAGACTGCGATCCCCGCACCAAGAATCTAGTGGGCATCGTATTCACAATGGGGCTAACAGCTCATATTCGACACTGTGAGGTTGCTTGTCGCCATGGAGTGCTTATCAAGAACCATCTCACCATCCGATACTCTGCGCTCTTTATTAATCCTGTGCGACCTTGACGAGCGCGAAGAATCCATCGACCACTATCACTTGCAGTTCTTTTCATGCGGCCTGACAAAACCCAGTTCTCAATGGGTCTTCGGTATCGAAGAGTGGCCGTTGTCGGCGCTGGCCCATCTGGCATCTCCACCGTCAAAGCCCTACACGAAGAAAACATCTTCGAAAGAATCCGCCTCTTCGAGCGAAGAGACCGTCCCGGCGGCACATGGCTCTATGATCACACTCCCGATGTCTTCCCCGAATCAAATAGATCAAGTGCTGCGCGAAATGAAATTCCAAGGAGTCTTCCCCATTTTAGCCCTCCAAGTCCGGAAGACACAACTGCAAGAACGGCTATTTACAGCACTCTCGACTCAAATGTCGGCGCCAAAGCCATGTCCTTCACACACACGCCATTCCCAGAGGTCAATTCAGCATCGTCTATCAAACAGTTCGGGCACTCGAATCCGACTCGTCCTTTTAAAGTCGCGGCGGGATAGCTGGAAGATCTTTTCAAGACGTACCACCATCTTACCAGTTTCAACACGACCGTCGAGAAGGTTGAAAAGCACGGCAATGAATGGGTATTGACTCTTCGCCAGTCAGGTCACGTCCAACACGGCAGACAAAGCGACTACTGGTGGCAGGAGCACTTTGATGCTGTCATCGTTGCTTCTGGGCATTACAGTGTGCCTCTTGTCCCAAATATCCCCGGCCTAGACACAGCGTCTTCATCTCACCCAGGCGCATTCGAGCACTCCAAGGCCTTTCGTGATCCAAACGATTACGTCGACAAGAAAGTCGTCGTTGTTGGAGGCAGTATCTCGTCCGCTGATCTCGTCGCGGACCTTCATTCCATCGTCAAGGGACCATTGTATCTATCGCAGCGAGGCCATAACGAAGCACTGCAATCTGCATGGGATCTACCTAATGTCCAGCTCAAGCCCACTATCTCGCGCATAGATACCTTCCCCCAGGGTATTACTGTGAACTTCTCAGATGGCACTGCTCTCGAAGACATCGACAAGATCATCTGCGCAACGGGATACAAACTATCCTACCCATTCCTCACGCCCGATCCCGTAACGCCCAACAATCGTGCATCTGGCTTCTACCAGTACATCTTCAAAATCGGCGATCCGTCACTAGCACTCGTCGGACAAGTCCGCGCTGGGATTAGTTTCCGAGTCTATGAATACCAGGCCGTGGTGGTTGCGCGATACTTTGCTGGACGGAATGCAAAGCCGCTGCCCAGTCCGCAGGAGCAGGATTTGTGGAGATTGAACGTTTGAAGTATAAAGGTCCCTCCGCTCTTTTCCACGAGATCCAGCCGGATTTTGCGGAGTATTTTGCTTTTCTGTGCGATTTGGCTGGTCCTCCTGCTGAGGATAGTAGAGGATATGAATTGCCGCGGTGGGAGGATAAATGGGCTGAGCAGGCGTTTGAGATTCTGCAGTTGAAGGATGCTTACTGGAAGGGTCCTCGGAAGGCAGCAGAGGCGGAGGATCGGCTGAGGGCTAAGTTGTAGATTTTGATATAGGCTTAGTGCTAAAGGTGCCGGAGCAAATCGCAGTAGACATGTGTATGTCAGAACCGAGAGAATGGCCTCTCCTTTCTCTATAAATTGGGTATCAAATTCAAGTATATACATGAAGATTAAATGCTCGAGTCTATTAAATGATCAAGGCCGCTCCACCACAGATGCCAGCGCCGCGCTGACCATACTCTTCCGACGAAGTCCCTGGTCACTCCGCTTGGAGGGTTCCCGCCCGGTATGAGAAGCATAATGATTCTTCTCTATCCGGTGAGACTGCGCTGGACCTGCTGTGCTCTTTCTCCTTCCACGCGCCTCAGATGCGTACGAATCTGGTCCGAACCGGCTTCGGTGCGGCGTGAGTGCTCTTCGGCGTGGCGATGACTGTGGCGGGAGTGAACTGGGGTGGCAATCGTCTTCGCTGGGGACGTCCGGTCCAGGCCGGTAGGAGTCCTCGGACATGACTGTTCGACGAATGGCGTCAATTTCGCCCTCGTCGCATTGCAATTCCGAAATCTGTTGTCTCTGCATTCGGATATGGCGGTGGTCCGGCCCATTGTAGTTGAAGTTCGGAATCTCCGTGCTGTCTAGTGGCGGGAATTCGGGCGGAATAGATGTTGGGCTTGGGTTTGAGCCTAGAGACGGCGAAGAGTCGTAATGTCCATCCTCGTCGTGGTCTGTGTCTGGCGGCGTAAGGACATATCCAGAGTAGCGATTCCGGACCCGGGCTCCGTCGTGCGTTAGGCGGCCCCGTTCAGGGAAATGCTCGCCCTTTGGGCCTTGGAGAGTGTGCTCATGCAGCTTTTGCGTGAGGGTTGAAATGGAGAGACGCTTTGGTTCGTACGAGAAGGGCACCGAGGTCGGAGGCGGCTGCTGCGAGCGAAAGTAGGAGGATCTCGAGCGGGAGAGTGTGCGGAACCGGTGCGAGGGCGATGGGCAACGCGACGACATTGGCGAGATCAGCGAGCTATCACCGTCGACCATGACCCGGTCATCTGCATCGACCGCAAGACGAGCCGGCCGTGAGGAGGGCGAGGAGAAAGAAAAGTCCTCGAACATGATCCAATCTCTCAGGGACCGGGGGGTCGTTCGGATTGTCAGCCTGCGCCCGATTCTGTGCAAGATGCCTTCTATACACAGATAGAGGCAAGGCACAGAGATATATCACACCGGACGGGAGATTCCAGCGATTTGCCGCACCGAAAAAATCTTGTCCGGTCAACCAGTGGTTGATGGGAGGCGACGCCACGTGATCCGCGGCTCTGTGAGGCCAACTTTATGATCGCATTGTTTTTCTCTCACGGAAATGTGACATTCATTCTAGATTCTTGAAGAGTGATAGACTTGGGTAATGATAGAGTGGAATTAGGCATATTAATGATCAAGGTGAGGCTCAATCCTGCGACACGTCCTTGCCGCAGACCGACTCAAACACCCCCACAGTGTGCTCCCACACTAATTTACCGGTTTCATTCTTGCGATAATCCTGCAACACCTTCTGATTCCCAACAGTTGACCCGTCCCAATGCAAAAGATACGACCCGCTGCCCTTGGATCCATCAGCACCGGGCGCAACATCGTTGTCACCATTGGAGGCCCGCGGTGGGAACCGCGGGCTAGTTGCGGCATATAGATGCCGATCACCACTCTCGTTCAGAGGCACCAACCAGGGTTTGGCGAGAACGAGCATGGCATTCATTGCAATCCGGGTCACGATTCCAAATTCCCGCATGAGGCCCGTCTTGACGAGTCCGGGGTAGGTATGGACAAAAGATACTTCGGGGTGGGAAGCGGCGAGTTCCTGCATCGACAGGGATGTCATCGTGATGGCATGCTTGGCAGCGTTCTTGAGCGAGTAGGTTGTTTGAAGAGACAAGTCGTCCAGGTTGATCGGAGACTCTCCGCCGGCCTCGAGAACGGAGACCACGCTCGCCAGGTTGCGACGCAGGCCGGGTTTGGCTGGGCCCGAATCCTCGTACACGGCTCCAGCCTTGGTCAACTGGGGCAGAAGATTGTTGATTAAACGCATTCGGGAGTAGTAGTGCAGGCCGAGCTTCTTGTCAAGTCCCTCGTCGGTTTCTAGAGGGTATTAGCAGGTGCTCATGAATTTGGGGATTTGAGAGTCGTCGATACCGTCCCGTCCCTTGGTAGTCAAGATTCCAGCGCTCAAGAAGAGAAGGTTGATCTTCTCCTCCTTGCCCTGAATCTCTTTACATGCTTCATCTACACTGCGCAGCCGTGCGGCGTCGCATTTGATGAAGCTAAGCTTCCCGTCCGGATTGAGCTGACGCAACTCCTCAATGATCTTGGATGCCTGCGACTCATTGCGTCCGACTAGGAATATTCGTGGGGACAGTGTGTCTCGCACAAATGCCCGGGCGGTTGCTTCGCCGATCCCACTGGTTCCGCCGACTTGAAGTATCCATGTCAGCTTATCGAGCCCGAATCGTAGAATTATCAGGGACGGAGTGGAGCGTAGTACCGAAGACGGCCACGAGATTCGGGCCGTAGTCTTTCAGACTGGCGTTGTTCTTGTGTACCTCGTCGAGTGACACCATCTTGTTGTGATTGTTGTTGCCAAACAGCAATAATAAGAAGCGCAGGAAATTATTCCAGATTATATTTCGAGATTTCATACCACTAAGGGCTATTTCTATTTCCCAGGCGGGTCATTAGGCTACGATGCTGACGCCGGCGTAACTCGATTAGGACATAAGAGACCCACATGCCCGTGGGATGCTTTGGATTCAAGCGACCCGGTTGATCCAGGCGCTACCGAATAAGTCCAGCGAAGATATGAAATGAATGGTTCCCTCGTTGTGCCACCCCGGATGCCAATTTTGACCACGCCAGTGTTGAATGAAGAAAATGAAGAGTTCATGGCGAGCTCGGGCTTGTCCGCAAGTTTTAAAACTTGAAAACTGGTTTCCTGCTATGAGAGGATCTAGCCCTGTCGATAGAGCTATGGTCATTCAGCTCACTTGATCGCAAACTTCCATGCCCACTATGTATTAATTTTGATCTAAATCATGCATGGGAAAGCTTTCCATGTGGTGGTTAGCACCCTGATTCCTACCAAAGATGCAGTTATTAGCCACCTCACCCTTATAAGCGAGAAGCACGATCGTAACATATCGCCGCTAGCCCCCCCAAATATATACAAATACACCCCACATGTTCGTTGATTTTAATACTTGGATATAGCTACCTGTCTATTTGCTCTATCTAACGTACCATCGAAACCTCCACTTATCAGCACCATATCAATTCAAAAAAGGCGTTCCTGATTGAGTCCTGGTGTTTATTAGTGACATTCTTATCAGGGCTCCCCGCATCGGCCTTCGGAGCGACCCCCGACACCCGATGGGTCACCCATTATAATTAGCCAACTTCTCCAACACGCCTCCAACTTCTCCTTCGACACAATTCTATAGGACCCCCATCATGGCAGCCTTTCTAAAGAAACCCCTGAAGCTGGCTCTTGTCCAGCTGGCATCCGGTACGCAATCAAACCAAACTCTGCAGCGGCTTTCCGTCTAACGCATCAACAGGCGCGGACAAGGCCGTTAACCTTTCGCATGCCCGGAGTAAGGTCCTTGAGGCCGCGCAGGCTGGGGCGCGCCTGATTGTCCTCCCTGAATGCTTCAACTCCCCCTACGGCACCCAATACTTCCCCAAATACGCTGAGACCCTTCACCCTTCCCCGCCGACAAAGGAACAATCCCCGTCATTCCACGCGCTGTCGGCGATCGCCGCCGAGGCAAACGCATACCTTGTCGGCGGCAGTATCCCCGAGCTGGAGCCGGCTAGCAAGAAATACTACAACACATCTCTGGTCTTTTCGCCGACGGGTGCCTTGATTGGCTCCCACCGCAAGACGCACATGTTCGACATCGATATCCCGGGCAAGATCAAGTTCAAGGAGAGTGACGTACTGTCTCCGGGCAACGAATTGACCGTTATCGATCTCCCAGAATACGGCAAGATTGGACTGGCGATCTGTTACGACATTCGGTTCCCGGAGTCGGCCATGATCGCAGCCCGCAAAGGTGCTTTCCTGCTGGTTTACCCGGGCGCATTCAACACTATCACCGGACCTCTTCACTGGTCGCTCCTGGGACGTGCTCGTGCTGTTGATAACCAGATTTATGTGGCCCTGTGCAGCCCATCGCGCGACCTGGAGGCGACGTATCATGCCTATGGTCACAGTTTGATCGCAGACCCCAGCGCGAATATCCTGGCTGAAGCTGAGGAGAAGGAGACTACAATCTATGCGGATCTCGATAATGATGCCATTGTGAACACTCGCAAGGGTGTTCCCATCTATACCCAGCGCCGGTTCGATGTGTACCCTGACGTCAGCGGAGAGAGCTCGAAATAAGGGGCCATAAAGCTCATAATAGTCAACTTATGCCAACGCGGCAATGGAATACAATACTGTACAGACATAGAACGTGGTAAAAAACCAATTCCAAATAGAAAACGAGCTGCATGCGAATCATATTGTGGCCTCAGGACAACATGACTGCCTCAGGTGTCAATGTACAAAATGCCGAGTCAGACCGCCCACCAATCACGGGACGCCCACACGGTAAGCGAGCCACACTCATCCGCGGGCCACAAACTCGGTCTGTTGAATTTCTTCCATCGACCAATTCCGCCCACAGTCGCCGACCCCAACAGTCAGTCCTTCCCACCAATTTAACCCTCGTGAATACCGTCTAACATCCAGCAGAGATGTCCAACGTCAAGACTGGCAAGCAGCGCTCGGCTATCGCCGACGTGGTGTCGCGCGAGTACACCATCAACCTCCACAAGCGCGTATGTTGAAAACCCCCAATCTCACTCGAGACCCCCCTTACCTGCGACGATTTGGAAAACCGTGGAGGCAAAACTGGACAGAGAACACACAAATCCTGAAACATGGAACTTTTTCTTTTGTGTGTGTGCGTGGGAAGTGGAACGGGGACCTAAAAAATCCTTCGACCGCCTCGCCCTCGAACAGCCTGTGGGCAACCACGGCTAAAAGTCGTCACTCGTGACGACTCGACAGCTGCAGATTCTCCGGAATTTTGCAGTTGGCATACACCTCCGAAAGGGGAAACAAAAGAAGAAGAATTAGTTTGATGAAGTCCACCTCTATGGCCGAACCAGAACATCGCAGAGTCTCGACTCTACCAGATGGCATTCGGACGGAAGACTAATTGCAACTTCTTTCGGATTACAGACCCACGGTGTCAGCTTCAAGAAGCGTGCTCCCCGTGCCATCAAGGAGATCCGCGCCTTTGCCGAGCAGGCCATGGTAAGTTTCACCTCTCCGCACGTCGGATTCACCTCGCTCACAATGCATTCAGGGTACCAAGGACGTCCGTCTCGACCCCGCCCTCAACAAGAAGGTCTGGGAGGCCGGTATCAAGGGTGTCCCCTTCCGTCTCCGTGTTCGCATCTCCCGCAAGCGTAACGACGAGGAGGGTGCCAAGGAGCGTCTGTACTCCCACGTCCAGGCCGTCAACGTCAAGAACCCCAAGGGTCTGCACACCGCTACCGTCGATGACGCGTAAGTGTGTTGACCGTGTCGATGTCTTTGCTTCTATGATTCCATGTTACACTTGGGGTTCGGTCGGGGCTTTTTTAAAATAAAATACCATTTTACCCGTGATTTTGGTTCTCTTGCGTAGTGTTCCTCCTGTAACTTGTCTTGTCTCGGGCTATCATATCCAATCCTTAACTCAACAGCGAAGATGCTACATTTACCCGGCTTGCCTTTGAAGATGGTTGCCGTCTGCTTTGTTGAAGCGAGTTTAGCCCGATGTTGAGCCGAATCGCCAAGTGGATTAGGCATGCCAGCCCCTAGTGTGATCTGACTGCAGGAGACTTATGTCAGGATGACTATTTGGATGTCAAGACAAAGGAAGAAACGAAAGGAGAAAGCCAGGGACGGACCAAGCCTGGGTAGGCAAAGCTCTTTGGCAGAGAATACAGCGCCGAGGATGAATATCACACATCACCACCTGGATAGCTTTCAATGCAAGATCTCATATGTAAATGTAACCCTAGGATGCTTTATGGTAAAGAGTACACAGACACGAGAATCGAAGGAGAATTAGGAAAAAAGGCTTGGATGCACCAATTGACGTTTTCGCCAATGTAATTCAACAGGAATGCAAATAAGAAACACAAAAATGTAGAACTCCATCAATGTTCATATCGTACAGTTGGTGTGGATAAAGAAAATAGAAGCTTCCTCGCACGAACTTTGAAACACCATACCCTGCCTGTCCTGTCATGATCATCATTTTAGCCCGATCTTAGTTCTTGAGTTCCTGGATCTTGTTGTGAAGACCCTCAATAGACTCGGCCTTGACTCGGATGGCCCAGTGTTCAGGCTTGCCGTCGGCCTGCGGGACCATGCACTGCACACTGTTGTTCATCTTCGCATAGTCCAGCTCCTTCTGGAGATAGGTGTTCAGAATGACGTTTCCACCAGGATCGCTGCGGAGGACAATCCGAGAGCGGCCAGTTTCGGGGTGCTTCAGGAGTTTAATGATGCCAGTGCCTTGAGAGGTCCAGCCAGTGGCCAGCTTGAACGCACGAGCCCGACATTCAAATTCGACCTGTTCATCCTGTTCACCGTTGACCGCATTGGACAGGTCAAAGATAGCACCAGGGGCCGCCTCTTCTTCAGGAGTGGCATCTCCGGGGGTGGCATTGCCGACACTGGAGGCCTGAGTAGAGGCAAGAGTCGGTGCTGGGGACGCAGTGGAATCATTTCCGAACTTAATGGGCATGTTGGGCTTCCAGGTGTTGTCAGCAGGGGAAAAGTTTGTCTTGCCAAAGCTAGAACTGAACAGAGTTGATGTAGCGCTAGGAGAATCCTTTTGGGGCGCCGGGGACTCCACTCGATCAAACAGACTGCGAGCGCCCGCGGTAGTGGGGGCGGGGATGGGTGTGTTCAAGCTCGACTTGGTGTTCTCAGAAGTCTCTGACGCCTTGTTCCGCTTGGACTTGCGGGGAGAATCGTCCTCGTCACCGCTAGCCTCAGAAGCACGACGCTTGGGAGAGTTGCCCTTGGCCTCGTTATCGGAGTCATCGCTGTCCTGGGCATTGTCGGACGGCTGCGGGGTTGCAGAAAGACGACCGAAAATGTTCTGGGAGTTGGAGAGAGGGCGACTAGACGATTCGAAAATGGAAGTAGAAGATGGGGCGGGGGAAGGGGCAGTCAAGGGTGACTTCTCTGCAGGCTGAGACGCACTGGCCCCGGAATCGGACGGAGATGGCTCGTCGGCGTCAATAAACTTGAACCCTTGCCCAGGGACGAACACGGATTTCTTCGTCGAGGTACCCTCAAGCTTTGCGCGTTTTTCGCGTTGCTTCTCGGCATCTTTGCGTTCCCATTCCGCTTCATCATCCTCATCCGAATCGAAGTCTTCCGCCTTTCGCTTAGCCTTCTCTTTGGCCTCAGTTTCCTCTGCCTTCTTCTTGAACTGGGCCATGAAATCGATGCCAGCGGAGCCGTTGCCGAATTGCGGAACACCGGATGTAGCCTGGGCACCCGCAGGTTGGGGATTGGCAAACATGTTGCCAGCCAACGTGGGCGCTGCAGGAGCAGCGGGACTTGGTGCCTCTTCGGCTGGGGTGGAGGCATTTCCAGTGGGAATCTTCGCAAAGGGATTCTCCTTAGGAGCGACGGGCGCCTTTGCGGTTGAGAGAGAGGCAAATGGGTTTGCTTTAGGCACCGGGGTTGCAGAACTATTCGCCTGCAACGGCGCATCTGCGGGGGGAGCCGGGCTGCTGCTAGGGGACGAGAAAGACTGGGAAAACAGACGCGCAGTGTTTGAAGAGTTAGCATCAGCAGTAACTGCTGGCTTTTGTGTGTGGGAAGTTGACTTGGTTGAGAACGTATGCCCCTTCAACTTGACCCCACCCTTGGGTTTAAGAGGGGCGCCCATGGCCTGACGGGCCTTCATGTAGAAGAGGATCAGATTGTCAAAAGCATCGCTTCCAGGATCGCACTTGAGCAGTTCTTGCTTGTAAAACCGACCGAGAGACTTGACTTTCCAGAGCAACTCAGACTGTCCAGTTACTTCCTTGGTTGTACCGGCGGGAAGATCAGACTGAGGAAGCCGGGCAGCCGGAGTCAAGGCAGGACTGGCAGCAGAGCTGAAGGGTCTCGAGGTCTCCAGAGAAGCCTGGGGCTGTTTAGGCGCAGGGGCCGCAGTATTTCCACCGAACAGGTTCCCAGATGGCTGACTCGGCGGATGCTTGGCGGGGCTCGTGGAGAGTTGCTCTGAAGCTGGCTTTGGTGCAAAAAGACTGGGAGCTGCGGTAGGGGTAGGTTGAGTGTTCTTAGACTCAGATGAATTAGGCGCAGGGGAGGAGGCACCAAAGAGAGACCCGAATGGAGGGGCACCTGCGGGCTTATCCTGCTCACTGGATGACTTGGGCGCAAACAAGTTTTGAGCAGGGGCAGATTGAGTTGTGGCAGGCTCAGAAGACTTAGGTGCAGGCTTGGAAGCGCCGAAAAGAGACCCGAAGGGATTGGTCCTTGCGGACGTTTCAGATCCTTGATCCGCAGACGACTTGGGGGCGAACAAGCTTGGAGTAGCCGGGGGGATGGAACCCGCCTTCTCGGACTCGGAAGGCTGGGGTGGGGTAGAATTTCCACCGAAGAGACCCTTGAAGGGCTGAGAATCGGCAGGCTTTTCAGAAGCCTGATCCGCTGGCGGTTTCGGGGCAAAGAGGTTTGCTGTCTCATTGGCAGGCTTTGCTGGGGACATGCTGCCGAAGGCAGGCTGGGAACCTCCGCCGCCGAAAAGGTTTTTGAAGGGCTGCGAGTTGTTGGTAGAGGCAGCAGTAGCGTTTTGTTCAGAGGCCGCTTTCGGAGCAAACAGGTTGGAAGGCGCAGGGGTTTCTGCGGCAGGCTTTGGTGAGAAAATGTTGTTCACAGCAGGCTGAGGAGCATTTGCTTCGTGCGAGTCCGAAGATGCTGGCTTGGGGGCAAATAAATTGCCGCCTGCAGATTGAGCAGCAGGTGTCGATGAAAAGATGCTCGTGGTGCCCGCCTTCGCAGGCTCTGGGGTGGATGCAGCAGGAGTTGCTCCAAAGAGTCCACCGAAGGGTTGAGCCGGGGTTGTTTGACTGCTCGTTTGCGTAGCAAAGGCGGGCTTGGCTGCGAAGCCCTCCGCCTTGTCGCTGGAGGGCTTGTCAGTAGCCGAAGGAATATTCAAGCCCCCGAACGGATTGCTGGCGGGCGCTGCAGCAGGCTTGGATGGGAACAGATTCGAAGCCCCAGATGAGCCACCGAAGAGGTTCTTCTGAGGCGTAGCAAAGGAGTTCGCATTGAAGGAAGGCGTCTTGGGCTTTGCATCAGGCGACATTTGCATGGACTCAGCAGAGTTCGGGGTAGAGCCCGTGGCTCCTTGTCCAAAGACAGGGGTGCTTGCCGGAGCACTGGCATTTCGCTGAGCTCCGAAAAGACCGTTCGTGAAAGATGGCTGGCTGGTGGGCTGGCTGGTCGGCTGGCTGCCGAATCCGACAAAGCTGGTGGATGTGCTAGGAGTGGACTGCGGAGCGGAAGTGGCCGCGTTGAAGGAAAATGGGTTCGACGGAGCAGACCCACCGAAGCCTGAGGACGAGAAGTTGAACCCAGTCGAGCCACTGCCACCGAAGGAGAACGGGTTCGATGCAGTCTGAGCGGCCTGAGTAGGCCCTGAGCTAGCTCCTGGGAAGCTCTGGCTCTGGCTTTGTCCGAAATTGAAACCAGTCGAGGGTGCGGAGTTGAATGAGGTAGATTGGAAGGCGGGCGCAGCTGGGCCGGGCGCAGCTGGGCCGGGCGCAGCTGCGCCAGACGACAGGGACGAGAAGGCGCCGCCAGAAGGTTGAGGGGGAGCTGCACCACCGGTTGGGGTGCCGGCTCGAGGACGACGGCGAACTTCCTTGATTCTGCCGAAGCAAATTTCCTCGTCAGTTTTCTTCCGGCCCATTGTGAAAAAGCGGACGAGAATCGAAAGACGAAGTCGAGGTGGCATCAAAACGACGCGTGCAAGTATGGGTAACAATAATGTATGAATAACAGAAGAGTTGGGGAGCGAAAGAGGTTGGGTAGGGGAAGAAGAAGAAGTGAAGGTGGTGAGGAAGAGGAGTGGGATATCAACATCACGAAACACGTCCAAATCAGGCCCTCAACCCGAAGTGAGAAAGTATTGCCAACCCTCTCCTAAGCAAAGCGTCTCGCGCAATTGAAGCAGCCTCGAGATGTGATATCCCCCCATCAATTCCACGACCTTTTCTCCCACACTCCGTTAACAAGGAAGCCACTTACTTTCTGCTTGCCATCTGGGCAGCCGTCGCCCGTTGAGGCTTATCATCCGGAGTACTCGACATCGCGAAAGCGTTCTCGTCTTCTTTGGACCCTTGAGGACCTTGCGCCGTGCGTTTGGACATCTACGGCGTCGTTGTCCACCTCGACACACCCAAAGCACCGACCTCGTTGTTTGCAGGTAGCGATGATGCTATCAACCGTTTCGGATATCGACAGCAAAATATAACTCGACAGTTCGGTTATACACGATGTGGCGAGCCTCGGTCGTCGACGCCGAATCAAGTACTCGTTTACCTCGCGCGTGGGGAGTTCTGGTTGAACGCGGCTCTTCGACACCACGGCCCCTGAAAGGAAACCCGAAGCTATACGTGGTTACCTGCCACCAATATCTCGTCTTCCACCCAGAGAGCAAAAGTCAATTTGTCTCTGCGGAACTCGAGGTGGTGGTTGGCGGTGTCTCGTTCCGTGACACGACCTTGTTCGCGACCCGTCGCGCAAGCTAACGACCACGGGTTCACCAGGGTCAAGATCGATAGGAGGATGAGGTTTAGGAGCTGTCTCTCCGATGGAAAAGCAGACTAGTCGGATAGTCGGGGGAGGGAGGATTGGGGTTGACCCTGGTACTTTTTTTGCGCGGAGTCTCTTGCGGACGCAAGAACACCACGGCATGAAAAAATGCGGTCACGTGGGTCTTGGCATGACGGCAGCTCAAAACAGTCAGCTTCAACCCTCTCTCTATTGGCATCCATGCTGGAAATGCCAATCTTCTCCTTTATTTGGAGGGTCGTTTGCTGGAAATCTCCCTATGACTTTTAGGGACAGATACACACAGATTTCGGGCCGCAGAATGAATCCCAAGCATGACGTTGCCTGGAAGAAAAGTCCGTCTTAAACCCGTCTGGTAAATGCATGCTGGATCGTGCACGGTGCACTCGGGACTTGTTCGAATGACCGGGAAAGAAGCCAATATCCTTGGTGATATGGCTTCATCGAAATCATCCTGCTACTATTCCGCACCCTTTTCTGCGCAAACTACGGCTGGGACCTGGGCTATTGAGGTGGCTCTGGAACCCTTGATTGCATCGGTCGAGGTTACAGGAGGCGCCAGGAGATTTCAGAGGTCATTTAGGCCCTTGGGCCGTAGCCGGGATCAAAGCTGCAAACTAACTTATAGTTTATTTTCTTTTCCTCGTGCAAGGGGCACGGGCCGTACTTATACAAAGTCTTTCTAATCTGCTGTATTTCATGCGATGAGTATAAATGGCCATAGTGTACGGAATGACGATTCCAAAGGCGCGTTGAAGCACAAAGCACAAAGCAACATTTTTGGGCTTTGCCTGCCTCGTCCACAACCCCTGTCGCACACAGAGCATGACCCCTGAGTCACATTTCCCTGCCAGGATGGCGGCAATGAATTCTGCAGCTAGTCACATTCCATTCCGCTTGTCGATGCAGCCCGTCGGACTAGTCCATTTCAAATCTCACACATTGTGATGTGGTCGCCTTCTGGCCCTTATTGGTTCGGTCTTCTTAAATTGACCTGGGGAGAATTCCCCGTGGGGCACGATCGGCACGGTCGATTCCCTATCTCTTCTACTCCTCGATCATGAGGCAAGACGGCCAGCATGACAACTGAAGCTTAGCGGATAATGACTTGGGAGCTAATACAATTTATACCCAGTCGTGACCCGATTCAGGGTCATCCGCAATCTATTTCCCCGTCTCAAGTGGTACTTCGGGGTAGGATTCATTGACTAGCATGTTTGGACAATGACTGAGGGTGTGGAGGGAACTGGGCTCCACCCCTATTTTGTTGTCATGCGCGTTTCATGCAGTAGCTCGATATTACTTGCCGAATCTGAGTGATGAATGTGTATATAAGGAAGAGCGTGTCCCCTACGCGTCCAACAGAGGCCAGCATTCTTTTCGGCCTATCTTCGACTTCAACATGCTCTTCGCTACTGTGGTTAGCTGTCTCTCTCTTATAGCATGTGCCCATGCCCGAGCCCTGGATGGCTCGGCCATCACTAGGCCGTCTAGCTCTGCTGTGAAGCCCCAAGCCAAGCATACATCTTCCCCGAGCCTTACCAGCACCTCGTCCCTCTTTAGGCTCGAGACGCCTGCTGTGAATGTTGATGCTACTTCAAATGACACGCCTTACTGGCTGGCGGACATCAGGCATCAAGGAATCGCGGCCTTCAACTCGAATCCTTCTAGCTACACGGTGTTTCGCAACGTGAAGGACTACGGAGCCAAAGGTAAGACTCGGTGATGTGTCATTTATGCGAGGAATAGGCACCTAACATTCACATAGGTGACGGCGTAACTGATGACACTGCTGCTATCAATGCTGCTATCAGTGACGGTGGCCGCTATGGCCCAGCAAGCCGCGAGACCTCTACCACGACACCTGCAATCGTGTATTTCCCAGAAGGAACCTACCTGATATCGACGTCTATTATCGACTACTACTTCACACAGCTTATCGGTAACCCAAACTCCATTCCGGTGATCAAAGCTACTGCAGGTTTCACCGGGCTGGGGTTGATTGATGGGGACCAGTACCAAAGTGATGGTAATCAGGGCTGGACCTCGACAAACGTGTTCTTCAGGCAGATTCGAAACTTGAAACTGGACCTGACCAACATCCCGGCTAGCTTAGGAGCAACAGGTATTCACTGGCCAACTGGACAGGCCTCGAGTATCCAAAACGTGGAGATCGAGATGAGCTCAGCGCCCGGGACGCAACACCAGGGCCTTTACATTGAAAACGGTGGGACGAATCCTGACAGGTGATATTTTCTACGTGAAGTGCTAACTGTTTCAGGCTCCGGGGGCTTCTTGACCGATGTTACCATCACTGGTGGCTTGTACGGAGCCAACATTGGCAACCAGCAATTCACCATGCGCAATTTGATCATCTCGGACTCAGTTACGTGCATCTCCCAGATTTGGGACTGGGGCTGGACCTACCAGGGTCTCAAGCTGTCAAACTGCACAACTGCACTCTCCATCGGCAATGGTGGTGCCGGCAATCAGCTCGTGGGCTCAGTCACCGTCCTCGACAGCACCATCAAGGATTGCTCGACATTTGTTACCACTGCTTGGGCGAGCTCTACCTCATCCAGTGGAAGTCTCATCTTGGAGAATATTGTTCTTGAGAATGTTCCTGTCGCTGTCAAAGGACCTAGTGGAACGGTTCTTGCTGGAGGCACTACGACCCTCAGTGCTTGGGGTCAAGGCCATAAATACACACCGAATGGCCCCACCAACTTCCAGGGCACTTTCACCGCACCGACACGCCCAAGCGCGTTGCTTGCTAGTGGATCTTCCAACTACTACACAAAGTCAAAGCCCCAGTATGAGGCCTCGCCGACATCTTCTTTTGTCAGCATCAGGAGTGCAGGTGCTAAAGGAGATGGCTCGACTGATGACACATCTGCCATTCAGTCTGCACTGACTTCGGCAGCATCTTCTGGCAAGATCCTGTACTTTGATGCAGGAACTTACAAAATCACTAATACACTCTACTTGCCTCCTGGGTCCCGAATTGTTGGTGAAGCCTATCCTGTGATTATGGCCAGTGGCAGTGTCTGGTCAAGCATCTCCGACCCTGCTCCCGTGATTCAGGTCGGCAAGCCCGGAGAGTCTGGCTCGATCGAATGGTCCGATATGATCATCAGCACTCAAGGCTCCACGCCCGGCGCCACCCTTGTCGAGTGGAATCTGGCAGCTGACGCTGGCTCTGGAATGTGGGATGTTCATACCCGCATTGGAGGCTTCACTGGTTCGCAGCAGCAGGTTGCTCAGTGCCCAACCTCGGCTGCCGTGTCATCGACCTGCGTGGTTGCTTACATGTCCATGCATATCACAAGCACTGCAAGTGACGTCTACCTTGAGAATGTCTGGCTGTGGACTGCAGATCATGATCTCGACAGTGGGGGCAACACTCAAATCTCTGTCTACTCCGGTCGTGGACTGTTGGTGGAGGGGAAGAATATCTGGCTGTGAGTCAAACTCAATCATCGAGTGGATCAAGCTAATTCCTTCTCAGGTACGGAACAGGGGTCGAGCACCACTCGCTATACCAGTATCAATTCTCTGGAGCCAACTCAGTTGTGGCAGGGTTCATCCAGACCGAAACACCGTTAGTGACATTGATCAGGATTGAGAGGACCATGTTAACCCAGCCCCTCCAGATACTACCAGCCCAGTCCCAATGCAGCCAACGGTCCATACCCAAAGAACCCCGCCCTCAATGACCCCGACTACAGCAGCTGCCTCTCTGGTAACTGCGACGCTCTTGGTCTACGCGTTCTCAATAGTGACAACATCGTTATATATGGCGCCGGTCTATACAGCTTCTTCAACAACTACAGTACCGCATGCTCAACCTTCCCCACTCCTGAGAACTGCCAAAGCGAAATTTTCAGTGTCGAGGGAACCACAAGTAACCTGGTGGTCTACACACTCAGCACTATTGGCACCACGAACATGATTGTCCGGGATGGGGCTTCGTTGGCAGTTGTCAGTGACAACCTGGCGACGTTTGCCGCTACTATTGCATACTTTACTTTGTAATATGCTTTTAGAGGCTGCCTTCTTTTAGTATTCTTTGTCCTTCAATTTAATTATCTTGTTAAATCAAGTACAGCTCCGCACAATTTCATAGCACACACAAATGGAATTGTACAGGTACAAGTCAAGTCAAATCTCCTTTCAATGAGCTAACAAAAGGAAGCATAATCACCAAGCTTATTCCCAAAATATCACAACCCTCTTTCATTGCTTATTGAATAATTGTGCCGATGGAAATCCAAGTTTTCTCTCTCATACAAGCCTCGGATATGAATCCGAGCCGCCGAGATCGGGGGTCCGCAACTCGGGGAAAGAGGCCAAAGATATCCCGAGGACCAACTGCCACTGGCCATTTATTAGAGCGCGGACTCCAACGACAGGGTGTCTTTTACCGATCGCTAGTGTAAAACTGATTCCTGCTTAAAACCAGCCACACCGACATAACATGGCAGGGACACAAGACAAGACCGTGATACACTTTGACTCCCTCCCTTTGGACCCCAACGGCCCTCGTGGAAATGCATGGGGTAGATTTGGACCGAATGATGAGCTTGGAACACTGAACTTTCTCACACCAGAAGTTGTTGTTGAAGCCGCGAAGGAGATTCAGACCGGCGTGCGCATCTCCCTCGACTGGCCGCTCAGCATGCCCTCCCATCCGAGCTTCAATCGCAATCCATTCAAGCAAGAGCTGGTACTCCGCAACCCGCACTGTGTTTACGATGATATCTTGACTTTTAATAGTCAAGGATCGACTCAGTGGGATGGTTTCAGGCATTACGGTAGGTAGCACTTTCGTGGCCGTAACTTAGAAAAAACTAACGCCTCACTCTAGCAAACCAGAACTCTCGACAATTCTATAACGGCCACACTACCGAGGATATTGAGAATTCGGACGTGATTGGCATTCACAGTACGGTTCACATGGCCTAGATTGTTCCTGGCATCATCAACACTAACATTGTCAATAACAGCCATAGTCGAGCATGGCGGTATCACAGGTCGTGGCGTTCTACTCGATTATGCGGACTGGGCTGCATCAAATTCCGTGCCTGTTTCGGCTCTTGAGTCAGAAGCCATCACCCTCGAGCATCTCAAGCAGGTAGTGAAAGATCACAAGCTCGAATTTCGGAAAGGCGACATTCTGTTCATCCGCAGTGGCTTCACCGCTGCATACAACAACTTGACCGAGCAGCAGAGAAAAGATATTCCCAATCGTTCATCTCCCGATTTCAACGGGGTGGAAGCTACCGAAGGAATGCTGCGATGGTTGTGGGATCACCAATTTGCTGCCGTCGGCGGCGATGCGCCGAGCTTCGAGCGGGCTCCCATCCGAGACAGCCATGCAGATCCTAACTTCAATCTTCATGAGTGGGTGCTGGCAGGATGGGGAACACCGATTGGTGAGATGTTTGATTTGGAGAAATTGTCTGCGCATTGCAAAGCTACTGGAAGATACAGTTTCTTCCTGTCGAGCATGCCCCTGAAGGTACGTCTTCAGTAACTTATGAGCACGGGTGAACTAATTATAGTTCTAGGTTATTGGGGGAGTGGCGAGTCCGCCTAATGCTTTTGCTATTTTTTAGAAAGTTTGTTGTATGCTTAGTTCCGACATTCATCGAATGCAAACACTATGATCTCCCGAGCTTTGTCATAGAAAAGCAGGGCAACCTTCAGGACAATTATTTGTTATTTGAGTACCGAAGATAGAGCCAGAGCAAACTTTCATTGGCAAAACTTTCTTTTAAAATTATCCTCTCTAAACCTGTTGAAGGTGAATTGAAACGGCACCACGCCCAGGAAATCCATGGCCCACCGGAGGAATGTTGTTCCCCACCCCCGCAAGGCGAATGCAGCACAACGCGCTGCAACACAACTCGACAAACCACAGACGTTGATTGTTGACTTGATTCCCGGGGGGATGGAAGATGGATCAAATCCCTCTAATACACGACGCTGACCGGCTCAGCTGTCGCCGTTTCTGGGTAAGCACTTCACCTCTTGCGTTGACGGCGCACCAGCTGACCAACCCAGGAGCCGGAAAATGCATGGTTATCACCCTGTGCATTACCGTATCTCGTGATTGCACCGGCGAGTGTGGTCTTGCTTATTACACTGTGCCAAACATTGGGTCCTATGTGTCGGCGATGGCGCCCCAGATGGACATTTCCCTTCATCTCGGAGAAGGATGAATATCAAGAGCTCCCGCTTGAAGGGGTGAAAGAGTCTCTTCGGTGGACTCTTGCTCTTCTTACCTTGTCGACCATTGGGTTTTCAGCTGAAATTATGCAGTCCTTTCCTCCAAGGATTGACTTGCCTTCTATCGTTCTGGTTTTCTCATGGGTAAGTAATGTTCTCCTTTTGAAAGTGACGGCTATTGACACAGACCAGGCAACAGCGGCCGTGTTGATCGCGATCAACCGACCAAGATCATGTTCGCTTTCAACGCTCTTATTCTTTGTCTTGACCTTCGCCGTCGAGATCTCATTGGCTTCCAGTCCCAGTGAAAGCTCGAAGTTCAAGAGAATAGCCCGCTATGTTGCCGCAGCTGCCAGCCTCGGAGCATGCTTCACAATTTTGCTGATGCCATTTCGAAAGCCCTCACTCCCCGTTTTTAACATCAGCTCAGTTGGTCAAGCGCCATGCAGTGAATTACGCAGCCCGGAAGACAATCTGCGACTGTGGCAGTTTCTGACTGTTTCCTGGATGACACCTCTAATATCCCTTGGACGGCAAAGACAGTTGAACGAGCCCGACGTGTGGCTTCTGGGGTATGAATTCCAGCATCGCCGGCTACATGAAAAGTTTCGTCGCATTCGCGGCGCTGTCCTCAGTCGCCTGTTGAAGGCGAATGGTCTTGATGTTGTCATTATTTCCGCTATTGCGGCGGTCCAGATGTTTTGTGACTTCTCTACTCCAGTTCTGCTCCAGCAACTTCTGCAGGCTATGCAAGATCCGTCCAGACCTAAACGAGTGCCGTTGACCTATGCGGTTCTATCGTTGGCACTTCGCTTGGTGGCAGCTCAGTCCCAGGTATTGAGCCTTTGGTACGGCCGACGATGCTACGAGAGGTCTAGGGGTGAGATGGTGATGATGGTGTACGAGAAGGCACTGTCGCGGAAGAACATTCTCGGCACAAGGAAGGCTGGGGGTGAGGACGAATATTTGACTGAAGATGATGAAATAATCAACGGTGATCTGGCAAGACAAGAACTGGAAGAGCTTCCAATGAAAACTGGGTTTTGGAGCCGTCTTTTTCCTCAACGCAGAAAAGTCAAGCAGGTCAAGGCCAAAGAAGCTGCGTCTCTGGGCAAAATTTTCAACCTTCTCCGAGGAGATGTTTACGATGTGGCTCAGCGATTCTGGGAGGTTGACGTTCTGATTGACAAGCCTTTGGGTCTGGTGATTGCCGTCTATCTGGTCTGGACACTCTTCGGCCCGTCCTGCTTCCTCGGTATCCTAGCGGTTCTGGTTGCACAGGCTATAAATGCTATCGTCACTCGAATCCTTCTCCGATGGGAAGAAAAGAGGCGAGCGGCGACAGATTCTCGCCTGCAAATAACATCCCAGTTTGTGGAAGCTATCCGTCATCTCCGATGGTACGGTTGGCAAGACCATTGGCTTAGGCAAGTCATGGAAGCTCGGCAACATGAGTTGAATCTGCGGATCATCACTAGCCTGTGGAATATTCTGATCCGTTTCATCAACGCCTTTGCCAGTGGTGTATTCCCAGTCATTGCTCTCTATGCATACACCGTGCTAGCTGGACGTGAGCTGCGTATCGACATCATATTCCCCGCGCTACAGCTTTTCACCATGCTCGAGACTCGGCTGCGCGACATTCCTGGGTTGATCACGTCTTTGATCAATGCGTCTATTGCCCTTGCGCGTATTGAAGACTTCATGGAAGAGCCGGACAAAGACCAATTTCCTCTTGACGACCCCACAGATGAGACTCCTTTCAAATTGGAAGCTTGCTCATTTGCGTGGCCTGGGAAAACAACGCCTGTGCTCACTGATATCAATGTGACCATCCCCAAGGGCATCACTGTTGTGAGTGGCAAGGTCGGGGCGGGAAAGACAGCCTTCCTTCAAGCTCTACTCGGCGAACTCGACCGACTCAGTGGCTTCTCTCACATTCCAAATCAGATGGTGGGTTACTGTGCCCAGACGCCCTGGCTGCAAAGCATGAGCATTCGCGACAACATTTTGTTCTCTGCTCCGTATGACGAACAACGCTACAAACGGACGCTCGATGCCTGCGCCTTGCTTCCAGACCTCTCACAATTCAAACATGGCGATTTGACGTTCGTGGGCGAGAATGGTATTGGTCTGTCTGGAGGGCAGAAGGCTCGTGTGGCTCTTGCGCGGGCGGTATACAGCACCTCCCATGTTCTATTGCTGGATGATCCGCTGTCCGCCCTCGATCACAACACTGCCGAGTTCATCGTTCGCAAGTGCTTGTCTGGCCCCTTGATGGAAGGCCGCACTGTCGTTTTAGTCACGCATCGCACGGCACTAGTTCGTCTTATTGCCTGCCAGGTTATTGAAATTGGCGAAGGGCATGCTTCAGTCTTTGACAGAAATGCCATCTTTTCTTCGACCAAACACAGAATGGAGTCCTCTTTGATATCGACCGATTCCGAAACCGAGGCGGAGGGGGAAGTGAGTCTCGAAGACGAGGCAACAGCAGTGCCAGACAAATTCATTGAGGAGGAGCACCGGGCAGAATGGGGCGTCAAAGCCCGAGTCTATTGGACTTACATCAAAGCTGGCAAATATCGATGGTGGCTTGTACTGGTCTTGGTCCTGACCGTGTATCGTCTGGCATCTGTCGGACAGTCGTGGTTCCTGAAAGGATGGGGTGAGGCGTACAATACGACCTCATCAGTCTTGAACAGCCAGTCCAGTTGGAAGGAAGGCTCTTCTGGGGACATGGCGTTGCTTGCTACCTCATCCGTGGACGCATACTTCATGCGCTCAAATCCTATGGACCGACTCCCACCTCCCCATGATGATGTCCGGCCATGGCTTTGGACCTTCTTTGCCATCATTTCCTTCCAAGCAGCCGCATTGCTTATTGCACAGTTCCTCATGCTGGTCATCGTCTATTTTGCTGGCAAGACGCTGTTTAGACAGGTAATGGTTCGGGTCAGCCATGCAACCTTCCGATTCTTCGATGTCACTCCCGTGGGCCGCCTGATGAACCGTTTGACATCGGACATTGGCGTGGTAGATGGAAACATCAGCGAGCAGTTCCAAATAATTGCCTTCCAAGCGATCACTTGGATCTCATCTATCCTGGTCATTGCCACTGCGACTCCGGCCTTCCTGATCCTCTCGTTGATACTGACTGTGGCCTTTGTCCTCATCTTTTTGCAATTCCTCCCAACATCCCAGAGCCTCAGGCGTCTCGAAATGGTCTCCCTGACCCCGCTACTCTCAAACTTCGGAGAGCTTCTCCACGGTCTCACGACGGTCCGCGCCTTTCGCGCCGAAGAGCGCTTCCAGAGCCGCGTAATCTCCGTGGTCGACAAGTTCCAGGGAATGGACCACTTCTACTGGTCTCTACAGGCATGGCTTATGTACCGCTTTGAAAGTTTGTCCGCATTCTCGACCTTCTGTCTCACTGCTCTGGCTTTGTACACAAACACAACCCCGGGGTTAGTGGCTTTTGTGCTCATTGCTGCGAACAACTTCGTTGAGTCCACGCATGCTCTATGCAAGCAATATGGTCAATTGCAGATGGACTTTGTGTCGGTGGAGCGAGTCGACGAGTTACTGCACATTGAAGAAGAGTCAACCGGAACCGTTGAGCCCCCAGCTGCATGGCCGAGCTATGGAAGTGATATCATCTTTGAGGATGTCACCATCCGCTATGCACCACATCTCGATCCTTCCTTGAAGGATGTGTGTCTCCGAATCCCGGGCGGTTCTACCACTGCGATCATCGGTCGGACAGGTAGCGGCAAGTCCACGTTAGCGGTGTCTCTTCTCAGTGTCATTAGACCGGAAACGGGCCGAATCATAATCGACGACATCGATATCGTCCAAGTTAGCACTCAGGCACTGCGCACCCGAGTCACCTTTGTCGCACAAGATCCGGTCCTCTTCCCTGGTAGCATTCGTCTCAATCTTGATCCCACCGAGGATTTCTCAGACCAGCAGTGTGCCGATGTACTGGAGCGTCTCTGTGGCAGACATGGCTGGCACCTTGATACGCACATTGAAGCTGGTGGGAAGAACCTCAGCCAAGGCCAGCGACAGCTCATTGCCCTCACGCGGGCAGTCCTTCGACGCAGTCCGGTGGTCATTCTCGATGAGGCTACTGCATCCATTGATCACGCGACATCTCTCGAAATCCAGCAGATTGTTCGAGAAGAGCTGCAGCTTTCGACGGTCATCACGATCGCGCATCGTATTGAAGCTGTCAAGGACGCGGAGTACTATGTGGTCCTGGACCAGGGACGAGTATCACGACAGGGTCACGTTCGAGACTTGTAAGCGTTTACATTGCATAAAAAATAGAACATGAAAGCAATTCCATGCACTCGGAGCATCGACACACTACTTAGCCAGTACGTAACACAAGTGGGAAAGTAAAGATAACCCTAGGGAATATTCATGTACAAATTCTCGGTAAGAAAAAAGGGTATATAGAATTTACAGCTTGGCCTTGCCCTGGGCCTTCTTGAGGATGGGCTCCATCTTGGTCGCCTTCATGATGTTGCCCTTGATCTTGAGCTTGCCACCCATGAACAGGCGCTGGGCGTTGGCCTTGCCGGACACGAGCTGGCTGAAGTCGGCATCAGAGAGAGAGAGGGTGACTATTTGCATATAATATCAGTATCGCGGGACCACGATGCGTGAAAAAGACAACTCACCATCAGCCTTGCCGCCCTGGGGCGCGGCACCCTCGCCAACTTCGCCCTTGTTCTTCAGGTCGAGGTACCAGCTCTTCTCCTCGCCCTTCTCGTTCTTCAGGTTGAAGGCAACGATAGCCTTGGCCTGGTCGACGGCATTCTTCTTCTCAGCCTGGTCGGCCTGCAGGGTCTCGTTGATAGCGTCGAACGCGGCAGAGGAGGGGAAAGAATCTGGGGAAGCTGTCAGCAACGCAGTTCCAAGGTTGCCATGGACTGCATGCGCCCGGTGAGAATTGAGGGGATGCGCAGGTGAACGTACCGTTCTTGAGAGGCATGGTGGATATGATGATCGAGTAGTGTAGTACTGGTTGATGTAAAGGAGGCGACAAAAAGACGGTTCGCGCAGCTATATAAGAGAAAGAATGATGAAATGCCCCGTGGGTCAACATGTGAACCGCCGGCCGTGCCGAGGCCCCGTGAAGCCGGGCTTTCTCCACACAGCTTCTTCACCTTGAACTACACGGAGTATCATTTTCTTGTTCATGACATGCGCTTTTTGCTCCAGTACACTGTTCCGACTGGTCGAGCTTCCCCAATTCCCCCGTGCTATGAAGCCCCCGACCCCGGCCCTCATACCCCCGGGAAATGGGACTCCACATGGTCTCGGACCGTGGCCCTTGATGGACCTTGAAGGGTAGCACAAATCCGGTATCCATCGCGACAGGGGCAATCCTTTCCCCCCGAGGACGAACGCCCGCTCGCGTGCCCCCAACGCCTCCTTCACGCCCCAACTTCACCGCCCCCAAACACCGATGACGGCAGCAGCCGCTTCATATGATCGGCCCTCCCCCAGATCCGCGAGTGCGTTCCGCGTCTTGGCTGAACTGCACGGATTACTCACTGTAGTTGCTGCGGAGTGTGGAATGGTCTTAGAGATGGTCCTGTCCTCTGGCGACCATATTGGGTTGATGCGACCCTCGGTGATATCCGCGAAATGAAGTGGAGCTAACTGGATCGCGAGGTCCCGGCAAACTAGACGGCACAATGACAGGTCTTTGCTGGTGAAATGGTGTGTAAGCAGCTCTTGTGGTTAGTTATTCGTTGTTCCCTGAGGACTCGAAATCAGTGTGTGCTCCGGTGGCTCCGCCATTGCTATGCAAGCTGTCTATAGGTAAGGAACGAGAATATATAGAATTGCTATAAATTTGCAATGGAACCTGTGAACCTTGGTACCATAGATCTCCAGGCCGGGAGATATTGAATTTATGACTCTGCTTATCTATTCAACCTGACTATAGTTAGATCGGAGCCAGCACCTTGCCATCCTTTGTATCGGGTTTCCAAGTCCCGATTTGACGATTGAATTTCTAGCTGCACACAAATGAGTCCTTTCAAGGTCAATAGCATTGCAAATAGCAGTGATAATGTGAATTGCAGCGGCTAAGCGCCTTCCTGCACGTAGCCCAGATGAATATACCCAAAGTGGCAGGTAGGGCCAGCCCTGATATTTGCACCGTTTGTCTCCACCACGCGTTGGACGCGTCCTCAGGCAGGAGCACGTGATGAAAGCCTGGTTGAAACTTAAGTTGATAGTCCAAGGGAGTTGTAATCGATGTAAATATATATATAGAAAAGAAAGTCCCCAGATCCACAGTTGTGTTAGAAGTAAACCATGACTAAAGCACAGAGCTTAGAGGGGTCCCGGTGGTGACACGAAGAGCCGCACAGCAGACCGTATCTTTCTTTACCCGGGCGCCGTAGCGATGCTCAGAACGACATCGTTGCCCCAGACCTCGTCGGCGAGACTAACGGGCTCTAGCACGAACTAGCAGGAAGAGAACACCCAGGTCAACTTCTTCGAGACTTTGGTTTATCAGATTGGACTGGCACGTTTTCCCCAGTTCTCCACCTCCGCAACTTCGCGACGCCGCGACTCTGCTAAGCGCAGATAACCCACCTGGGCATCGTCTCTCAGCCTCTGTCACAGGCGAGAACTCGCCGCCACAACGATTGCTCAGATCCGGCGGAACGTGAACGTGTCCTGCCTTTGCTTTTTCCATCCCGCTTTCTGCCTGGCAGAGACCGCTTTCTCGTTTGTCGCAACCGCTCCTTTAAAGCCGATGCACCCGGCTGATGCACCTCATCTTCAGCGTTGATGTCGCGGGGTTAGTCCCGTCTCATCGTCCTACCACCGGGCGTCAGACCTGACTGACATCGAACGTTCCTGAGACTCGCTGTCACTCTGTCACTCGGGGGAGAAGTGACGTGACAGTTTCTGCCTATCCCAGACAGTAAGTATCAAGATCTCACTTATCCTGCCCTTCCGCCCCATGAATATATCTCACATAACTTTTACCTTCTTCCGCCGATGCTCTCGTCGTTCTTCACTCAGTCGATTAACATTAGAACGGACAGTTCTCGAGTCTAGCCCAAGTCTGAGGCGCTGTGACTATCACTGGGTTTTCCATCAGAGTTTTCCATTCCGCCATAGACAGATTTTCATACTGGATTTTCTCTTCGTTGCCTCTAGACCCAGGGACAATCCGTCCTCTTCTCACACTATCCAACTTGCTCATACTCGAGTCGAAGCAAACATTGCGCATGCCATTTACCTGGATACCAGGATCATCGAATCAGATTCTCTCCATATTGACTCTAGCAGTTCTCTCCTCTGTCTGCAACCATGGAGGATCAAGTCAAAGATCTGCTGGAGGATCTGGACCTGCAGACTCTTATTCATGAGGACCTTCAGGAGAACCGACCTGATGACAGTTTTGCCATAGCTGAGGCTGCAGACAAGATCAAAGATCTTGAATCCCAAGTTGCTCGCCTACTGGGCCGGGAAGCTCCGGCTCCAGCTCCAGCTCCAGCTCCAGCTCCAACTCCAACTCCACAGACTGCCCCGGTGTCCAGAGTTGATACCCCAGCTACACCTGCAGCTGCGGCCACTCCAAGTATTTCTCGCCACTCGTCCTCCACTGCCAGTGGACACAAGCGTCCTTCCTACAATCTGCCTGCTTCCCCAATAAGACCCATCTCACAAGGGCGAGGCCAGGATCCTTTGTCTGCTCCACACTGGCCTTCCTCTGCCCCTTCTCCCTTTGGCGCTGCATCCAATCGGCCTCAGCTTCCTCCATCTAATCACTTGCCTGCGCCTCGAAAGCGACCTCGGCAGGACTCATTCGGCTCGTTGGCTGCTGCACAGACACCGAAACGGGCGGTTCTGGACAACAGCAGATCTCGAATGGCTAAAATCGATGAAAGCTTGGAGACGCAACTGGCACAGAACCGTGAAATTTATGAAGATTTGCTAGGAGACGACAATGTGCAGTTCATGGTCGATACAGAGCACATCTCGCCGGAGGAGGCTCGCGAAAAGATCAAAAAGGACCGAGCAGAAAGCGAGCGAGAAATCAGACTGCAGTTCCAGCTGGAACGGGATGGGGAACTTGCTCGCTTATTGCAGGCACAGTCCGAGTCGAGTGATGATGAGAGTGACTTTGACCGACGCCCGACAATTAGTCCGCTGGGCCATCTCTCTCCATCGTCGACATTCAGTCCCGGTCGAACTTTGCCACAGCCAATGTACAATCTCCCCGACCGAACCCATCTCAATCCTTTCTCAAATGGCTCTTCGAACTTGTTGAATCGTAACGAGCGCAACAGGTTCGACTTTTCTTCTAATCCTCCCATGCCGATGTCATCGAGGGGCCCCGGCCTTCCTATGCCGACACCATGGGGCCCGTCTGATATGCCGAAAAATGACTTCGATGATGATCTTCAAGAAATCTCTCCTGCCTATTTCCACTCCCGGGTTGGAGAACCTCGATTTGGTCCTCCGCCCATGCCTGGCACGTCTCTTGTCCGACCTCTGGCTATGCCTGGCAGAACTCTTCCGTGGATGCCTGAGCCTGATCCTCGCATACGTGATATATACATGCGCGACCCATACATGCGCGACCCATACATGCGCGATCCAAATGCCATAGGGAAAGCTATGGAGCTAGTCCGCGACCAGGCGTACCTCGATATGGACGACGAAGACTTTGTGTACTTCTCCCTCAATCAAAACACGCTCTGGCCATACACTAACGTTGATTCTTCTAGTGCTTATGAGGAAGCTGATTTCCCTCAAGACATCAAGAACCTTATCACCGGCATCAAGGACATCCGTGATGCCACCAAGGCGGACAAGGATGACACACCAAGCGGACTTAAGGTGACATTGATGAAGCACCAAAAGATAGGGCTGGCTTGGATGAAGGCCAAAGAGGAGAGCAGTCACAAAGGAGGTATTCTCGCGGACGACATGGGCCTGGGAAAAACAATTCAGGCCATCGCTCTCATGGTCTCTCGTCCACCCACAGACCCTGAGCGACATCCTGTTCTCATCATTTGCCCTAAAGCTCTCATGGACCAGTGGCGGTTAGAGATTCAACGCCACGTCCAGCCGGGCAACGACCAATTGTCCGTGTTCATTTTCCACGACAAACAGCGGAATACTCCATGGAGAGTACTCAGGAACCAAGACGTCATTATCACGACGTTCGGTACGCTTACTGCTAATTTCAAGCTGCTGCTCCAAGCGGAGAAACTTGAGCGCGAGGGAAGAGATGCGAGCGTCGTGAAGAGAATTCAAGAACAGGCCGTTCTCTACCTTCCAACCAGCAAATTCCATCGAGTCATCGTAGACGAGGCTCAGAACATCAAGAATCCCTTGGCAAAATCGACAAAGGCTTGCTCCCGCATTAATGCCACCTATCGCTGGTGCTTGACCGGAACACCTATGATGAACCGACTTGAGGATTTCCAGTCTCTACTGGGATATCTCCGGATCAGGCCTTACAACAACAAGGAAAAGTTCAAGAATGTGAGTTGCCTATGCATCTTTCAACGTTCTTCGATGCTGACTTACTGGATTAGACTTTCGTTCGACCGATTAAATCGGGAGGAGGCAGCGGTGAACAGGCGATGGCCCAGCTTCGCGTCCTCGTCAAGTCCATCTGTCTTCGTCGCACAAAGGAATCCAAGATTGACGGCGAACCGATTCTCCAACTACCGCCAAAGGTTATCGAACAGGTGCATGTTGTGTTCAGTGAACATGAGCAAGAGATGTACTCGACTCTCGATGCCAACACGCAGCACCAAGTCACCAGATACCTCAATGCCGGTACCTTGGGTCGGAACTACAGCCATGTCTTGGTCCTTCTTCTGCGTCTGCGACAAGCGTGCTGCCATCCTCATCTCATGCAGGGATACAATGCCGAACCCGCTACGACTGTCTCAGGTGTGGACCTGGTCGCCAACGCAAAGCTGCTGACCGATGCCGTGGTGAACCGTATCAAGAACAATGAAGACGAGGACGATGGCACCTGTCCGATTTGTATGGATATTGTCGACAACGCCGTCATCTACATTCCCTGTGGTCACTCCGTGTGCTCTGAATGTTTTGCCCGCATCGCCGATCCCACAGTTCTGGCCCGTGACGATACCTCCGGCATGATCAAGTGCCAGAACTGCCGTGGCCCAGTCGACCCTGCTAAGATCACCGATGCGAACTCATTCAAAAAAGCTCATGACACAGAGGCAGGGCCACCCGATGCTGCTGCAGCTGCTGCAGAAGAGACAGAGCAGTCCTCCAATTCAGATTCCGAGGACTACGACTCCGACACCTCAACCGACGGAACCGCCCGGAGACCCAAGAAGTTGTCGCTGGCCGAGCTTCGCCGCGCAGCCCAAAGGAACAAGCACGAGAAAAAGAAATATCTCCGCCGCCTGGAAAAGACCTGGGTCCCCAGCGCCAAAATCGACAAGGCCACCGAGATCCTGCAAGCCAACGAAGACAGCGGCCGCGGCGAGAAGACGATCGTTTTCAGCCAGTTCACCTCACTTCTGGATCTGCTGGAAGTGCCCATCAACCGGCGTGGCTGGAAGTACGTGCGTTTCGACGGCTCCATGAACATCGTCGACCGCAACGCCTCCGTGGCTGCCTTTACCGACGACCCGGACGTCAGGATCATGCTTGTTTCCCTCAAGGCCGGTAACGCAGGCCTGAACCTGGTCGCCGCCTCGCATGTTATCCTGTTCGACCCGTTCTGGAACCCCTATGTCGAGGATCAGGCTATTGATCGTGCTCATCGTATCGGTCAGAGGAAAGAGGTTTTCGTGCACAGGCTGCTGATTGAGGGTACTGTCGAGGACAGGATCGTCGAGCTTCAGAATAAGAAGCGCGAGCTGATTGGCGGTGCTCTCGATGAGGGTGGCACGTTCAATGTGTCCCGCCTGGATACTCGGGAGCTGGCCTATCTCTTCGTAAGTGTTTTTCTCCGTCTCTATACTGTCTTTGTTGATGTCAAGCTAATCTCTTTGTCTAGGGCGTGCGTCATGACTGAGCTAGAGATGGTCAATTGATCATCCTTCAGTGGAAATCCGGGCCTGGTGCTTTACTTTTGCGCATGTAGGTGGTTTGGGGGGTGTGATGATTGCTCTTTTTGGCTTCTTTGCACGACACATTTTCGCCGTCGTTTCCAAAGACTTTGCTATTTTCTTCCACTTATACCCTTGCGATCCTACAATTCATGAAATTCTTTTTTAATCTTCTTACGGTAGATGTAGAGATTGGATATTCATGGAAGTCAATATTAAGTCACTCGAGGCCTTATGTCATGAGAACGGAAAGAAATTCTTTTAGATCCTGTTGAAAGAGAACTTGCTTTTTTTTTATGCAGCGTGCTCATTTCGGGGAGAAAAAAAAAAGCATTGGGATGGTAAGGGTCTAAGCTACTAAGGTTGGGGGGAAACAAAAAAGAAATGCATAATCGTGCCGTCCCTTTCTTCAAACCGCCATTGCCCCAACCGCTTTCGTTGTATCGTGATTCTGGGAATGGATTTTGTTTTTGCGGGGCAAAGTCAAAAACATTCGGTCATGGAATATACCGTCACCTCCGAGGGTCGAAGATCGCGCCAAGGAGGGAGGGCTAGAAGAGTCGTGGGCCCGTGAGTTGGATGCACCGGTTTACAGGTCGGCGTCGTCCTCGTCGGGCAGGGGCTGAGAAACGGCAGCCTCCATCTCCTTGCGGTACTCCTCCATCTGGGCGTGGTCGACCTGGACCTCGGGGGGAGCGAGGGCGGGGGCGGCGACGAACTCCTGTAGGACGGGTCAGTACTGTTGGGAAAGACAAAGGGTTTGGAGGGTGTACGCACCAGAGCAGGGTTGCCAACCAGCTTGCGGGCGAGCCACAGGAAGGGCTTCTCGAAGTTGTAGTTGGACTTGGCGGAGATGTCGTAGTACTGGAGGTTCTTCTTACGATGGAAGGTGATGGTCTTGGCCTTGACCTTGCGCTCCTTCACATCAACCTTGTTACCGCACAGCACGATGGGGATGTTCTCGCAGACACGGACGAGGTCACCTGGATCGGATTAGCCGCGTAAAATAGATGCATTCGTGGGGCAACTTACGGTGCCAGTTGGGAACGTTCTTGTAGGTGATACGGGAGGTGACATCGAACATGATGATACCGGCCTGGCCGTTGATATAGTAGCCATCACGGAGGCCACCGAACTTCTCCTGGCCGGCGGTATCCCAGACATCAAACTGGATGTCGCCCAGGTTCTATCGCTTCGAGTTAGTCGACCGAGGAATTCGGAGCGGGGTTCGGCGGGGCATAGCATACGGTGGTGAACTTCAGCGGGTGAACCTCGACACCAAGGGTGGCAATGTACTTCTTCTCGAATTCACCAGTCAGGTGGCGCTTGACGAAGGTGGTCTATCGGATTGGGCGCGTTAGCGATGGCCTTGCGATGACCAGGCGACAGGTTGGGCAGATATTTTCATTTTGGTCGACAATCGCGGGGCAAGGGGGTCATCATAGCAACGAGTATGACAGGGCCACCACCGGCTGTCGATGACTGTTGCCAGCAAGAAGATGCCCATCCTGCCCAGCAATCGACAACAACGAAGTCGGAAATCGAGCTTACCTTGCCAGTACCGCCGTCACCGACCAAGACGAGCTTGAAGGTAGGTGGGACCTGAGCAGCCATGGCGGATATCAAAGACGAAGTTTGGAAATTAGATTAGGGATCGCGCGCTGAAATTTCAGCGGATGCGGTTTTTTTTTTTGGAGATGGGTGGAGGTGGAGAGATGGTAGATGCGGTGAAGAGGGGGGAAAGAAGGGAAGGGAGTCTGAATAATGTCGTTTGGAATTTTTGGCCCGGTCGCGGGCGGGTCACGTGTCTGTGTGTCTGATCGGCCTGACGTAGTGTAAATACCTTCTTTTTTCTACTGTTCTATTCTACTGCGAATAACATCACGTTTCTTCGATCAAAAGAGTTCGGTCAAAGTGACTTGGTTTCCTTTTTTTTAAAAAAAAAATCCATTTAGGAATTACTCCCAGGTTCTCAAAGCCATGGACTCATGATTCATGAACGAAGCGCGTCATTGTACAAGATGAACGGCTGTTCGCCCGGGGTTCGCCCGGTAGCCGCGGCAACAGCAGGCTGATCAGCTCTTTTACAGCGGCACTAGATGACACCCCAAAAGCCCCCGGCCTCCCCAGTTACGCCGTGGGGTGAGCTGTAGATCCAACTCCGTGGTGCCCGATCCACCCTCGTTTTTCCGTGCCACCTTGACCGACAAAGGACGCTAGATTGAAAGTCAGCTTGACTGTCGAATGCAGAAACCAGAAATTTGTGAGCATACCCCTTCGTTTTGTTGTACCGTCTCGGCGACCTTCGAAAGTCGCTCGTGGTTCAACCAGTGCACGCTGCCAAAGCCTCGAATTGAATCCCCCGTCTTCAGACCTGCCTGGTGTGCTGGACTCCCTGGCTCCACGCTGTTCACGCGAGCAAATGGTGTCCCGAGCGTGCCCGCATCCGCAATACTATTATCCGTGGCCGAGGATGGCACACCGGTACCATTTGTGGTGGCGCCTGGCGCGTTCTGTAGCCGGGCAAAGTGATCGTGTAGACCCTTCTCGAGATGCGTCATGACCTGCTTATGGTCATTCCTAAGGCGGATGATTCGTACTCGCGTTGTTCGAACTAGGCATTGGTCTCAGCGCATTGTAGTCAGTGGCCCGAAGCCCGGTCGTAGCGTACCTTGAGCGATGTCGATGTCGTCGCGTGGGAAGCCGTCAAAGGTGGTAAGGCTTGAGTTCATGGTCACTCCATGCTAGCAGAGTTGACTCATCAGCGAAAATGTTCTTCAGGTGGCACAAGGCAACTCACCGAGTTGAGGACGCTGCTCAGTGCGGACAGCTCCGCCTCGATCCGTTCTTTCTCCTGCATGAGCTCGGGCATCGACAGCTTCGACACATCGCGGGGAGCAGCCCCGGATGAGGGACCGGAGGCGACAGTTGGGGCGTGAATGTCGTCCATTGGGATGCCCATAGTAGAAGGTGGGGAAGATCAAAGCATCACCGGCGTCAGGGCGGTGGGTCTCGTCTTTATATAAGCGCGCGCGGTAGTTATCCCGGGAGCGTATAACTATACTATATACTTGAATCTATCTATTACTTGGTATTTCAAGGAAACGAAATGGATAGGAATAGCCGCTACATCCTTGAGGTCTTGGGCCTGTGGGATTTCAATCCCACCTGTTGAGCTGCCTCACGTCATGACGTACATGGATCAGATTGCAATTGTCGGTCCCTTAGCGAAATCTACAGCTGCCTGGAGCCGATGCCGTTGTTACCATGTCGATCATGCTGGCTCTCCCGTCTCTCCTGGGGCCATGCGATAGAATCGCATTCCAAGCACTCCAGAATTCAGAGAGGCAAGTGTCCCGTTTGCGCGCGCCGCCTTCCCGCGCAGCGTCAATCGCGACTGCCGAACCATGAAGCAGAACCCGGCTTCGGGTGCTGCTGCTTCTGGGATGATACCGTCGATTCAGACTTGTCAGTGCTCTTCATGACACCAGAACTTGTGCCCCGACGTCAAACCAGCGGGGCGTGCGGCTTTGTGGGATGATGGAGTGCAAAGACGACGGAACGGGGAAGTTCATACAACCGCTGAACGAGACTGGAGAGGACCCGGAACCCGCAGACAAGGCGAGCCCAGCGCAAAGAGCCTCTACTATTTATCCATTCAAGAAATGGATGGATAGTTTTCGAACTCGGAGACGGATGCCGCCAACGATTCCCGAACGATACGTCGAGGGCTGGTCGGAGTCTTCGACAACTGACTTTCCGAAGTTGACTCCGCTCCCCCGTCGTGGTTCAATCCAAGATCAGTTTTGGGAGAGATCTTCCGGGCGCTCATCGCAGCTGGGAACTGTGAAAACGGCCACCATGAGTATTGCGAGCCAGAGCGTGGCCAGGTCGAGAGGGACCACGCAGAGCACGACGACTCAGAGTGCTGTCTCGGACATGCGAATCTCGGCTGACAGCTCTCGACCGATCTTGAGCAACTGTGTTGATGAAGCTGCAGAGCTACGAGCGACGAAAAGACGTCAGGTGTTAAGGGAGTTGCTTGCGACCGAGGCTGATTATGTCCAAGGATTGAAAGCTCTCACTGGGGTAAGTTTGATGTCTTCATTTTCCTTCAAGGGTCTGTATTGATCTATGTGATTCACAGATACTATCTATGTTCAACACCAGACCCCAGATATACCACAACATCCAGCGGATTCGTGAGATTCATGAACATTTCCTGATCCAGCTTCAAACGTCGTCGCCCATGTCAGCTTTGCCACACGAAGACGCAGCCTCTGAATTCGTCTCACGTGGTCTTTCGAAGCGCTTGGGCACTCTCGATCTGCCGGGATTAAAGGGGCTGCACCCCAGATCACTGAGGACTCGAAGTCTGAAAGCATCGATCAGCCAGCGATACAAGGCTCTGGCAGCCGAGTCGCTGGAAGGTCTCGAGGTTGCCCGTGAAATCGAGAAGCTGGTAGGGTCACTGGTTTATTGCATTGACGCGAAATCTAACCATTATGGGACAGTCCGCATCCTTTTCTGCATACGAAGGGTTTTGCTCCAACTATGAGCTCCTCTCACAAGACGTGGCCCTCTTACGTCGCTCAATCCCGAACTGGGCGGCATACGATCAGGGCATTGAAGCATTGTCCAAGTCGGTCACTTCTATGGCGAGTCGAAAACACGAAGAGAATAGATCCATGAACTTGAGTGATTTGATGATCAAGGTCAGTCTGACCAATGCTTGAGACCAGATCAGGACGTACTGACTGATGGCCCAGCCTATTCAACGTCTGTGCAAATATCCGCTCCTTCTTCAAGATCTCCTGCGACATACTCCTGTCAGCGACTGTCCCTGTTCTCATGATGGAATACGGCAAATCCTAGACAGTCTCCGCATTATGGTGGCCAGGATCAACTCTGCAACTGGTAATCCAGTCAACAAAGATCGCATTCAAAAGACCATTATTCTTCAAGGAAAGATTCATTTCTCCGAATCGGTACATTCTCAACCGTTTATCTATCGAGTGTTCTTATTGCTGATTTTGCTTGCGAACAGTTCATGCTTCAGGATATATACCAGGAACTTGGTCCATTGACCCTTTGTGGTGTTCTTCATCTTACATACCAGACGCCAGAAAACACGGTCGGAGACTTCATGGTCTGTGTCCTCTTCAGTTGCTATCTTGTTCTTGTCAAAGGATTTGAGGATTTTCGTCGCTTGGAAGCTGTCGCGTGTATTTATTTGGGTGACTTGAGGATGGACACCCCTCAAAACGGACAAGGTGAGTGAGGCTCGGCTCCTTTATTAGCAAGTGATCTGACCAGTCAGGGCTTTATTGCTACGGATGCCCATTCTCATGGAAGCTCCTCTTCCAAGACCAGGAAGATAGACACGAATTCGTGCTCAGTGCATCCTCTGCGACGGAAGAGAAACATTGGAAAACGGAGATCTTAAAATGCTCTGCATCATTAGCCGAGATGGCCAACCCAATGCCCGCAATGGATCCCAGGAAGTATTCCTTTGTGAATATGGTGCTACTACCCCTCAACCGCGTACGATTTACGGTGGCCTCCCTCGCCCGACGATCCTCGATGGATTCCCTGTCGATCTCACGAAAGACCAATGTTCAGCATGTAATCATCAAGAAGACACATTGTCCGCACACGTTTGAGGAAGCGGCGAGCCCACGGGGCGGCGAGGGAGAGATTGAACGGCCAAAGACACCGGTTGTGCGCGGTGCACTGACTCTGGTTGCGAGGAGAATTGATCGAATTCGACTGGAGCGACTGATCGCGGATGTTTACACACGAGACGTGCTTCCCCTCCCGGGCATGGTGCTTGGCCGAGGGGATATCTTTCGGCGGGGCTCGATCATGAGACGCCTCAGCCTCCACGCTGGTTTCAGCAGACGATCTAGCTCTGTCAGCACCGGTCATTCCGGAGCCGCGGTCAACGATGCTCGATCTGTCGAGGAGTATAGCGGTGAGGAGAAAGAGTTGTTAGCGAGCCACGATGGGTTCATTGAGCAGCAACGCTCGCCGGACACAGAGTGTGAGTCGCCCAGGACACCCACATCCACTATAGGGCGCTCAAGAACTCTCCGCTTCCGAACATCCAGGAAGTCCGTCGGCTCTGCCTCTTCGCCGCGCAACAAGAAGTGCCCAAGCCAGGACAGCGCGCCCGAGTCTCCGTCGCGGAAGAAGTGGATGTCGCCAATCTCCCTGTTCAATGTGCTTGCATCGAAGAACTTGATACATCCTCGGCCAGCGGGACCAGGGACAGGGTACTAAAGGTGGAGATCATCATCAGCTGCGGCCGACGTAGGTGGGGTGGAAACAGGCAAAGGAAGCATTGTTATTAGCTTGGCGAAACGTAATGGCTGCTTGGAAATGAAAGCAATTGACTTCATTGCACCGCTCAAGCTCCGCGAGGGCCCACCCCTAGCAACCAGATGACGTCGGAAAGGAGAAGGAAAGGGAAGCTTTCCATGACACACGACCATTTGCTGTCCCTAACCGGCCGTGACGTCACTGATCATCATCCCACCTTTAAAACTCCCCTCAGCTCTTTTTTCTTTCTTTCAAACCACCGAATCACTTCTTAATCATATTCAAAATGCCTCGCGCCAACGATACCACCTCCAAGATATTCTACAAGGGCAAGTCTGATGACTTTGTTGTCTTCGTCGACGACTTTGAAATCCTGAAGAAGTGGAAGAACGACCGCAGCATCCCCCTCTCCGATGTTTTGAACGGCTGGAAGATTTTCATTACCCACTCGTAAGTCTCGATCAATCCTGCTATATATGCCCTTTCCTTTCTAACAGTGTATTAGCCACGGCGCTCAGGGTGTCCTGGACACTGCCAGCAAGGCCGCTCTGGAGAACGAGTTCGGCACCACCAACGAGGACGAATGCATGGTCAAGATCCTTGAACGCGGCGAGTACCAGACCAACACTGTTCGTCTTTCCCAATGCCATCCTCCTGAATAATGCTGACAAAAATGTACAGACCCGCGAGCGCGAGGGCAACAAGAACGAATCCAAGGGCTCCTTGGGCATCGGCCGGTAAATTCGATCTATTCAGAGATGACGATAGATACCGGGCAGCCCCGGCTGCCTTGATCGAATCCGTCCTCCATTTCCCACCAAGTTAGCCATTCCTCGGTCTTTCTTCTACCACGTCGGCGTTGCGGCACCATCTCGCTTGCATTGACCCTTGAGCATTGTTGACCGGCTGGCGAGTCTGGAAGAGGTTATGATCTTGGATATCTATTTTTTCTGGGGTCGTGTTGCATAAGCTGTGGACAGGCTTCTTTACCTGATATCATGAGATAATGAGAAAGACGGGGAACTCGTCGAACAAATACCATGTTGATTGAAATCCCATCTTAAGATCTAGTAAACATGATTACGGCAGTCGGTAGAAGCGATACGGCCACCTTTACTGATTATTTCAACCATTGATTAAGTATGCGACTTAGTGATTAGCATAGAGATAGTTGATTCCCTTTAGGAAGTATCCTACCATCTCTACAAAAGAGACCCAGAAGGACATTTGTGAAGACATGTAAAAAGCAGCCTGAGAGACATCTAGTCTTGGAAAGCTTTTTAATTGATTTTCTAGGCTTCCATCAGTAAGGCGTAAAAATAAATTCTAGTCTAATATCCTTAAATTTCATGATAATATAGCCATATGTAAAAAGCTAGAGCTAGGTTTCACCCTACGGCATTGAGAAAAGCATCGATATAGCTAGCAAGCTTCATGCCGGATGTCGGATTTAATTCCACAGGAGTCATTATCCAAGTCATGATCCAAGAGGTCATTCGGGCCATGATTCGGGATTTGGTTCAAGTTGTGATTAGAGGCGATAATCTGAGCCTCCCTCCTCTCCTTCACCCACTGACCCAACTCAGCCCAAATCGCCTTCTTCTGCTCAAACGTCAGGTTTGTAGACAATCCACTGGTCGTCGTGGCGACAAAGACCGGCGTCCCGTCCCAGCCTGGATCGCTTGGATCTCGCCCCATGTTGAAGAAGGATTCCTGCCACCCATGTTTGAAGTCTTCTTTCCGCAACGGCCGGCCGCGCTTCACCCGGAATACGGCTTCCCAGATCCCCTTTCCGACCAGGCATACTGCCTGCGGTTTCTTTTCTCTAATCTTAGCTTCTAAGATCGGTACACCGTCGAGCATTTCCTGTTTGCTGAGCATGCTCGCATCACGGGTGGGCCGTTCCACGATATTTGTGTTTCCAATATTGTATAGTTCCGGCAGTTTGTAGGTATCTGATGGAGGATGTAGTTGTTCCGTAATTCCGGACGAGTGGAGCAGCTTCCAGAATTGGTTCGTTGGGTGTGCGTATGCATACCCCGTTACCCCGGTCATGATTCCCGGGTTTACGCCCACTAGGAGGAGGATCAGACCGTGAGGGATTGTGTCGCGCAGACAACTCGCAGGTGGTATGCTTGGAGGTGATGCATATCGGCTGCGTGACGCTCGTGGGGTTTTGAGGTTGTGGTTCGTCGTCGATGTCGATGTAGTCTGCACGAGTGCTGTGGCTGAGCTCCTCGTTGTTCGCCTGGGGCTTCTTCTAGGACCGGGCGCTTTATCGCCAGTGATCTCATCGAGTTCATTCGAAAGCTCTTCCTTCAAAAGCTCTTCCTTCACTCCGCGTGGAGAAGGTTCCGGCTTGGATGGATGCGTTGTCTCAGTGGCAGCATTGCCTGTGTGAGCAAACCGATGGATTTTCAAGGTCCCATTAAAGCTGGCTAGTTTTTCCACCGGCATGGGCTCCATGGGCTCTGGCTTCACACCGACGGTGCCCTCGGCTTCAAAGGTATGCATGCTTCTCCAAGGACTGCTCAAAGGTCGTACTAGTCAGTCAATTTCATTAGACTTGCCATAACCTTTTATTGCATTTGAGGACACCAATAGATGCTGGCAAAGTTCTCACCCGAAGCGTAGAGGTGTAAAGCTGACGAAAGGAAATCCATTTTTCTGGTTCTCTCTCCATCGGTCACGTGGGTCGTATTTTGGCCTCGCTGGTGAGGCATCATTCCAAAGTCGAGGGTGAACTTCACGTTCCTGTGGAAAAGTAGGTGAGCAGCGTCCAGCGACTGTCAGCTGAGTGAGGACCAGCGGCTAATATCTTGTTTTATGGTAGACAGGTAAAGACGATGTGATGAGGCCAAGGCTATTGGCGCTCGATGTCCACGGGTACGGGCCGTCTGCAGGGGAGGGAGATAATGCAAGAGGCCGTTTGTTCTTTGTCTGCCCGGGCACATTTGGAAAGACATTTGAGGATATGTCTAGAAAAAGGAATTTAAAGTAACTAGGTACGGAGAAATATGTCTAGAAAGAATAACATGACAATGTGCTTAGGCGCTCTGAGACCGGTTGGGAGTCTAGAAGAAAAATGGCGGAGCCGATGCGAGAGCAAGATCCAGAGCAAGAATTCCAAGTGCGTTTAGGCAAGGCATCGACAGGACGCTCTATTAATAAGGTTCATTCAATCATGGTCGGGTATTATGTTCTACTATATACAAGATCTGCGTCCGATACACTCAATGCACCAGACCGAACAAGAAGGTTATGCTTTCAGCACCCTGGATCTCTTGGGTAACGTCCAAGGCTCCGGACATACAACCTGGAAATCGTATTAGCGAAATTCAAGCTTTTGACAAATGTCTTCCAACATACCTCGCCTTCGCTATAGGCCCAAAAGTATACCCCAATACCAACAAGGTAGTATATCGCAGGGTCTGTACCCTGATAGAGCAGGGCCGCAAGTAAAGCGCTGAGTGGGTATACGATGAGTCTGATTTCGATGCTGCGATGTGGCAACGATCCTGCGAGAGGCTTTAATGGCCATTCCCAGGCTAGACCGATGAGACCCATTATTAAGTTGAGGATTTGGAGGACGGGTACTGGGTCGACGGCAGCGTCTAGGTTCTTGGAGACGAAATCCCAGAAGACTTTGGGCCAGATGAAGCCTTCGATTGCACTTGCGATTTGGTCTGTAGCGAATTGTTAGCGCTTGGCCGTCGGCATCGGATCTGGGGTGCATACACGCCGAGGCAGTGAGGATGATCAACCGTCCCCAGTGGTTCTTTATGAGTCTGCCCATTTTGCCGGATCACGTTGTATAGTGTGCCGTATTCCGTGGGATCTTTTTTTCCAGCAAAATACCCAAAGGCTTGACACGGCACGGCAGTCGCTTGGCGCAAAATCGACACTGCTGAAGCTCAACGCAGAGGTCGCAACTTGCGCGGGTATATGATAGATAGACTCTGAAGAGCAAGCTGGTGTCAGAATTTGCGACCGGGGTCCATAAAGATTTAGATGTTCATGAGGAGTTCAATCAGTCCGTGAGAGAATGCGCGAAAATGCTCGCACTGAGGGGTATGCCGAGCGGATGGCCTTATCGCGATGGCATGATTGAATCGATCCGGGAAAGAAGCTGGATACGAATGGCATGCTGCAAGCGGGGGTTTCTACACATTCTATACTTAGACCGGAAGCCCAGGCAACTCGCGACGAGAATGGGACGCTTGGGCGCCAAAATGGTGATCGATGCACAATCTCGAGAGAGTGCTCATCGTGGCACGGATGCATTCGAGCGTGAGCCAATGAATAACCCTGTTGAGTCCGAGTCCCACGCATCTAGTTTTCTTCAGTGGTCCTCGCTGCGGTGTGATTGGGGGAGGATGGATGTGACGGAGCGGAGCGTGATGAGGGTGTAGACAAATCAGAGACCGCAGCGCCGTGCCCTTGGCGTGATGAGATGCAGCTCGTGGCACGCGCTTTCAGGGCTCGTTCTTCTCGGGCTGCAGTTTCACCCACATTTCAATTGTATCTCGACACTGTTGGTTGTTCTGCGACTTTCCATCATTGTAGCAGAGACATGGTGATGTTTCCAATTCATCGGATCAGATGATCAGATGATCTGCCCAGCCTTGATCGTTGCTGTTAGACCCGTTCCATTTTTCCCCTGCACAGTATCTGCTGGGAGCTGTGATCGCTGTGATAGATGTGATTTACAGTGTCGAGTGGACCATGATATACTGAAGGGAGGGGTAACGAGAGATAGCGGCACGAATCATAGCAAACGGAGCCATTTCAGAGCTTCGATTAGTCGGAAGTACATGTAGGATCTGTAAACCGAATGACAGGGCTTCACCGACTCTGGGAGTTCCCGTGTGATGAACAACGAGCGCTTGCAGAATGCAGGTCATTGGCCCTAGAGTAACGTTCTGCATTGGCTTCAGTTGGCGCTGGCCACTCACCAGCCTCCTCTTTATCCTCTTTTGGAGTACTCTCCCCATTATTTTCCAGAAAGAGGCCATTCAGGTCTCTTGCTAGCCCCCGAAGGCCCAAAGGGGCCGTATATAGGCTCCATACAAGCACGGTTCCTGATTCTGTCCTTGGATTCGTTTCCTCGGTGGCATCATAGGACGATCAGAATCGAGCTGCATTAAGCAGAAACTGTGTCAACCCGGAGATCCACGACCGGGCTGCCATGTGCTGCTGTCCAGACCAGCCCAAACGCCAAGGCGATCGTGCGAAAGCAGCATGAGTCGAAAGGTGGTAAGATTTGACGAGAACTTGGATACCACGGCGTAGAAACTCCAGCCCCCAGACTTGGAAGGTCTCTAGCTTAGGGGGCGACGCCTATCACATCACAGAAGCGGCCATTGCCATCGAAAACGAAAGCACAGACGTAGAGCATTGGATGAGAGCCCACTCGGTTCGTTCTCGTTGCCGTGGCTGGAGCGATGTAATTATAGATCGGACGCCCCTCACCCCTGCAGGTAAAACCACAACCCTGGGATTCCCAACCTCCATTCCACCTCCGTTCCACCTCCGTTCAACTCACTGTCGACCATGATCGCAATGACTTGAGCATTCGACGTCTCAAGTATTAGCCCCTGTAGCGTCTAGCATCTCCGCGACTCTCTAGAGAACGGCTAGCGGGTTGTTTCGCGAAGCGCACCCACAAAACGCACCAGGAAACAGGGCTCTTGCGACAAACAATCTCGAGCTCTAGCGGATCATTTCTTTGCCGCTACAGTATTCTGAGAACTGTTTCTTCGACAAGTCATTTGAAAGGACTCTCTTCTATCTTACCGATCGAGAGCCCTCTTTGTTCGGCCGGGGTGATTGTGACCTGGGACCAAGTTCATGGAGAAGCGAAGACGCAGACGAACTTCCATTTTCTCACGTCTCAAACCACTCAACCCCTGATTTAAACACGGGTTCAGGCCCTCGGACAAAAGACTGAGGTCTTAACCCAGAGCCTTCAGGTTGCTGGACAACCTACGTTGCTCGTCGCTCCTTTAATACCGTCGCTGGTCGACATCAAAATTCCACGCCAACATGGCCGTATCTAATGATTCTTGGCTCAGGAGAGCAGATCTAACCCCTTCCAAAATTCTATTTTATATTGTGTTCTGGGGGATACATTTTGGACTCTTCGGGGTCGGATGGTATGTGACAACCCCAGGAAGTCGATATACTCTCTAACATGAGGGATAGGTATGCGCAAGCATCCAACCAAAAACTTGCCGGCCTCAATGTACTCAAGTACTCCGTCTGGATCTCGAGAGGTGCAGGCCTTGTCCTCTCCGTCGATGCAACCGTTATTCTGCTGCCCATGTGCAGGAATGTCCTGCGGTGGCTCAGGCCGCAGATCAGATGGTTACCGCTTGATGAATCGGCGTGGTTCCATCGCCAGATTGCATACGCTCTGCTGGTCTTCACAGGGATTCACACTGCCGCTCACTACGTCAAGTATGTACAGCCTTGCGCAATCTCAGATTTGCCCGACTAATGAACGCCAGCTTCTACAACATCGAGAAAGATCAAATCCGTCCTGAGTTGGCTGTTCAGATCCATTTCACACGAGCCGCTGGTATCACAGGCCACGTCATGCTCTTGTGCATGATGTTGATGTATACCACTGCTCATCATCGTATTCGACAGCAGGCATACGAAACCTTCTGGTACACGCATCACCTCTTCATTCCGTTTACACTGGCCCTCTACACCCATGCCACCGGATGCTTCGTTCGAGACACTGCCGACCCCATATCACCATTCGCGGGCAAACAGTTCTGGGACCATTGTCTAGGGTATGAAGGCTGGAGATGGGAGCTTGTTGCAGCCTCTCTATATCTACTCGAGCGACTTTATCGCGAGATCCGATCCAGGCGGGAGACCATGGTTACCAAGGTCATCCGTCACCCATACGGTAGGTCAAATGGACCATGATTCGGTCTAAGCGACGTGCTAACAGTATCACATAGCTGCCATGGAGATTCAATTTCACAAGCCGAGTATGAAGTATAAAGCCGGACAATGGATCTTCCTCCAAGTCCCCGACGTTTCCAGCACACAATGGCATCCGTTCACCATCACCTCCTGTCCGTTCGACCCGTACATCAGTGTCCATGTTCGCCAAGTAGGCGACTTTACTCGAGCTCTTGGTGATGCCTTGGGATGCGGTCCTGCGCAAGCAAAGGACCTCGAAGGCCTCGACCCCTTAGGCATGTACGAAGTCGCACTTCAGAACGGACAGATGATGCCGAAGCTGCGCATCGATGGACCCTACGGTGCGCCCGCCGAAGACGTGTTCGAGAATGAAATTGCCGTCCTCATCGGAACCGGAATCGGCGTCACACCGTGGGCTTCGATCTTGAAAAATATCTGGCACCTGCGCTCCAACCCCAATCCCCCTCGCCGATTGAGACGTGTTGAATTCATCTGGATCTGCAAGGATACTTCTTCTTTTGAATGGTTTCAGGCACTTCTTTCATCTTTGGAAGCTCAGTCCGCCAACGCTGCCGCTTATGAGGGTAGCACTGAGTTCTTGCGTATCCATACCTACCTCACCCAACGCCTGGACGATGATACGGCCGCGAATATCTATCTCAACTCGGTTGGCCAGGCTCTGGATCCACTGACTGAACTGAAAAGTCAGACGAACTTTGGCCGTCCGGACTTTAAACGCCTGTTCACTGCCATGCGCATTGGTCTCCGTGACCAGACTTACATGAGAGGTCTACAGAGCGCATCAACGACGGAGATCGGTGTATACTTCTGTGGACCTAACACGGCAGCGAACGACATCAGCGACGCGGCCAAGTGCTCCTCTACGAATGATGTGAAGTTCAAGTTCTGGAAGGAGCACTTTTAGTTTTGCGTTTTTCTTTGACAGCGATACTTTTGATCGCATACGACTCGATGAATTATGAATTTCTGTGTTTTGTTCTTTTCCCTTTGGTGGAACTTATAGCGTTCTTGGGATGAGGTAGAAATACGAAGGACAGCTTCGTGTCCTGTACTATAGTTGATGACCGCGACATAGTGTTGAATTCTCAAATGATACCATTTCCTGCCGTGATGCAATTCGTACCTTTAAAGTATACATATAGTGTACAGAGATGAGCGAGTCCTGCCCAGCTTCCTCGACTGCTGCTATTCTCACCCTTCCAGGACTCGGGGGGAATCTTTGGATGCTTCAGAAGCAATACGCCGCTGAGCTAGAACGTCAAGAATATCGTTTTGAATGTTGAGATGGATCCGCAGTTGCTTCTCAATGAGGACGTTGTACAGATGACAAAGATCATCAAAACCAAAGCCGGCGTCCTTGTCCTTTACCCGCTTCCTGTTGGGGGACTTGGGGTGACGTTGGACCTGGTCATCTCGTAGATGCTCGAAGGCGAGCATGAGAAGCTCTTTGGACCAGGGACAGGCACGAATGGCTCGGTAAAGCACGGCCTTTGCAGCATTGATATCCCGAGTTTGATAGAGCTCAAAGAAGAGATAGAGCTTCCAGAGAGAAAGATTCGATCGCGCACAGTCGAAGTCGAAGCTGTGGTGTGTGTCCTTGTCACCCGGTTTGATTGAAGCCAAGGCCGAATGTTCGCCAATTGCCTTCTCAAACGCGGCTCGTGCAGAGTGGGCAGTACCGCCAGTGAAAACCGGACGGCAAAGTTCATTATAGATGGAGAAGAGATGGGTGGAAATCGGTGTGCGCTGAGAAGCGACGCCTCGTAGGCCAAAATCACCGTCCAGTCGATACTGACTGTCTGGATCGGTGCTTATGGTGAGATCACGAATGTCTCGGATCCGATCGAAAATCGGGAAGCGAGCTTCATTCCACATGAAGAGTGAGAGGAAGAGGGTGTTGTGCGGGAAAAGCGAGATGCTCTCTTTGAGAAGATTGTGGATTTGTACCGGCTTGAAATTCCCTTTCCGTTCAACATGGAAATAAATGAGTCTCGCTCTGGACTGATGAACCAACTCTGCGGTGAACGCTTTCATGATCTCCTCCTGCACAGGTAGATCCCTAAGCTTCAAAACTGCCGATGCATAGACATCAAGGGTAGCCTCAAAAGAGCCCTCCACGATATACAGAAGTAGAGCGAGACAGTCTGTGTACGAAGCATACACTTGAGACTTCCTGTAGGTCAGAGCCCTCTCTTGAGATTCGCGCAAAAGCTTTTGGACACGGAGCATGCTCGTGGCATTGAACTGGGCAGGATTAGAAGCTATCGAAAACGGAGCGAGATCGATTTTTTGTGACAAGATCGCTTGCAGGACATATGAAGCTCGTGCAAAGTCCCCACACTGGAGAAATTCCCATATCCACGAGTTCCAAAGAAGACCGCAGTCGATCTTGTCATAATCTTCGAAATCTCTGCTCATCGACAGAGCAGTGGACCATACATGATCTGCAGTTGATTGCGCCCCAGTACGAGACTGCATCAAAGCAAAGCAGTTGTACAGTCTCAAGTTCGAAGACCTTGTCTTCAGCAACCGCTTTGCGAATTTCTTGGCTGCTTCTCGGTCGCAGGCAAACTCTATTGCCAAGGCATATTCCGCCAGTTCATTGTCGGTCGGATGAATCTCTGCCAAAGTGCGCAGGGTCTGCCGCACCCAGCCAGGATCAATGACCGATGATTCGCTCGAAGTGCTAGTGGCCCATGCTTGAAGTGATGAGAACCATTTATCTGGTGCAGCGAACATAGTATCCGTCGTGTGGAGGAAATTGGGGACCGGGAAGGAAAAAGGCGATTTGGAGGTTTGAGAGTTATCCCCCTGGGAGGAGATGCAGGGAGACAGGTCATTTTGAGCATTGTCCACGAATTCATTTCGCAAGAAGTTATCTCCACTCCATAGCCGGGTTGTCAGGGCATTCTGAGGAACAGCCAAATGCGGCAAATGGCAGAAGTATAGGAAACTGTCAATAAGTTCATCTAAAGTGTTCACGTCCCAAAAGAACGGTAGAATATTCTGCAAATCCGAGAAAAGAACCACCGAGTACGGATCGTCCGCGCCTTTGAACTCGTCTATGCTCCGTGATGGCATTCGACTATCCTGAACTCGCTCCCTCTCAGCTTTAGCCCAGGATTTCAGAAGCTCTGTAGAGTCAAGTTCAGTCTCGTAGGCATGGATGGTTGGGTCGATATCAGAGCTTGCGGCATTTCGCCAGCCTGCTGCGCCGACTTCTCCGATTCTTGCCACTTCGGACTCCCAAAATTCGGCGAAGGAGGAAAGAGCGCTTTCTTGATCGTTACTCTCAGAAAGAGAAGACGGCCTAAAGCAGGTAAACTCCAGAACTGCCTGCCAGAGACCGACAGAGAGTTCAACATATCCTGCTTCCCGGAGAAAGAGGGTCAAGCGGAGAAACAGGTAACACTGAACTTGGATCTTGTGTGGGCTTGCTGCGCTAGATGCGTTGAGGCTCAAACACTCAAGGAAGACAGCCATGCATTGTTCAAAAGCAAAGTCATGGAAATCCGTCTGGCGGAAATCAAGGTATTTGACCCAGAGACTGATAAACGCTGGATTTTTCTTCAGCGCACCCTTCCACTCAGCCAGAAGCTTTTTGGCATCCCAGGATCTTGCACCTTCGTGCAACCGGCCCAGAAGAAGACGGTCTTTGTGAGGACTCTCCCCCACCCTTTTGAGACTTTTCTCATAAAGAGATAGCTTGACTTCAGCTAAGCTTTGTCGCTCAGCATAGGTGAATGAGCGAGACTCGCTCGAACCAAGAACCAGCGTATCCTGGTGGTCGATCAGCCTGAGCCATGCCGCAACATCCGTAGGATTGGAATCTATGGCGCGCGATAACTCGGCATTGCGAGTTTTTCTGTCCGCATCAATGTCTATTTGAATATCCTGTTCCATAGCTTTGGGATCAGGAACTGCTTCCAATTCCCTCGGAATGACATCTTCGTCCTTTGCTTTTCCGTGTATCGATCGGTAAACGTGACGCTCGTCGCCCGATTCATTGTGGTCGTCAGGATCGATTTGGGTCGCAGAATCGAATTCTATGAAGTCTTCCATATGCTCAGGAGCCGCATTGCTGCTATCATCCTGCCGTAGGCGAAACAGTCGTGTTGGCTGTGTGGAAATCCTGGACATAAGCCTGGTTGATTTGGCCCTGGCCCCGTCCGCGAGCCCTTGCTCCCTGGTGCGCAAAATCAAACTATCGGTATCCCGGTGTTCACGATCGATAAAATATCTTGTGTCAATACCAACCACCCGTCCACTACCAGCCCGGCGAAACGTGGAGACGGCATAACGGTGTGTGGCGCCGTAGGTTAAGTTGTGCCGATCGCCTCTCCGGTCAACGATAAAGAGATCAGGTTCACCATTGCCCCGCTGGTTTTGGATCTCACTCGCGCCAGCTGGGGGACTAATTCCATCTTTTATTTGGCTATTGTTGCTTCGCAATTCGCGGTGGTCGCGCGATTGTTGCCGTTCTCTTGATCTGCGACGACCTCGAGAGTGACTGCGACGCCGTCGCTCTTCGCGTGGATATTGGACTGAGGATCGATTTCGGGCATTGTAATCGGAGCGTCTTGGCGAACGAGATCGATGGTCGTTTCGACTGTGTTTTGACGGACGAGAATCGCGGTCATCTCGCTGAGATGTTTCATGACGGCGATCGGTCAGTTGATCAACATTTGGTGCTGGTGGAGGAGGCTTAAAGCTGGAGAACCGGGGGATGGACTTTTTATCCTGCATCTGGAGTCAAACATGTACACCCCGACCAAAATAAGAAGCACACTCACCTGCGAACCCGACGAGTCCATCGTCGCGGACCGTTGCTGCTGTTATCGCGTGAGGCAGCATCTGATAACCCGGACGGACTGTTGTTCCGGGGGCGGTGAGAGCGGCCCCGTCAGAAAAAAAAAGTTGCTTGTAAACCGCCTGAACATCTGCGCGCGCCGACTCGAGGTAGCAAGCAACCCTGTTCGGAGTTACGAGAGAGAAATGGGCTGCAGTTACCTGGTCTGAAAAGTGACTGAATCCTCTTTCGTCAATATGGCCTCCTCTCTCGCGGCGCAGCTGTCGCAGATTGCGGCCAAGTCGACCAACGAGCTCGACCTCAAGGCCCAGCGCCTTTCTCACTCGCAATCGCTTATCTTCGACCGGAAGATCGCAGGGTCACAAGACTATGACACCATCTATGATATTTGTTATGAAGGATTCCGGGAGCTTTGCTCCCTGGATGCACGATTCGAGGACTTCGGGCGCACAATTTTCAGCGAGCAGAGCAAGGCGGAGGATCGAACGCAAATCAACGCCGCCCAGAATCAGGAGCTCGATGCTGTAATTGAGGCGTTCCTCGGACTGGTTGGAGGCCGACTGCAACTAAGTCCCGCAGTCAAAGCGGTGGATTGGCTGGTGAGACGTTTCAGGTACGCAAATCATGATTGACCATCGGGGGAGAAGATTGGACGACTAACCACCATGGCAGGGCTCACGAATATAATACCGCCTCCATGATTCTCACCTTCCTCCCATACCACACTACTCCCCTCTTCTTGAATCTGCTCTCAATTCTGCCCAACGACCTGACGTCGACATTCAAAGTCCTTTACCCATATAAGAACGGCTTGGTCAATCCGCCGCGGCATCCTCTTGTGCACAGCGCTACTACGAACAAGCCTTTTTTTTCAGCGTTGAATGATTATGTTCTCAAGGTGTGCCGGCAGCAAGCCCAAAGCCACACGCTGCTCTCTTTCTGGGCCGGTATCACCACGGAGGCGGTGGCTGGCATGCTTGATGGTGCCCGATCGGGCAGGAGAGAAGCCGAGAAACAGAAGCACGAGGACATCATCATCCGGGTCCTACCCGTCCTCAGCTCTGCATTCACGATGAAGAAGGTTTCGGAGTTGATCATCAGTTGTTACATGATCTCTGTCGTGCTTGCTCAAAAGGCCACCCTTGCCGACGACGTCCTCAATGGCTTGATGGAGAGTGTGGTCGCCAGTTGGACGGAGGAGACACTTAGTTCAGGTCTCATCTGTTTGTCCGTTTTGGCCCAGCAGAAGCCTACTCCTACCCTTCCTAACAAGGTCTTCAAGGCTATTGCCCGGCTTGAGAATCCCATGCAGCAACTGTCCGAAGTCACCGCGCAGTACCAAACATCCAAGCTCTTGCTTGGACTTGTTGCCGGCTGCGTTAGCGACCTGGACAAGCAGAAGGACAACACCCGCCTCGTACTTTTGTCGTCCATTTTTGAAACTGCTGTCTTCGGGGAGGATGAAACTAAAGAAGCTATCACCATGATCCTTAAGGCTGCTAGCAACTCCGATGAAACTCGAGGCATGTCCCTGGATGCTCAAACACAACTTGCAGAATTGGTTCAGGGATTCAGCCGATCCGCCTCTATTCAGCCCGTCTTCCAGAAGGCATTGACCGAATCGTCCTTCAATATCCCGGCTTTAGAGCACAACTTGCAGACGGTTGTCGAGGCCCCTGTCCCCTCCCCAGCCATTGAAGATGTTGATATGCAAGATGCCGATGACGATCAGGACTTGGACACCTTCACACCCGCGGTGGAGGCTTTAACCAAGGAGCCCGTGTTCCCCTCCTCGTTCCTCGGCAAGCAATCCATTCCAGAATTTGACAACCTTGTGCAAGTCTTTGCGCTGGCTGCCGACTCTGAGGCGAGACTCGAGCAGTTCACCAACTTGCGAATCCTTGGAAAGATTGACGCAACGAAGAGCGCTCAATACATGTCATTCTTGACCCGCGTTCTCTCCGGTTCTTTCCCTCTGGGAACGAGAGTTGCTGCTTTGAGTGCCCTTTCCTCCGCGCTTCAGTCAGTCTCTGGTGATTTCGACCCTCAGGCTTTGCTGCCTTTCCTGCTTGTCGCGCTCTCCGACCCATCTGAGCGCATTCGTCGCGAAGCTACTGGTGTTATTGCTGTTATCGGTTCTATCTACAAGAAGGACAAGAAGGCCGATGACAGCTCCAGTAAGCCATGGGCTCACGACACGATCTATGGCAAGGGCAAGGAGTCTTCTGGTATCTCCTGGATGTCTACCCGTGATGCACAGAAGGTCCTAGAACGCGCATTGCTCCCGGGACTAGAGGAATACGCCCTTGATCCCGAGTACATTGGCAAGGTCATTGATGCCACAATGCGTGGATCCGTCCTCTCGGAAGACTCGGGTGCCTCCGAACTCAAGAAGTCGGTTCGGCAAGGCTTCTTCACATTCCTGTCCTCGCACGTCATTCAGATGCCCGTCTTTGCTCCCAAGTTCTCATTGTTGCGCCTGCTCAACCGTGTCAAGAAGGTTTCGGGTACTACCCGTACTAAGGAACTTCTTCCGCTCCTTGAGAACTGGCGTGGCCTTGCTAAGAAAGATGTTGAGGATATATGTACCAAGGAGCGTCTGTCTGTGTCTGAGACAGAGCACCAGGTTGTCGCTATCGTTGCACCGAAGGAGGGTGATGCCATTAATACCCTTTTGACTAAGGTTAGCCCTGGCAGCGAGTCTCTGCGGTCATCCTTTGTCGCTGCTGTGTTTGCTTGGATCAAAGAAATCTGGGCTAAGATTCCTGAAGACAACCAAGTGGGCGCAGCCGAGAAGCTCTTGGACATTTCGCTCGGACTGTCGTCAGGCGAGGTTTCATTGGCAGACAACTGCCGCGACGTGCTCCGCAGCGTCGAACTTTCCGGTCCTATTCTTGTCAGCTTTGTCAGGAAGATCCCTGCCTCGTTGACTGACATTGAGGTTTCTGGCCATGCTCCCAAGCGGAGACGAACCAGTCAAAACAACATGATTGCCATGACAGTCAAGGACGAGGCAGAGCTGGCCAAGCTTATGGACAAGATGACTTTCATCCTGGAAGTTATTGATAGCTCTAACCCCGATTCCCACCCAGAGTTGGCCGACGGCCTCTTCCAGACCCTTGCTGCTCTTCACCACTTCAAGTCTCAGATCCAGTCTGGAATGAGCTACCTCTTGAGCTTGACCTTGGGTAGCCTCTTGGCTATTGTCAACAAGTCCAAGGGATCCCCCAAGCCCCTGTTTGATACTTCGGTTATCCGGGCTGACTTGGTCGTTGACTGCGTCCGTACCACTGATAGTCCCCAGGTGCAAAACGCGGCTATCCTTCTTGTCGCTGGCTTGTCTGTCATTGCTCCCGAGCTTGTCCTCCACAGTGTTATGCCCATCTTCACTTTCATGGGTTCCAGTGTCCTCCGCAAGGATGACGAGTACTCTGTCTCTGTCATTGACCAGACCATTGACCAAGTCGTCCCGGCTCTTATTCAGTCGCTCCGGAGCCAGAAGCGTGACATTGTGTCAGGAACCTCGGAGTTGCTGCTCAGCTTCACTGCGGCGTTTGAGCACATCCCGTCGCATCGCCGTCTTCGTCTGTTCCATGCCTTGATCAGCAAACTCGGCACGCAAGACTTCCTATTTGCCGTCCTGGCAATGCTCGCCAACCGGTATTCCACCGACAAGGATGTTCTGACTTTGATGACCGGTGTCGTCTCAGACACTACTCCTACTGTGGAACTCACCACCTACAGCAAGTACCTCAACTTGATTATCGATTCCTTCCAAGCGAAGCCGGGCATTTCCCAGATTCTCCTTGGAATTGGCAGCGACGATGGCCGGGATCCTCAAAAGGTTGCCGTGGATCTCCTGCGCGACTTGGCGCACTTACTCAAGCATTCATCCCTCAAATCCAAGCTGGAGACAACATTTGAGACCGAGGGCGCTGTTACCGATCGGGTTCGTGCTTGCTTCTCTCGTGTCCTGGGCCAGGTTCTTGCTCTGGGCGAATCGGTGCAGAATATGAAGCCTGTCAGTCAGGCATGTGGCGAGGTGCTGGGCTCCCTCTTCGGCACGCTGTCCCTTGTTGACTTCTTGGATACTATCGAATATCTCCTTGATCCTAAGCAATCAAACGATGACCTTCGCCGCAAGGTCCTTCGCCTTCTGGAGAACCGTCTTCGTCAAACACCTGAGCGTGACAACGAGTCCCAGCTCAAGGTCCTCGATTTCCTTCCTACTTTGGTGGGCATCATCCAATGGTCGCCCGATTCGCTTCTCAAGCATGCTGCCGTCGCCTGCATTGATCGCATTACTGAGAAGTACGGCCGGAAGGATCCGTCCAAGGTTATTCCTGCCGCTCAGATTGTCGCCAGTCCCGCCTGCCTTGGTGAGTCTGATGAGCGCATTCGCATCATGGGTGTTTTGTGCCTCGCTTCTATGGCCGAGGTTCTTGGTCAGGCTATGATCCCCGCTCTCCCCAGTGCTCTGGCTCGGTCTTTGGGCCTGTTGGAGCTTAGCTTGACCCCTGGAGAGGAAAACTCGCGACTTCACGATGCTGTCTTCTCGCTGTTCTCCGCCCTGTTTGTTAACCTGCCGTTCATGATGTCGGGCGGTCATCTCGACATGGTTCTGCAACTCTCTTTCAAATCTACCAATGCAGACCTTGAGGAAAGCTCCGAGGACAGTCGCCTGGAGACACTCCGCTTGATGGCATCTCGTAAAATGGATATGACTGCTACTCTTGGTGCCATTGACCGCAACTGGAAATACGCTGTGCAAGCCGGTCCCACAGCGACCAACGAGGTCTTGGAGATCCTCAATCTTGCCGTTGAAAAGAATACCAAGGCCGTTGTTGTGAAGAATGTCGGTGTCCTTTCCAACATCCTCTTCAAGGCGTTTGACCTGCGCCGTGAGCAAGTTGCTCTCGGCGAGCGTGCCAACTTCGAAGCTTCTGACCTTGACGAAGCTGAAGGCGCATTGAATGATGTCACCATCAAGATGATCTACAAGCTCAACGACAGCACCTTCAGACCTATCTTCATCAAGTTTGTTGAGTGGGCGACTACTGGCGCTCCCAAGAAGGATGAGCAGGGCCGCGTGTCGCGCCTTACAACCTTCTACAAGTTCCTTCAGGGCTTCTTTGGTACTCTCCAGTCCATCGTCACTGGCTACTCGAGCTATATCCTGGAAAATGTCGTTGAGATATTGGGCTCAAGTGGTCCATCCAAGACTACCAGAACTCTCTGGCTGGCGACTCTGCGGACCCTCTGCAACTCCTTCCAGCATGACCAAGACGGTACGTTTTCTCATTAACACTGACATTCAATGTCACATTTGCTAATCTTTATCTACAGATTTCTGGCAATCTCCTTCCCACCTCGCCAGCATCTCGGGCCCCCTCATTGCCCAGCTGGCTCACGCAACCACCTCAAAGTCTGCGGATCTGGTCATCGAAGAGGTGGTCCCTGCGATCACAGACCTCGCCATCGCTGCCGACTCGACGGACAACCATAAAGAGCTCAACAACGCTCTGATGAAGTACCTCCGACCTTCTTCCGCCCCCAATGCCAAGTCGGCTAGTGGCGATAACGCCCTCATCCGCCTCGCAGCCTTGAAGGCCGAGCAGGCGCTCACCGAGCAGCTCGGCGAAGAGTGGCTTGCTCTTCTTCCGGAGATGCTGCCTTATATCAGCGAACTGATGGAGGACGAGGATGAGAGTGTGGAGAGAGAGGTACGGAAGTGGGTGAAGCAGATCGAGGGTGTATTGGGAGAGCGACTTGATGATATGTTGACCTAGGGGATTTCCTTTGGTGTCCATGTATAAAAACCGCATTTGGCTGGCGTTTGTAGATATAGACCACTGGCAAGGCATGCAGCCAACGTCTGCGAAAAAGAATATATTGTTTATTTACACTTTCATAACCATGAATTTCATCGGTTCGAGTCATTTCGGTCTCTCAAGCGCGTTGCCCAGCACTTAATCCTGGGGAACTGGAGAGTCAGACGCATCAACGCCCGCATTCCACCGATATTTCGAAGCCGGGTGGTCGGCAGCCGGACCAGACTGGCCAGGCCGTGTAAACAGGTTCTCGCGGTACGTTCCCTTAGCCACTGCATAGTCATCCCAGAACAGACCTCGTTTGCGGAGTTCGGGGATGAGCAGATCGATGATGTCCTTGAAGGAGCCTGGCTTGACAACGTACCCCTGTTCAAAGGTCAGAATCGGACTCGAAAGGACCAAAGAATCCAAGACCTACCAGATTGAATCCGTCCACATCGGCTTCCCGGACCCATTTCTCCATATTATCGGCAACCTGCTGCGGAGTGCCAACAGGCGTGGCACCGAGACCACCGACGGTGATGTGTTCGCCAACGGTCTTTTTGGTCCATTTGGCTACTTCGGGTGTTGCCTTGGACCAGCCTTCGACGGCAGATCTAAGTACAGTCAACAATCACGAAATTATATGCAGCGGTTGCATCGGCACATACCGGATGGCATTGCTCTCGACATGTCGCAGCTCCTGATCATCCCCATACTTGTCCAAATCAATACCAGTCCAGCCACCGAAGAGGGCCAAAGCTCCGTCAATAGATCCAAGACTGCGATAGTACTTGAACTTCTCCAGAGCCTCTTCCTCAGTACGACCCAGGACCGGACACAGCAGTGCCAGGAACTTGATACTCTGCGGATCACGTCCAAACTCACTCTTGGCGAGTTGGCGAATCTCAGCGACATTCTTGGCTACAACGGAAGGGCTGTGGCCTGCGACGAAGATGGCCTCGGCATGCTGTGCCGCAAAGGTCTTTCCGGCCTTGGATGTTCCTGCCTGTAAGATCACGGGTGTGCGCTGCGGACTCGGCTGGGTGAGATGAGGACCAGGTACATTGAAGTACTTGCCCTCGTGGTTGATCTGACGGACGCGCGTTGGGTCTGTGTAAATGCCGCGCTCGCGATCGAGAACGACTGCATCCTGACGCCACGAGGACTCCCATAGCTTGTAGGCGACCTTGATGTACTCTTCCGCTACTGCGTATCGGTCATCGTGCTGTATACTGGTCAGTCATGCCCATAGTCATCTCTAAGGCAAACTCACGTGTGGTTGCTCACTTGCACCCAAGTTTCGGGCAGCGGAATCGAGATATCCGGTGACAACCTGTGCGTGTCAGCTCTGTTCGGTCATTTCGCAAGGCATGCGCTCACATTCCAACCGACACTAGTCGCCATTCGTTAGCCGTGGATCAAGAAATAAACCTGCAGAAAGTACTCACCGTCCTTTAGTGAGGTGATCAACGGTAGAAAGTCGTCTTGCAAGGTGATACGGCTGCTCATATGTAGTTGTGACCGTCACGCCGAACCCGATACTCTTCGTCGCCGCGGCCATAGCTGGCACGACTGCCAACGGCTCGTTAACAGGCCATTGTGCACCCGAGATAATTGCAGGATCCAGGTTTCTAGGTCCCTTGTACACATCGTAACCACCTTTCATCGCGTCAACGCGGCATACATGGCAAAGTGGGAGGCAAATGTACTCACCAAGAACATCTGCAATGAAAATTCCATGGAACTTGGCAGACTCAAGTAATTGAGCAAGCTCAATCCAATGATCGACATCATTAAATCGATGCGACTCGTCTTCGGGATGCCGCCAGAGTCCTGGAGACTGATGTCCACTACCTGCAACCTAATCAGATACCTCATCCGAAAAGCGCACGAGAACGACCTACACATTTCAACAAATGCATTGAGGATCAGAGACTTGTGAGGCTTGTCTCCTCCCGCATTGTTACCTCCAGACATGGTGTTGTGAGTTCGATTGGTGTAGGGAATTGAACAGAGGTATCTAAGCTACTTCACCCTCAGCATACAAGTCCCGCGACCGAGACGAGAAATTCTCGAGTTAAATGAGTAGTATATAACCGAGGGGCACTCTTGATTTGTATGATCGGCGAGCACATCATTCGTCGCATCCCCGCGTGCGTCACTCGCTTGAAATAAAGTCTAGCATCAAAGTGGGTCGTGATGGCGCGATGCAGAAGATCCTAGCCGTTCCAAATGGAGCAGCGACCAACTTTACTGGTCCAAATAGAATTATTCTTCTCCGAGGGCTCGGGCTAGACTGCATATTTCCTGTTATGTATTTGGGTATGGGTCTTGTCTCTCGGGCGAGAGATGTAGAAGCTGTGTTGATGTGATACAAACTTTGGGGTGCATCCGTGTCCCCGACTCCATTCGTCGGCATCGTCGAATTATCGAACGCTTTTTAATTTGGTTATGTAGACCAGTTCTATAGTATGTGCAATAGAGCTGAGGTCGGACATTATATCATGTGCGTCAATGGTCGGGCTCACTCGGCTGGAGTGACCTTTCTAGCCTTCACCCTCGTCGAAGCCACGCCCACTCGCTCTGTAGCGGCCGTAGCTAGTCAGTCAGGAGTTGATTGCGATCATTCAAGTTCAATAATTCACATGATGGCTATGATACCATCCACCAATCGATCACCTTGAACCTAAAACCCTTTGTCGCTTTCTCTCAAAAGCACCTCATCGCGCCCATCTATCAACCCATTGTGGATCGATCTTGCTCATTCGCCCCGACGATACCGACACCATGGAATCGAACACCGGAGATCCTGCACACCCCCTGTCCCTGGGAACACTGCAGATTACGCACTGGGCACATTTAAACGTACCTCAGTCCTAGCTATTTTTCTCGGCTTGATAGCACATCTCAGCCGGTGCTTACATCCACCCATCTCCCTGCATACTCGCAAGGCATTTGAAGGTTGACTTGTCGAGTACCCTCGAATATACCTTCCTTCGCTTGGTATAAGCCTTTTGGATCCCAACATGTTCAACTTGCAGGCTCGCAATGGTATCTCAACAGTCCAGCCGCCCCTCTCGCAGGCCGTTGGTTATGTTGTGGTCGTTGTAATCGGTCTCATTATCGCTTTAGGTGAGTACCATCTTAATTCTCTAGAGACAAGGGCTAACTAACCGACTAGCGATGATGCTTATCACAAATGTTTTGAAAAAGACAACTGGTGAGGATAACAAGAAGACTGAAATGTACCAAGCTCCTCCACATTTGATCGCAACTCTAGTGCTGTATTGACAAATGTAAACAGGTTTATGACGGCCAACCGGACCGTTCGAACGGGTCTTACCTCGTCGGCCGTGATCTCAGTATGATCCACAACCCTCCACCCGGTCTACTTTACTGATAGAAGTTCTAGTCCTGGTTATGGACGACAGCCCTACTCGGCTCCTCGTTTGTCGGCTACAGCTATGGCATCGCGGGTCCCTTCTGGTTTGCTGCGGGCTGTAGCCCGATGATCGTGTTCTTTGCATTGCTTGGAATCTCTTGCAAGCGAAAGATCCCCGGAGCGCACACCTCACTGGAAGTGGTTCGTGTCCGATATGGTGCGTCTTCCCCTCTCATGATTACCCCAACTTTGCTAAACTAAATTCCTTCTCGGATGTAGGTCGGATGGCTCACATTGTATTCATGATTCTCTGTCTGGTCAATAACATCTTCGCCTGCGCGAACATGCTTCTTGGTGCTGCTGCTGTCATCACCGCCGTGTATGCTCTCGATCGTGTCCTATTGGTGTCCAAATGAGACTGACTTGTTTAGATCTGGCATGCACATTATCGCTGCGACATTTTTGCTGCCCGTCGGAGTTACAGTCTATACGTTTGTTGGAGGCATCAAAGCAACGTACGTATTTTCAATGCTTCCATGACTCTAGCTGACAATGGATAGCTTCCTCACGGACTATTTCCACACGGCGATTATTTTAATCATCGCATGCTACTTCTCGATCAAGGCTTTCACAAGTGACCAAGTGGGCTCCGTCGGAAACCTCTTTGAGCTTGTCCAAGCTGCAGCCCAACGACACCCGGTCGCAGGAAACCAGGATGGAACTTACTTGACCATGAAGTCTAAGGGGGTGAGTAGGCCTTTCCTGTCTACTGCAGGAGTCGTATTAACAATCTTTCAAGGCAATTCTGTTTGGTATCCTCCACATTTGCTCCAACTTCGGTCTTGTCATTGTAAGTGACACTGCTCCCAACATTTTTAAATGGATTCTAACTCTTTTCTAGATGGATACCAGTTACTTCATCAAAGCTTTCTCAGCCGCCCCATCTGCTGTGGTCCCCGGATACACGATCGGAGGCATCTTCTACTTCGCTATCCCCTGGGCCCTGGGAACGGTGATGAGCTCTGTTGCGTTAGGCCTGGAGAACCAGCCCACTTTCCCAACCTTCCCTCGGGTAAGAGAATCGCCATGGCCCAGACGATAGCGGCTCGCTAATACGGTTATACAGCGAATGACTTCGTCAGAGGTGAGCAACGGCCTCGTCCTTCCCTATGCAGCCCAGACAATTGCAGGCAAGGGAGGAGCCGCGGCCGTTCTCCTAATCACCTTCATGGCGTGTACATCCACCCTCTCCGCACAGGTTATCGCCGTCAGTTCGATTCTGAGTTTCGACGTGTACCGTGAGTACTTCAAGAAACTTGCTTCCGACCGTGACTTGATTCGGGCTAGTCACTTCGGTGTTATTTTCTTTGCAGCTTTCTCTGCCGGTTTCAGTACCATGCTGCACTATGTTGGCGTCGATCTCGGTTGGACTCTGTATATGCTCGGTAAGTCTGAAGTTGCTCCAGTCATGAGTTTGATCTAACGGAGTCGCTAGGGATTGTGACGTGTCCCGGTATTTTCCCCATGGTATTTACCGTCCTTTGGAAGCGCCAGAGCAAGGCAGCTGCCATCATCTCCCCAATTCTTGGCTTCGGAACTGGACTCGGTGTCTGGCTGGGCACGGCATCTCATTTCGGCGGAGCCGTGTCTGTTGCTACCACCGGTGAAGTGCTGCCCTGTGTCTACGGTACTGTGGCGTCTTGCTTCTCGCCGATTATTTACTCGGTCGTGATCACGCTCATACGGCCCCAGAATTATGACTGGGCTGAGTTCAAGAAGGAAAATCTGGCACTCGAGAAGGTAGAAAGTGACCTAACTACTGCCCACCACGATGAATCTCGTCGAAGTGAACACAACGGCGTTGAGGATGGAGGTGTCCGTAGTGCTGCTTTCGACACGCAGGAGTTGACAAGATGGGGTCGCATTGCAGCCTTTTGGTCTGTCGCGACATTCTTGGGTCACTGGGTGATTTGGCCTCTGCCGATGTATGGTTCAGGCTATGTCTTTGGGAAGAAGGTTAGTCTGCACCGTTTTGCCATTCGATGATAAGACCTCGGTTAACCGTTCGACAGTTCTACGTCGCATGGGTTGTGGTTGGCATTATCTGGCTCTGGGGCACCATGTTGATCGCAATCTTCTACCCAATCCTCGATGGTGGAATGCAGCAGATCCTCCAAGTCTATCGTGGCTTAACGGGCAAGGCTGGCTCTGAGAACAGTGTTCACGGCAAAGAGAACGGGGGCACAAGCACCTCTCCATCATCGCCGTCTGGGGGCTCTGTTAGTGACGTGCCTCATGCGAAGGAGTCAAAAAGTGAGAACTAGACATATAAGAGACTGATATGTCCATGTGAAAGGAGGGATTATATATGAACTGGTATGATATAGGTAAATTTAATGTGATTGCGCTTCTGATACTTCCGAGTCGAATATTACACGCAAATTGGATCCATCCTGCATTTTGGAACCTTTTGGAGGGTTGAATACATGTGCCTAGTCCTTCCTATGGAAGATTATGAGCTTCAACAGAGAGCAATGTCAATCAGATAGGGACTGGTATTGAGTAAGCAAATGGACAATCCATCTCGCGCAACTCTTCCTCTGTAAGTATTCACTAAGATATCTGCAACATTGAAGCAAAACGTATCCACCCGGTGATCATGTATTCACAGCGAGATTGGGAACAATGTTCAGTCAGTATCGACCATCTGGGCACTAGCCAGAAGGGAAACCAGCCTTCAGATTGTCATACTGAGATGCAGGGTAGCTCAGCTGATTCTCTACCTGGCGGAGCGCACCAGTGCCTCCCAGTGAAGTCACGACCTGCGAGATTGTCAGTTCGAGTCATGGCGGGTGTTCTAGAGCTCCCATACCGTGGTGATCAAGCTGTCAGAGCCCGACTTGTCACTGCTGCTCTCCCACCACATTCCACCGCCAAGACCCTTGGATTGGATGTACTGCGCCTTCTTCTGGGCTACCTGTGGGGTGTCATAGCTGACCATCATCCGTTTGGTGGGGTCATAGCTATAGCTAGCAACCTCCTGGTCCAGGTATGTGACAGTGGCACCGGCTTGTGGTAGAGCCTTGTAGTCCCACACACCGTTCTCCCAGCTGCCGCTGCCAATGCCGTTGTAACTCTTGCCTGGTCCGTCGGTGTCCATGAAGGATCGACCATAGAGCGGCATTCCCAGGACGATCTTGTCCGCCGGCACGCCGTTCGATGTGTAGTAGTTGATGGCTTGGTCTGTGTTGAATGGTGTGCTGGCTGGGTTAGAGGTGGATGCGTAGACATTGGCGTCGTGGCCGGCGACAGTGTCCCAGCTTCCGGAGTAGTCGTAGGCCATCAGGTTCCAGAAGTCGAGGTACCGGTCCATCTGGGCTAGTTGGAGGGTCTGGTAGTTAGCGGGACCTAGTCCAATGTTAGCAGAAGTAGGCATAGTCGATGAGCTGGACTTACCTGCTGGGGATGCTACTGTGAGGAGGAAATGATAGCCGTTTGCGTTGGCTGCACTGTAGGCATCCAGAGCCTGTGTACTGTCAATAATCAAGCTGCCTTGTAAATCTTCGGTGGGGATGCTAACCGAGCGCACCGTCTTGAGTGTAGCAACCAAGTCAGAAGCCTGGCTACTGTTGGCAGGGTACTGGCGGCTGTTAGTCTCTCTTCTTTCAAAGATGTAATAGATAAGCGACATACTTCCCAGTCAATATCAATCCCATCGATTCCGAGGTTCTGCACAAGGCTCACCGCAGAAGAAGCAAACGCCTGCCTTCCAGCTTCGGTGCTCAGTGGACCAGCAAAGTTGCTCGAGTAGGTCCAGCCTCCGACGGAGAGAAGAATCTTCAGGTTTCGGTTCTTCTTCTTGAGAAGAAATAGTTGCTTGATGCAGCCGTACACATTTGTGCCCACGTCATTCCAGGAGTCAGTCGGGTAATGTTTCTCAATATCAGCGTAGGTATCCGACAGGTACACTTCGCCAGTGTCTGAGCGCACGTTGGCGAAGGCATACAAAACATGGGTCAATTTGTCCGCCGGGAGGTCTTGGGGGTTGAAGTTTCGGCCATATATAGCCTGGATAATAGATATTGGTCAGTTACATGCGCGATATGAACGTGTGTTGACTGACCCAGTTGACAAAGTACGCGACAGAGCGGTAACCGGAAGCAGCGCGAGCCTCAAGCCCGGTCGTGTTGTTTTCCATGGAGGGGATGACGGCGGCATTGGTGAGCCATCCCATGCCTAGGAGAACAGGAAGTACGAGACGCATGATGAAAGTCGGGGTGCGGTTAAAGGAATGAAATCGAGCCAGCGATTCCAATGTTGTGAGTTGGGGATGGGAAGAAGATAGGTGACGTGTTGGGTGGAATGTTATATACTCATAACAAAACAATCATTAATTCACTCGTGGTAGCCTGACCACGACGTGTTCTGCCTACAAATTCTCAACAAGGTAAACTGGGCTCCGCCCCGGCGCTTCAACTGACGTGACGGTGACAAGGAACACTCGATGCTCCGACTCCTGATCAAGATCCCACTTTCCAGATCCAGTCAACCCATACTATCGGAGAGCTCAGCAGCACAGGCACATGGTCAACGTGGGCAGGAGACTGTGTGATCACAGGCCTCTGCGAAGTATGGAAGTATGGACGTCACATTCCGACAAGAACGAGTGAACCATTCGGAAATGCCAAACACGTTTCACGGCCGGGCATAGAGAATTCTTCTTTTACTGTCAAGGGGAAGAAGTGTTCGTCGGAGTCTTTGATCCTCTGAGCCGGGTCTGTCTCTCTATCTCTTGGCATGTTGAAAGTCCAAGCGGCGCCACAAATGCCTGAGGATGGGTCACATTGTCATCTGCGATATTCCAATCTATCGCTCTCTGTAGATCCCTCGGAAGGTATCCTGGAGTTATCGATTACCAATCTAGGCAGATTGGCGCTGCTCGGCATTCTAGGTGTTGCATTCAATCTCCGCCTGAGGTTGTTTGTAGCAGAGTGAATGTAACTTAAGACCGCGATATCACCCAAGGTGAGGATTTGGTTTCCCTCGTCTACCCGTGTTCATATCTGGGGAAGGGAAGATAGACAGGGATCTCTGATCTGCACAGACGAATTAGAGTAGAATCAGGGTCCTCGGCACCCGCCGCCCTGCAGGAACGCATCACCCGCGCGATAGGCCAAATGTAACATATTCGGATCCCATGGCTTCAGTGCCATGCGACCGGGGCATGTGCCATACCACCCAACGCGGAGCGCTGTCCAGATCCTCCAGATTCTGTGTGACGGGATCGTGGGCGTGACTCGGCTCGTCCAGAGGTGTGGTAGACGGGGTGTGGACGGTCGGCTTCCGTCGGACTAGAAGCCCTAGATACGACAGTGATGAGCTCGGTGGTTAGCGGGGTGAGGATTAACCTTGTAATAAGCTTGTGCAAGATCTGATCGGGGTCTAGAATCCGGATTCTGGAATCTGGCGGAGAAAACAAGGTGAAACCTGCGTTGCTTGGCGTCCCGATTGCAACTGCTCAGAGCCCCTTGATCGGTCCTACGGATGAACGATGTCTGTGGAACTATGCATGGCTAGTTTCCTGTCTGTTTTTTACTGTACATGGTTTGTGGTAGTAGCGAAAAAAAAAAAGGGGTACTTGGCTCTCCAGAAGCCAGGTTTTGATATCCTGATAGCCCAGCTCGCTCTACGAGCTCTGGTTGTCGGCGCAAGACCAGGCAGCCGAACCCCCAGACTCCTTATAACTCTCGATAATGGTAACAACCGACCCGTACGTGCCTCCAACCATCAAAAAGGTTCCAGCCAAGATAATGAAGACACACCACCCGACCATCATCATCCACTTGGCGGTTCGGTGGTATTTGCCCTTGCTCCAGTTGTCGTACAGCCACATGCCCGCCATCGGCTGGAAGCACATAGGGGTACCAAGCAGGGCACCAACCAGCGAGACAAGGTCGCTAAATACGGGAATCGCACTGGCAATGATATAGGCTACCACCGTGGTGCCGAAGGTGCAGCCGATCCAAACGGCCCAGTGGACGACGGTATTGGCTACCAAATGCCGGGAGCCGTGGAGGATGCGGACGAAAATGTACTTGGCCGTGATCTACACTATGTTAGTATGGATACAGCGAGGTCATCGTTTGGATGGTACTTACGTGGACGAACAGTAGCGTACTAACGATCAGGCCGGGAAGGGCGAAGCCGTAGCTGACAATTTTCACGGTCGGGCCAGCCGATCCGAGGGCAGGAGACGAGACGTACGATCCGCAGTAATAGTATATGACGATGCCGATCGCGAGGTAGAACACAGTTACCACGGACTGGCAGAGCATCAGGGCTCGGTTATAGTGACGAGGCTCACGCATCTCGGATGCGATGGAGAAAAAGGCCGGGGTGCCGGCGTAGGCGAACACGATCGTCGAGACTGCGGTGATGGCATCGGTGAAGGATGCGTCACTCTTCACAATCTGATAATCGGGGACCCAGACAACGTCGGTCGGTGCGGCAGAAGGGCGGTCTTGGACACCGACGGCGATGGTAACGATGAGAACTGTGGAGATGGTTAGATGGGATCCACCGTGGAGCACGACAGTACTTACTTGAAGTAAGAATGCAGAAAAGACCCAACCACGCGAGCCACGAGATACGTCCCAATGTCTGAATACTGCCGAAGAGGAATGCGACGATGGCGGCCACGGCGACGTAGACGGCGGTGCAGGTGGCGTGGGAGGAGACGGCGTTGAGACCGATGGAGATACCGAGCATACCGGAGCCGGCGACGAAGATCCACCCTGGGACGAGTCAGTAGGCATCAAAGGCAAGTGTGAAGGAGACTGACAGAGAACGAAGGCAGCTCCCAAAACGATTCGACCCAGCTTTCCACAAAGAAGCTCGCCGACATCGTCAATGCCGTATACCTCGCGATGCCGAAGTTTGAAGGTGCCGATGATATAGTCGGACCACGTTGTAATGGCAGCAATAGCACACAAGACAATCACACCGGGGACAACACCTAGGGCATCGAAGGATACCGGAATGGAAAGGACACCGAGACCAATTTGGGTTTTCATCATCAGCACGGCCGTACCCAGCCATCCTACCTAGAGGAATGTTAGCATAAATGGAGACCAGCGACCAGCAGAGCTCAAGAGACACGTACACTGCGATAATTGGGGCCATCGCCGGTGATTTCACCAAAGACGGCATCATGAGAGCCTTCGGTAACCTGACCGACATTGGAAGGGACGGGAGTCAAAGGCTCCTCTTGTTTCTTCTCCCACGACATAGTGAGACATATACAAAAATGAAAAGAACTTGGGAACTTGAGGTTACATCTCTAGGGATCTGGGGAGACATTTAAAGCCGCACGCCTCAGCAATCCTGAACCTTAGTTGGGGCCGGGTACCAAACCCGATCCGTCCGTTATCTTCCTGTGTGGCGTTGGTTTCAGGGGCACCGACTCGTATCTGGTTCGGTTTATCTATGTCATAAAACGCCCCTTATCTCCCCGTGCCAACTTATCTTGGTTTCGATCTTTATAATCTGATTCCTCTTTCCCATTTTCCCTCTATCTTTCTGTGCTTGTGCACCCTCTACTATATCACTCCCCGGATCGAAGCGGTCTGTCCCTGGATTTCGGAATACCCCAGCGCTGTTCCCCCGCAATTGAACCGTACTACAACACTGGAACCCCCACTTTTTTGGGTACGGGGAACGCGCGAATTACGTCGAGTGCACCAACCGAATGCCTCGGGCAGGTTCCACCACATACGACACGCTTGGCTACTAGAATGTTTTGAGAAAGTGACCCACAATTCCTTCGGAGGCGATCAGCCCCGACCTGCTTATCCAGCACCGTTCCGGTAAGTGGGTGATCGCAGAAGACTGCCTGTTCCGCCGTGGACCGTGCTGATATCTGCTTAGGGAAGGTCGTGTCTGCCATAGCTTGGTTCACTTTCCGTTTCGCGTGGATGACATTCTGATCATGACGTGTAGGGACTCGATCTGCTTCTCCCCATATCAATCGTTATGCGGCCACCGGCCCGGCTCCCGGTTTGCCTTTACCCGAACTCTGGGGCACCGGCCCTGTCAACAATTTGTGCGTACCACGCGGAAGACCTCAAGCAGCAATATATACGAGACAGTTACACAACGTATTAGGTCTACAGGCCGAGACTTTCCAAGTCAATTTTGACCAATTCTTTCACGCTCGCATTGCCCCGGAGCTCGACTCAAGTGCAGTGGGGCGCTTGGGGGTTCTTTTACCGAAACAGGAGAGCCCCGGGGCGCACCCTTCAAGAGAAATATGTGATCGCGAGGATTCCGGAAGGGAGCTGCCAATGAACTCTCCAGTCGGGATGCCAATGTTCTCGTTGCGCGCAAAAGTTCTCATGCCTAGGCGGAGCAGGTGGACACGGAACTACACCTTGATTCGATCGTGAAGCAAATGGGCCGATCCCGACGCGTCGTAGAAAATGCCGCAGACACTGATAGAGAGGCAAACTTGGCTTTTCGGTAGGTCTTCCCGCATTGTCAAATTGTTTAGCGGTCGTGCGCGAGATGGCTACGCCGGCCGCCTTACACCTGTACCTTGTAAGGGGGCGTTGGACAGCCTTGCTCAGTCCCTTGCTCGGGCCCAAGGTCACAAATACAACGCCACCTTCAAGTATGTGAGCCCGGACCGGTCAACACGGAAGTGTGGTCTCAAAGTATGTTGGCTACGGCGGTGCGTGAATTGTAGGAATACGTCAGAGCAGACTTGCGGCTCCGAGGGTGGCCGAAGTGGACAATATCAAGGTAGGTTGTGGCGTTTCTGAAGGTGGAGATTCGATAGATCATTAGGATAGTGAATTCTGTTCGATTAGATACACATCTCTTGTCTAGCCCTTCGGCCCTGGACAGCATGGTAAGAGTTTCCGGGAAAGAACAGCCATGCTAATCGATAGGAAAGAAGTGCTATTCTTATGCATGCACTTCGCCACGATTGTCTCAAGTCTCTTACTAGACTCATCTGGTCGGGCCCGTTTCATTTGGATGGATACTTTTGCTCAACCTTTCTAGACTGTCTTCCATTTGGGTACAATTATGGCTCTGGAGATGCACGTCACTGATCACCCACTCTGAAGCCAGTCGGAAAAAGGTCAGCCGAATCCAATGCCATCCTTTGAATCCAGTCGCTTATACACCACCCTTTCAGTTTGAGAAAAATAACTCGTAATTGCCAACCTTGCAATGCTGTCCTGCACATGCTCTCAATGACAGCTGGAAGGCTCCATTCATCCCCAGTAACCCCTCTAGCGTGAAACAGCCATCCTCAGAGCTTTCCGTGTCACAGATATCGATCAAGAAAATAACAAGCATGTTGACCGCTACTTTAAACTGCCTTGTAATAATGGGCCTGTGAACTCGATGAAGCTGACTCCTGAATAGCAGGATTATCCGTTAACAAGGACGTACCACTGTCACCACACATCTGCCCTGGCATTCAACTTTCTACAATGTAGAAACTCTAATCCAAGCTGAGGACGTTCTACCTCAGGTATCCGCAAGGACACATTCAGCGAAAGACGATGGAGGACATCGCAAAAGCTTTTAGGTCGCGCTTCTAGGCCATCAAATGGCCAATGTGGGATTTGATGAGGGGGGAACCGGTGAATAAGGAGGGAAATCCGTGTTAAGGCGCCAACGGTTCCTCCCCTATCATGGGAGTGTTTTCACTCTCCTTCTTTCCCCTCACCTTGTCACTTCCCCTTGCCCTTCTCACACCCTCCTTCTCTCCCACCAGAGCACACGACGCAGCTCCTGCATGGGGTGTCCGCGAGGCCCTATACCGCACTGCTCAACCGGTATGACAATCTCGTATACATCTGCCACTGATAAATTTACTGACTGTTCACTTACCAGAGCGATCTGAACGACATCTCCATTAAGATGGAGACAAGACACTCCCTTCGGCTTGCCGCGACCTAAAGGGAAAGCTGTGCACCCTTTTCCTTATCCACAAGAATCCTCCAGTCACACGGACTGGCGCAGTTCGCCTCCGCCTCGCCCAGCCTTGTTATGATCTTCCACCTCCGGAGCTCCCGGGCGGCTAAAGGGACCAGGCAGCGGACCCGAAAATGGCTGAGAGAGAGGTGCAAAGAGCTGCGAGCACACCGGATTCTCCGATAGTATGGGTTGACTGGATCTGGAAAGCGGGATCTTGATTAGGAGTCGGAGCTTCGAGTGTTCCTTGTCACCGTCACGTCAGTTGAAGCGCCGGTCAGGGCGGAGCCTAGTTTACCTTGTTGAGAATTTACGTAGATAGATGTGGAGTCAGTTAGGAACCCGTTGTGGAGTTGAGTTAGTTCGGTGGTTTCTATGCGGCGACCTGGAAGATGTATAGCTATGCCAAATGATTATTAGCCAGCATTATTCTGAGGACAACAAAGAGGTCATTGAATGATTCCACGATGCTTTCAATTTACGAAGATGATGCCCTCAGAACTACGGTTCTTAGTCACAAACGGAGGTTTCCTGTGTTTCCTCCTTGTTTGCCAACGTATAAAATGCAATACTTTCTCTTCTCCATGCTTCCTCCACAGACCCCGAGATCCTCCTTCATCTCTGACATATCATCTCCTACCTCAGCTTCGCCCACCATGGCTAGTGAAAGCATCGGCACCGAGGCAGTTGTCCAGGGTACACTCTCAGCTGCCCAGCGTGCTCTGTCAACTCGAGAAATCGTTGCCGAGATTATCGCCTGGTCATCCTTTAGGACTGAGGCAGTTGTTCAGGGTACATCCTTAGCTGCAAAGCGTGCTCTGCCAATTCGAGGAATATTTGCTAAGATTATCGCTTGGTTAGTCGCTATCTTCACCAAAGGTACTCGTATTGAGGAACAACCACGTCTTACTCGGCATGAGCTGATTCGATGCGCGTGTGTGAACAATATCTGGTTTGGGCAAGCGATGCATTCCATTTGGCACTCCCCAACGAAACATGATAGAATGGTGATTCCGGATATTTTCGATAAAATTGAACCCGGCCGCAGGCAAATTTATGCCAACCTTGTGCAGACTGGTCACATCAGATTGATCCATGGTTTTCGGGATGCTCAAAAAGCTGACCGGGCACTTGATGGATTGACCTTTCCCAACCTTCGCTGCTTGAAAATGCCACTATGGGACTACGTACGTGTGGCAAAGCTGTTTCTGCCAAGAATCAATGCTCCAAAGCTTGATTCGCTGTTGATTGGCATCCGTTATGGCTACGACGATATTTTCTACGACAAATTTCCCCACAGCAAATACATAAAGGAGCGGTTTCCAAGCTTTCTACAGGTTCGTCTTGCTGTTCATAAAAGGAGCCATCAATTAGGGAAATCTCACAGTGATATGATATAGGAGTGTTTCCCAAACCTTACATTGGTCAAGTTTACTTCAGAGTACCAAGTCCAAGTTGATGATTCGGTGCTTCAGCTCTTTGCCAAGTGTCTGCCACATGCCCGAATTGAGTCTAGCTAGAAGCCTTTTGCAGATGGATGTCGGATAGATGTACCAGCTCCTGTCACAGATTCCGGGTTTTCCCCTCCAAGCTCTAAATCTCAATCAATTGCTTTTCATTTATGGCGTAGAGAGGAATGTTCTCTGACTCTAATTTTCCACAATTACTTGGATCTAGTGCATCGTCTCAGAAAGTCCCGTCAAACTGAGCAATCAAACATACAAAGTGATATACGGCCACCGCCTGGGCAGATGGTGATTTCCTTTCCTTCATTACCTATATCAGATCCGGGTTCACCAGTCATTTCACTACTCATTTGCAGATACCTGTCACCAGCCACTTTCCTTCTCACACCCCTCTTCCCCTCGTTGTCGATACTCGCCATGCTCAGCTCCTCACTCTTGACCCTGCCCTGATCACTTCAACATCGCTCCACAAAGCGAGCCGAGCCATCACTGCAGATCAAAGTATCATGGCCCATCAGAATTCCATGACCGCAGCGCAGATCGTGCTCTCAACCCCAGAGCTGGTCGCCGAGATTTTCTACCACCTTGAAAACGACACTCCCAGTCTGGCCACATGTACTCGAGTCAATTCACTCTGGTGTGAGGAAGCCGTTCGGCGCCGATGGAAACACCCGCAAAACAGGCCTTTTGGCGACTCACTTGCCTCAATCTTCGCTGGCATTCACCCAGACCGCCGACAGGCTTACGCAAACTTCGTCCAGACCGGTGAGCTACATGTCGTCCGCAGAAACAATGTTGCTATGTGGAGCAGCTTCCTCCGAGGCGTGAGATTTACTCAACTTCGCTCTTTGACACTGCACCTGGATTTCTGCCAGCCGCAGATCTACCTTCCTCGAATCAACGCTCCGGGAGTGACAATCCTTCATATTCAATTTGAATGCATCCATGGACAATACAGATTTCGTGGTTTCGACAGCCTGGCGAAAAGCGTACTTCGTCTCGCGGTCCGTCAGTCAATCCCTATGAAATGCATCTATCTAACCATTTTCAAGAAGCGGCTTCGAGGCCTGAAAAGAATTTTCTACCCATATTATGGGGGCGTCAGCGCAGAGACATTGGGTAAAATTTTCGAAGAGCTGCCGCATATTGAGATTTCCGTCACACGTTGAGCCCAGTGACTTGGAGACATGGAAGGCAGCAATACAGGATGAGCATCCAGGGGATACATGAGGTACTAGTCACGGCGGACTCAGTTATGCTTAGGTTTCTTGCACCAGCAAATTTAATTCCATGGGGATACATCGCTGGAGATTCATCTTTCTGTAAAATTGACCATGGTAGCTTCAGTTTCTGTTTGACTGCCTCAAAATCCGGGCTGCCTATTTAAGTCGCTCCGAAGGTTGGCCACAGGTTACATGTATGGAAATTTCCACACGAGCACTTAGTTTCTTCTTCAGTTTCGTATCTTCGTTCCTACTACATGCTTCCGCATTTTGGGTCGTAACTCTATCATCAAATCATCAACTAGTATCCTTAACAAAGAATCCCAGAACATCTCATCAAGAACAATGACCAAGAGCATTGCAATCAAGCAGGACGACAGTCAGCCAACAGAGAAGACTGTTCTGAATACGGCTGCACATCGAGCGCTCTCAAATCGCAGCATCGTCGCTGAAATAATCGAGTGGTTTGTGGAAATTCCTGATCACTCAGGTAAGGGAAAGGAAGAACAGAATAACAAGAACCGCCCTCGTACTTCACTGTGCGATCTAGTCACCTTGAACGGACTCTGGTTCGACCAAATCATCCCCTACATCTGGAAAGCCCCAACCAACAAGAACTGCTCCTTCCATCAACGATTCGCCCAAGTCAATGAAAAGCGCCTTCAGACATACGCCAACTTCGTGGGTTGACTGGATCTGGAAAGCGGGATCTTGATCAGGAGCCGAATTCGCAGACATCGATATTATCGCCTAAGGAAGTTTATGCGGTGTTACATTCTTACTGCCTGCGAATAAGGTCTTAAAGTCGCGACTGCGTCCTCGGGTCGCTTACTCATCTCCATGGTAAGAATCGTTAGTCTTCACCCATCACATCACCGTCGGCCACTGTGAATCGTCGGCGGCCCTTCCTTGGTTGTCATCATTGGGGAGGTTGTCGTCCTTGGGGTCATCATCCCCCCCGGGGGGGGGGGGGGGTTTGTCAATGACAGTCGCGACTGCGTCCTCGGGTCGCTTACGCTTACTTATCTCCACGGTAAGAATCGTTAGCCCTATTTGCTCGCCGGTGTTATTTCTGTTTCTGTATGAGGCTCATCTAACTAGATCTTCCTTGTTGGTACCGCCGACCGCGTCGGCCACTGTGAATCAGCGACAGGATCCTGGTCGTCGGCCCCCTTCCTTTTCCTTTCCTTTGCCCATGTCCACGTTTTCTTCTTCACCATCTTCCATCCGCGGATGCTCTCCGTTGTCCTCGAAGAATCTATCTGACCCTCGTAAGGTTCCATCTGACCCTGCGTCATTGCGAGGGTTAGATGGACCTTCGCCGTTGTCGGTTATGTCATCGTTGGGTTCGTCATCGTTAGGATTGCCATCGTTAGGATCGTCGTCATCCTCGGCGCCTTTCCACTTGGCGGCACCAAGCATGGCCTCCCATCTAGCGATCAACATGTCGCGGCGACGCCCAAGGGCCATGTAGTTGATGCTATGTTGAGTGGTATCGCAAAGGGCATCGTAATCTGGCTGTAGCGTCCGGAGCTTCTCGTAATAGCGAATGATATTCTGAGCAGCGTCGGAGCTTGTGACCTCGCGTAAGTAGTCAATATCAATCCATTTAATCCGGATGATGTCGATGCTGTCGTACAGCGCCGCGAAGTCTGGATTCTTCTCTCGTAAGAGATCTGCAAGCTCATTCATTGCTGCTGTCGTCGGAGGCGGAGGCGCCAAAGATGACGATGGTAGGGGCGATGATGCCTGGCGCTTAGATGGCACCGGCGATGATGGCAAGCCCGACGAAGGGCGCTTGTTCGGAGTGCTATGAATAGACGTTGCCGACTCCATAGGTAAAGGCCGGACCTGCGAGCTTGTTGGCAGTTTGGAGGGGTCTGGGGCATTGAACATCGCAGGCTCAAGTGCGCGGGGCATACGATTGTTAGTGTATTCTATAGAAACGTCGGAGTACTTGTGGAACTCGAGATATGTGCTGCACCATTTCTTGTCGAAGCTTTCACTATCGGACGCTGTAGGGTGGATCTTGGTTCTCCAAGTACTGAGGTCGGTGGCGGCAATCAGATCGTAGCTATCAGACTCAGACTGGAACCATACTGCGAGGTCCTGAACGTCATCAATGTGACTTCATGGAGGTCACCAGTGAATCCCTGATGTGCACCGAAGACTCGTCGCTGAAGATCGTAGGTAGTGGCGATTGCAAGTGTAGATTCAGCGTGGATAGCAAGGCCAATAAAAAAATGATGTAGCATATCTTTCGACGTAGGCTTAGGAGCAATAAGCCATGTGTTGCACGCGGCGGCATCGCCAATAAGCGCGTAGTATCTTCCGTAAACAGGGCAATATGGTATCCCATTCGCCCAGACGACGACGGGGGGACCATATGGTACGCGTGATGGAAGGAAATTTCCATCTGAATCAAAGTCTTTCGGGAAAAGCTTGAAACGCGTCTTCCGTCCGACAGCGGCGACAACGTGATACGCCACACAGTCAGAGAGACGAACGCCCGCAGGCGGAGTAACCAGTCTCCCCTTGTTGTTGAATGTCAGGGTGTCGTAGTATGGGAGGTCATTGTGAGGATCACCAACGACCTTGTTATTGACGACCATAGTGACTGCGGGATTCGTGGTGGCGTCGTACACTGCGGGAGCAATGTAATTGGCCCGCAGAGCCATACATTTTGTGGTGAATTTGGCTACCTTGGTATGATAGCTGTCGATGTCGGCCTCGGACACGCGGCAGAGAGCCGTTGTCGGGCCTGTAGGGGCGGCAACCTTGCGGCGAGGCATCCTGGATGTGAAGGGAAGTCAGTCCATCAACTAGTGGGGAGATGTAAAAGGAGGAAGATGAACGTACGGTAGAAGTGAGAGATAGGTAATGGCGCCATGCAGATAATTGAAATTGAGGTTGTCTTGTCATGCTGCGATGGTAGGGCTGATGGGTCACATGAATCATCTATACTATCTTCCTCCTCCTCCCTCCTCATCCTTAGCATCTCCTCAACCTCATCACCTCACCACCTCACCACCTCATCCTCATTCTCGCCGCTCTCGTTGACAACGATCGTCCTCAGCATTCGTCATGTCGGACGAGCTAGACTCATCCGACATTGATTTTGGCCCAGCAGTCGATAAACGCGTTTCCACAGCTGGACGAGCGTCAATCGAAGCCATCATTGCCAATGCAGCCTCTGACCGAATCACGTCAAAACAACGGGCCAAGCAGCTTCAGTTTGGTCGTGGGGCTCCTGGCACTCAGGTCAATCAAAACCTTTGGGTCCTTCGGTTTAAAGCGTTCCGTGAACATGTTTTAAAACAGGATGTCACTGTCCCCTTTACAGGGGAAGACTTGCTTCGGTTTTTTGACTGTATCATCGGTATGTTACTTAACTGGTCGACGATGATTCTGGCTAATGAATTATTTGTTATAGACAAGATAAAGCCACGTGGCTATCGAAAGACAGCCGTCAACGTCAAGTCAGTTATGGCGGGCTTCCAGATCATCATCCAATACGGCGTCTTTACGTGGAGCGAATCCGATGGCTTCAAAATTACCAGTCACGATGGCGAGCGATTTCAGACATTCATTGACGACGCGGTCAAGCAGGGGCGCCTATTCAAAGGCCACTGGCACGAACGCACTTGGCTCGGCTTTACGACCCTATCCCGTATGGTCAGGGTGTTCCTTGAGCACTTTATCGCAAAGGGTTGCCATAGTTAGGATGTGATCGTCGCGAAATGCCTGTCAATAACCTTAGTTGCTGCGCTAGGGGTCCGGGCTGGTGATGTTGCGCGCTCTAATTATTACCGCAACGAGGAATTCCTCCAGTGGGGGCATATACGCCTCTACATTGATGGCACAGTCGCCGATTTCCACCACCTTCGTGCTATAGTGACACTAAAGTACGCCAAAGGAAACAAAGACACTCATGGAGAAGACTTCGTCCACTATCTTCGTCCGCTGGATGATGCAGACAGCCATGTCTGTCCTATTGTTTGGCTGCTTATCCATGCTCTCCGAAATGGCTTGGTGTTTGGAAAGACACTACCTGACGTCCGCTCGATTAAGGACGACCTTAATCGAGCGTTGTCTCGACCTGATCACACTGTTGAATGGACGTACCCGTTATATCCAGTCATCACAACTTTTACGCGTGATCGGCCAATACGTTGTGACCTCGCTAAGCCAGCACCCATACATCAGCTCCTGAGCACGATCAGAGAAATGGGCCTAATCTCCAACATATTATCCCGCGTCACTACACACGCCACAAGGCTTGGGGCGATCCGTGATATCGCCTATCTCCCACCAAAGGTCGATGAGGCTTTTGGTTTCACAACAGACGAGCATCGTCAAATTATGCACCACACTGTAAATGCAATGGCGAACGGCGTCACAGAGCGATATATCGGCGAGCATACGCGCGAGCTTTACAACGAGCGAGCTGACAACCAAGCTAAACATCGTCGGGAGCCAACATTCAGCTCTGAATCAGCTAGAGACATTTTGAAGGCGCCTGTTACTCAGCAGGAGGTACAAGCGTGGAGAGAGCAGAATAAGGGACAACAACAACAGCTCACAACACAACGAATTCGCGGGATCATCAGAGAACGGCGACTTGCGACGTTTCAAGAAACTGCGATACCGGAAAAGCGGTGGGCTTTATCTGAGACGCATCGCCCAACTCATATCGCGCTAGCGGAAAGGTCCGCTAGCTCAGTCAACGCTAGGCCGACCGTGACAGGCGCCACAGGGCCTATTGACCCACGTATCCTCGACGACGAGGATGCGTTGCAGGAGGCTGAAGTCCCAGATATAGATCTACGTCGTCTAGAGTCAACCATTTTCCAAGAAGGCGACCAGCCCAACGACTCAATGATGTCTCCTCCAGCAGGTCATAGCAATACCCTACTTGTGGAGGAGGAATCCGATCGTCTTTTACTCAGGGCAGACGACGACGGAACGATCGCCATAAGTGCTACAGAATTTGTGGACCGATATTCATATATCAACATCATCGCGAATGGTTATTTCGCAAAGGCGTGGCAAGCGTCGTCGTCGCTGAAGAAACCGTCTGCTGATCTAAGCTTGCATTCGATGAGTGGAAATTCCCGTGATGCGCCTACACCCTTCGTCTATCATTGTCAGAAGACAATAGGTTGCTTATTCGAGACCCTTGACAAGACTCTTCTTCAAAGGCATGAAATACGATGTTCCAAATCTCTTGTTGACGCGCAGCTTGACGCGCAGCGGCGACGCGAGACCAACGAGTGGAAATGCCCTTACGAGGGCTGTGACAAGGTGTATGCCAGTCAGTGGAACCTGAAAGCCCATATCGACGGAGTCCACAAGTGGGTGCCAAAGCCATGTGAACACGGCTGCGACCCAGCCACGACATATACCACGAACCATCAGTACAAGTCTCACATAATCGCGAATCATAACCCCCGCTGGCCGTCACCGTGTCGACACCCAGGATGCGACGATAAGGCCACAACATATTCGTCCTCCGGGCTACGACATCATCTTACAATGAAACATGGTCTGACCGACAATAGTCAGATACTGGCGTATTTCCCATCCAACAACCCCCTCCAGCGATTCATCCCGCAGAGATGCCCAAAAGGCGACTGCAAAAGAAAGACGGGAGTGTTCAAAGTGAAGTATGAACTTCAGAAGCACTTACAAAAGGGTCATGGTATGAGCCGTGACGAGGCCAAGGCGTTTATTTTGGAAAAGGCGGAATTCGAAACCATCGTCAATCCGGTCCGCCCACTGAAGCGAAAGGCCGACGCTGAAGATCAGGAATAACTTTTATGATACTCCCGTGGCGACATGACGACGTGGATACTATCATCTTATGTTCTTAGCATCTTAGAAATTAGATACGGCCTTACTTCAGCGTTGATCTCGAAGGATGACGATCTCTTTATAGACGGTGTTGATAAAGTCTCAGTTATGGGAGACAACGACGACTATCGGTGTCTCGTGCTGCCATTCAGCACCGAAGGGGTCTTCATGGCACTGCGAGGCCTTTGATATCGACTCCAGTGCGAGAAATAGGCGTACTTTACGGGTATCTCGAGTATCGTCTTTGGACCTGGCTTGCTGATTCACCCCAAGACCGTGAAGAGTATTGGTAGACGTCTTCCGAATGTTGCCATTTTTGTCGACGATGGCATGGTTGTGGAGGAGTAGTGAAGCAGCGAGCCATCTACGGATTCCCACTTGCTCATTACTTCACGAAGATTGCAAACAGATCTACGCAGACCGAATAAGGACCGCCAATCTCATCGATATCAACAACCTCCATATCTGGCATCGATTACTCTGACACTGATGAGTACCTTGGAATCGCTTTCTGGGACTTAAGCAAGATTTTTTGAGAACATGCAGATATTGCGGGGAAGCCTCAAATACTTTGCCCAGAAATTCCCCAATGTCGGCTTTTCTTCAAGCGTCCGAGTGCGCTATTTGAACGTTGTGAGAATAACCGTGATTTCAAAGGGAGGGATTCTTAAATTGATTAGGTAGAAGATCATACGCTCAAAATAAAAACATGCTTTTCGCGATCCCTAGCAGGCAAAAGAAAAGGGTATATTCAAACAGGCCCGAAACGAAATCAACGCCGTAAATCAACGCAACTTTTGATGCAGATGCCGGCACGAGAATGCGGTTATTATCAAGCCGAAGACAGAAATGTGCAGACTTCCCTTCTCACGCCGCCTGCACGCGGGGTGCAGAAGCAACGAACTCTGAGTACTCGGGTGGTGCCAGGCTCACATCCACGACGGGTTCGCTCGCGGGCGGAGTCACGGACCGGGGTTGGAAGAAGGCGTTTACTTCTTCCTGTGTGACGATTACCCCCTCTACGGAGGACTTGAAGGAATCGTATTTGGGTTGTGTGGTGATTTGGATTGGGAGTCGGAGGTAGATTGTGGGTGTGAGGACGTTTGTGCCCGGGGTGTGATATGTTAGGGAGAGGTCGAGTGAGTAGGTACGGGAGATCAGGCATGAGTGGAAGGTTGGCACGAAGGTCTTTGTTTTAGGGAGCGTGATGGGGATAACGACGGATGCGGTGTAGTAGGTGTCTCCGGAGAAGGAGGCAGACGGGCCGGTGGAGTCTTCCGACAAAGTAGAGTTCAATGAGTCGCGGCGATCGGCGTCTGTCAGGACGGAGTGCTTCTGCCACTGTGCCGATGCCACACACATGGTTGACAGAGGGACGGTTTCGGTGAAGAGGGCCTGTCCAAGTTGGGAGAAGGGCATGGTGCCAGACCGGCAGGGGAAATCCTCCCAGGGAGTCGCACTGTAGAAGGTGCTGGCTTTGAGCTTGCTGACCATGGAACCGAGTCGAGGCGGTTGCTCGTTGCCCACCGGATCAAATCGAAGCTGGACGGTAGCCACGGTGCTGACGGTGTCGCGGGGGTCACAGCTGGGAGGAGATAGTCGAATGGGCTTCGGCTGTGACGAGGAAGCTACCAATTGCCCCAGCTTGCCGCGCAGGAATCCACGCTTCACACTCTTCTCCTTCCGGGTGCAGTAGTAGGCGTGGTCGACGGTGTTGATAGGAGGGTCCTCCTCCACCGTTGGAATGATGCGAACCTTTTTGGCAACGTTGGTCAATGCCTTGACCTGGCGGTGGTCTGCGGACGACCTCTTGAGCACCGCCGCGCGAATTAGGTACGAGATCTGGCTCATATCCGGCGCCATATCATCGAGAAGTGACTTTCCATTTCCAGCCAGCATGGGGTCTCCCAATGTTGGTGGGAGCATTGTGTGGGATCGGTGGATTTGGTGGTTGCTCCTGGAGTGTGTGCACACCTGTGGTAGCAATTGTTCGGGAACGACGAATGTGAAGGGGAAGGTGTATTTGTGACCCGCTTCCAGGAGTCGCGGGGTCGGGTATTCCGTTTCTTCAATAGGTTGGCGCAGCTTTAGGAACATCTGCTGGGATCCTGTACGGCCGGGACATGCTGCTCGCTCCACTGTGGTGTGCGATGTGCCTATATCGGATTAGATGTGAGATCACCAAACACCAAAATAATTGAGCACTCCTACCTTGTAGAACAATTTCCACCTCATCGAAACGCGTCTCATGCTCCACGGTGACGGTCACAGTACCCTCGATCTTGTCACCAGTTGTATACGAGTTGACGAGCCCAGGTGTTTGACCTAGTACGTTGATTTCGATTTTGGGCTGCGAGCGCCGAGTAAAGACATCCAGAGACTCGGAGCCCCTGCTGATGACCGAGGTCGCTACCATTGTATCGCGCTCTTAGGGTAAAGAGGGATAGAAGTGTAGGTCTGGAGAGGGGTAGAGGAGAGAAAGCAAGACGCGACAGGCCTGGATTTAATAAATGACGAAGCAAAGGGAAAAAGGGCCACGACAAAAAAAGGTAGTAGAAAGTGGAGCCGTGGACAACCGCGTATACAAATGTCGGGTTAAGGAGGAGCCCCGTCTTTATAAACCCTTCAGTTAGTTTAACTACCTTTTGACATCACGCTCAAAGTGAGTCACGCGTCAAGTAGCCTTTGGTAGAGATCAAACGCCATCTCTGCAACTGCAGTTAAAGGTTAAGTCGGGGTCATGGAACCAGGAGTGATTGGCGGTAGCTCCTACATCGGTCCCATGCTCGCGCCCTTGTCTTGACATTCCCTTGTTTTTTCTCCTTCCTTGGCTTCCGCCAAGCGCGTTAAGGACGTCATACTCATTGCGCATTGCCAATACGAACGCCTCGACTCCACGCTGAACGCCCTTTTTAACTCCAGCTCATCCAAAGCGAACGACGACTACTTCAGACTCATTGAAACACCTGGAACTTGGTGGGTCCGGAGTCGGTGGATCGCGCCTTACGCCGACATGCACGCCCTTCGAGACTCCACTTTGAAAGCAAGTTGACCTTGGTGGCCCACTCACATTCTCCGGTGGCAGACGCTCGAGCTTTTTGTGATCGATGTGGCCTATGAGCGATAGCAATGCCGTCGGATTTCAAAGCACGGGGAAGTGTTCCGTTCGTACTTGTTTGTCAGCCGATGACTCTTTTCTCAGGCTCTCGTCTCATCTTTGAGTCTTCAAGAGTACCCCAAATACAGTATGACACCATCGCGGCTCCATCTGCATTTTCCCGAGGAGAAGTCGACGCTAGCCGGAAGCCCCAGAATTTTCCGGCCTTAACCGAATACTCGCGCATCCCGAGCGGGTGCTTTTCGGAGTTCACCACGGGTTCAGGAGGGATAATCGTTTCTCACGGATCGGTGAAGTTTCGGTTGGCCGTGAGATCGGTGTAGACACTCCGAGTGATCCCGACATCCTAGGATATTACTATACACCAAACAAATATTTCATCCAACGGTATTCCATTCTTCTAAATCACTACCTAGTGGATTACGGATGTCCCGACAGATAAATTACGGTGCATATCCGTGGTGCAATGCGGATAAAACCGTACTCAAAAAACGTCGACGCGTGGTATCCACGCTTCCTCTCGTCTCATACAAGCCGCTCGTCATGGACGGGCGGGCTGCATCCAGCTCAAGATCAGCCGAGTGAAAACGGCAGACCGAGCGAGGCAGGAGACCTTCTTCTCCGAAGAGATGTCTAAGACGGAAGGGAAAGTGGCAGAAGCCGTGATAGAAGAACGCGGTCATTGCCGCCAAGTGGTATCGATTAACAGGTACCTAGGTATCTGAAGCCCAGAGCACAAACGCCGTGGTCAGACGCCGACCTACCCAGTAATAAATTAGTACGCCACCCTCGTTCGCATATCCGAGATCTTGCGCTCGATCTCGCGCACAGAGCGATCCAGTTCCGCCGCAATCATCATCTTCGTATCGTTGGGCAGCAGGAAATACATCTCGCAGAGGTCGCCGTCGATGACGCCCTTGGATGGTGCATAGTACCCGCGGTAGATCAGGTGGTCCCGTCCTGCCAGAGGGGGTTGCTGCGCGGCAAGCTGCATCTCCAGGCTTTGGAAGAAGTCGACGTCCTCGCGGCTGACGAACGGCACGAACATACCGATCGTGCCCTGGAATCCCGTCCAGACAACGATGTCACGACCACCGGCCACCAGCTGTGCCTTGTGAATACTGGTGGGGATATCTTGGGTGTAGTAGTGGACCATCAGCTCCAGGCGGTGGGGAGTTCCCTGAAGGTAGCCTCGCTCGTGAACAAGGTGAGCACCGGATCCATCCTCGTCTGCCTCTTCCGACACCTTGGTCGGGCATCGCATCAACCACAGGTTGCCAAACTTGTCACCGCCGGCCACGGTTTCGTAATCGACCATGGCCGTCGAGGTCGTCCAGCGAGCGATGGAGTCGTCCACGAAGGGAATCAGGATATTCTCCTGGTACTTGTAGACGACGTAGGTCACACTCTCTCGGACATCGCTCACCACGATTCGGCTGCCTTGCGTCTGCAGTCCCACGATGGTCTTGGGGACGACTGGGGCCTGGCACTTACGGAGAAGCTGTTTCATACCGAGGTCATACAGACGCAGGACTGAGCCAACTCCGGCAAGAACCTTACCCTGAAAGGCGAGCAAAGCGAGAGGAGGCTCCTCGACCTTGGTCTTGTGGATGAACTCCAGCTCGCGGCCGTCCTCCTGGAATCGGTAGATGTGGATGAAGCCGCCAGCGGAGGACGGGGGCAAGGCGACCATGTCCTTGGCAGTACCAACAACCAGGAAAGTCTCGCCATCTTGACTGGCAAACGGAACAGCAGCAACGCTGACTGCAGCTTCGTTGTCTTCCAGGTCAAGGGTAAAGACGACCGATTTGGAAGAGACGGGGTCAACGATTTGGATGCACGAAGCCCAATGACCAGTACCACGAGGGTATCCGAATTCTTCTGGTGGCAAGACCGCAAAGTCGCCATTGGTGTGAGTCTTAGAATCTTGAATAAGTCTCTGTCGGGTAGCAGGAGACAGGACGTTGTTGTCCGATTCGATGACATAGAAGAGCGGTTGCTCAGGATGTTGCACGAAGCGACGCGGGGTGTAAGCAAGAGGAATGGATTCCTGAAGCATGTTGTTGTCGAGTTTCTCAATGGAGAAAATCCTAAGATTTTGTCAGTGACAATGTCTCGACCTAAAGTGAAAATGCAAGATGATAGAGGGTAAAAATGATCTCAGTAGGAACAATTGGAAAATAATAAAAATTAAAGTTTGTCCTCATATATAGTCGGGACCTTATTTTCATCATATGATCAAGGGATGTTGGGGTATCAATGCAAATACTGAAATGACAAACGTACCTGAGATTGCGGCCTTGGATACCGATCATACCCTCGACACACTGCTCACTGGAGAAGTTCCAACCCCACTCGAGAGGAACGTAATCCAGGGGGGTGAGCATAAAGCCCTTGGTTTGTGTTTCAGAATATCCAAGCCATGGGCGGGAGCTAAGAGCCAGAACGGCAGTTTGGCCCTTGACAGAGACCTGGGACAGCTTGACGGGCTTGGCGCCCAAAAAGCGTGTCCGAGTATCAGACAGCTCACCAGTGACTTCATCAAGGACGGTGCGAAGGTAAACACCGGAGTAAAGACCAATGTGCAGATAAAGCGTGGTACCGCCAGAGCTTGAATCGGCCATGGCCATGATGTTCAGTGACGAGGGGGCAGACGTGAGGGCTTGAACAGACTTGTTTTCCAGAGTTGAGTCTGGGTCAAGGCTGAGTATGCGGACAGTAGAGTCATCACAACCGACCGCCAGGAAAGAGCTGCGGACTCGGCCCTCAGGAACCTGGCCCAGGCTAAGGGAAGTGACGGTGCCAGACATTTGTCGTCTCTCATCATACTCGGCCAAGGTGCCGTCAGTATCCATTTCAAAGTACACTATCTCGCCAGAGCTAAGAGCCACTGCCACCTGGCGCTCGTTCGTAGCGGCAGCCACGATGGAACGATGTTGGGGTGCAGGCCACTCGTTTACTCGACGGTCTGAGAGGAGGTGGCGGATACCCCGGGGATGCACTTGAATCAAAGAATCCTCGCCAAGCTGTTGCACGGCCAGCGTAGGTGCTGTGGAGAGGAAACCTGTATCGCTGACCTCCTCCACGATCTCGCCAATACCCAAGACCAGGGTACCGTTGGCAAAGGAAAGAACGATGTACGCATCGTACTCATCATGTCGCGTCAACTTGGTCGTCCAGACTGCGGAGGGTACTGTTCGGAGTTCCGACTCGACGATCTCAGAAACTTCTAAGCCATGCTTAAGAGTTCGGAAAGTACTGCGGGCACCAGTACCGCAGACCGAGTAGATTTGAGGGGCATCGTCCTCGGTGAGATTGGCAACTTTGCTGTCAATCAATGGGTTGAGAGATCCCAAGGTCTCCATGAGGTTGAGATTTTCTGCGGCCCGGGGACGGAAGAAAATCGGGTCGTATGGGACAGATGGGTCGGCAGAGTAGTCATCGCTTGAGAACTCAAGCTCCACGTCATCGTCACCAAGCTTCTCAAATTGGTAGAAGTGGTGGTTGCCCGATTCGCTGGCCACATAGAGGAAACCGCTCTTGAGAATCAGAAGATTTGATGCGATTGGGACGGTATCGAAATATTTGATCTTGAGTCTCTGGACCTCTCCAGTCAATTGGCCATTGTCATCTTCGACCATGTCAAGCGTGAGCTTGAACATGTCACCGTCATCAGTTTGGAGAAGAAAGAAGAAGGCGCCTCGCATTTTGTGCATCACGCCGGAAACGATGGTGCGCTTCCGTTCGGGATTCTCAGTCGGCCCACTCCGTCGTGGAATTGGCACACGGAACGCGTCCTGATTGGAGTGTCGATAGGTGATATTGTCCTCCGCACATACCAGAACGCCGCTGGGGCCGTCCGCACCACCGGGAACTTGGAACAGCATGTTCGCAGTGCGGTCGACGGGATCAGACCACTTGCGCACGACGTGGTTGAGACCGAGATCAAGCTCATAGTACACCAAGACTTTCTCAATCTCCGCATATGCCTGACCCGTGGGGTCTTGGTCCGCTTCGGAATAATCCACTTCCAGGGCCGCGAAGACAGGGTTCTCGTAGCCCACATCAAGAGAGATCATAGCAAACACAAGAGTCTGGGCCTTGTGCGCCTCCAGGGGTGACGAAATGGTGAGCTCCGCCTGGGAGTTGCGGTTTAGAACATAGACCAGCTTGTTCTTCTCCAGCGACGCAATCAAGCACGCACGTCCCTTGGGGTCTACGGCGAGGTACTGCCCTGGAACTACCCTGCGAACACCAGACTTGCCAAATGTCTCCAAATGGATCCGGTTGAAACGGTTCTGCGAGGGGAAGTACTCGATGACGGTAATGCGACCCGAGTCCGAGCCGATGATAATGTAATCTGGATAAATCAAAATTGTTCAGCACAGTTCGCGAACGTGTGTTAACAGCGTCAACGTTGCTGGCCGGGGCAGGTCCCCCGCCCGTCAAGGGGCCGGCTCGGAAAACCAGGACCGTGCTACCCGGAAAGCTTGAAGAATCACTAAGTTGAACTCGTAAATGCAAACACGGGCCGAAGCAAAGACGTACCTTTACTGCTTCCTGCCAGTCTGAACGCTGCCAGCGAGCGAATGATGCCGAAAACATCCTGGGAAAAGATCGGCGTGACCTTTCCTTGAGTCGGGTCCGGACGGTGGATGGTAAGCTTGGAACCGGACGCAGTGACGATCTGCTGCTCCTTAGTCCCAGAAAATTGACCCAAGATAGCCTGGGTGATCGCAGTCGGAGGCTGGATCGTCAGGGAGTACATGAACATGTGGGAGGTGGTAGCCATGGTGGGCAGCTAGCTCACGGGTTCCCCCCAACACACGAAGCAGAAAGACGCGATTTGTACACGCAATTGCAGTCCAGGCGATGCGATTATCACATCAATCCCATTGCTGCTGGATGGAGTCGGTTGGAAAGATAGACTCCTCCGAAAAGATGGTCCACGGCTGGGGGTGGGAAACAAGAGAATGAGCTTTCGGGAAGGAAAGGTTCAGAGGTTGCAAAATTGCAGTGCGAAGCTGCCTGGTCACGTGCATAACAACGATCAGATTCGACCGCCTTCTGTAATCACCGCCCGGTTAGGTAATGCCTGGACTATGGGAAGCGCCTCGCTATCTGACCTGCCAGACCTTTTTTCACTCTCCATCTGCTCCGGGCATTGCTCTCTTGTTTCCGCTGAGCATTGCGATACGACACATCCCCTGATCCGCCTACACCCTGTGCCGAACTCCCGATTTCTCATCCCTCCCAAAGCTCCCGACCCCCACTCGGTGGCTCCTTAGAACCTACCAACCATGGCCGAAGACACCGGGGTCGCTGAGGATACCTCCATTACCTTCACCGTCAAGTCCTCCACCGATGCCAAGTTTACGCTGACCCTTCCCATCTCCACACCGGTTTCGGAACTAAAGCAGAAGCTATCGAGCTCTGAATACGCCGATACCCCCGCCGATCGCCAGCGTTTGATCTACTCCGGTCGAGTTCTGAAAGACAATGAGACGCTAGAGAGCTACAAGATCAAGGATGGTCACACCATCCACTTGGTCAAGAGCGCTGCGAGCAACCAGCAGCGTACGAATCCGACTGGCCAGTCCAGCTCGACAGCGGCACCTGCTGGCGCCACCCCGAATCAACCCTCTGCCGGTGTCCCCACCAACCTCGCTGCCGGCACTGGCAACAACCCTCTAGCTGGTCTTACCGGTGCACGATATGCTGGATTTGCCCAGCTTCCCGGGGCTGGTCTCTTCGGCCCAGATGGCGGGGTAAGTCAGCCCTGATATCATATGATCGCTCGTCGGCAACGGCGGCCTCTTTCTAGTATACTGACATATGCCATTGGATCTAGATGGGCCCTCCTCCGGACTCCGACCAAATGTTGAACATGCTTGAAAACCCTCAGTTCCAGTCACAGATCAACGAGGCTCTGCAGAACCCTGCGATGATCGACATGATGATCCAACAGAACCCCATGCTCCGCGATATGGGACCTATGGCACGATCGATGTTGGAAAGCCCGGAGTTCCGCCGGATGCTGACTGATCCCAATCATATTCGCCAGATGATGCAGATGCAACGGGCGATGGGAATGGGAGGCGGTATGGGCGGCGAGGGCTCCTTTCCCGCTCCGGGCGTGACCAACACCACCGCTCAAGAAGGCCAAAATAACCAGCAGCAAACTCCTCCCCCAAATCCATTTGGTCAAATGGGACAAAATCCTCTTGGAAACCCATTCGCTCAGCTCTTTGGGGGGGCCAATCCTCTTGCCAACCTTGGTGCAGCCCAGCCCACTGGCACACAAGACAGCCAGAACACTACAGAACGGTCTGCTGCCGGGGAAGGACAGACTCCCGACGCTGGTCAGGCTCAAGCCCAGGCTCAGAATCCATTTGCTTCTTTGCTCAACCCATCTCTGTTTGGCAATGGTGGTGGCCAGGGCATCAACCCTTTTAACCCTCAGCAGAACCCGTTCCTGCGCGACCCTGCGTTGATGCAACAGATGATGCAGGCGATGGGTGGACAAGCCGGGGAAGGGGGCGCGACTGGTGCAAATCCACTGGCATCTTTATTCGGTGGCGGCGGCTTTGGTGCTGGCTTTGGTGCTCCACAGCCGTCAGACAACCGTCCCCCAGAGGAACGCTACGCTGATCAGCTCCGGCAGTTGAACGATATGGGCTTCTTTGAATTCGAGCGAAACATCGAAGCTCTGCGTCGCGCCGGAGGTAGTGTGCAAGGAGCTATCGAGTATCTCCTGAGCAACCCCTCATGAGATCTCCCGCTTTCCTCTTCCATCGCCCATTTTTCATGTTCATTTATTAGTTGACGTATTTCATGGCCCTGGATGTCTGGTGATGACGTCTTCTGAGACCTTTCGTTACCCTTTTTTCGCATGTTTTCTCGTGGACGAGGATGTTTCCCTTCTATTCAAGCCTGGTTTGACCTGGATGCTAGCGTTTCTTGAGGGCTGTTGACCACTCCAATGCGATATTCAGTTTTCCTTAGGTATCGGATCCGACTCTAGGTTTCACTACATAGGGCTGGGATGAGCCACACTATGTAGAAGTAGTGCCCATGTTGCATTACATTATCTTCTCATTGGATGTCGGTAAAATAAAGCCCACGGGCCTCCTTTAGACTACGCAGCTTTCCGTAGATACGAGATCCAATCGATGCAAGATTGACGGAGAAATATATAACCCCGCTCAACGGTACAGAAATTGAATCCTATACGATGACTGATACATGTTTCATTTCCCCTGGATTAATGCTTATATCCACTTTCGACGCGATTGTGGAGTCAGGGAAATAAGCAAAGTAAGCTTTTCCCCAGGGCCGAATTCGTGCATATGCCGCCCCATTAGGTAAGCCGTGTTGACACGCTGGAAGTCTCTCAACGACTCTTGAGGCTTTCCACACTTGACTGGTCGATTCCCCATTGCTGGCCCAGCGGCATTCGGTGCCGATTACACTCGTTCTCCATCTTCCCGTTATCGTCACCCAGTTTACCAGATCTCGGTCGATCCCGGTCCAGAACCCTGGACCGCCCGAAGGGCACCTATCTCCCGATCCTTGGAACATCGCCTATATACCTTGCTCGGGTGAGGCTGTTTGAGACCGAGTCTCGCTGGATGAAGATCAAGGGCATTCTCTCCGAATAGCTCTTCTTGATCTGCATCTCGCTCCACACGTCCGAGCACGCCACCGACCTAACTTTATGGTTGTCTAGACGCTGCTCAGTCTCGCTGGATAGAGCAGAACAACGAACTTGCAATGCACTCAGCATCTGGGCCACTGCGCCCACGGAACTGGGCACTATGGTTGGTTCTGTTTGTGTCCAGTACCTGGGCCTTCTACATCCCTGGTAAGCTCCCTCGACGCTGTTCGCCCTCCAGCCACTGACCCTGCCTTCTATCTTCAGGCTACTCAGTCACTCGGTATAACGACGATCAACCGATTCCTCTTCTCGTGAACAAGATCTTCTCCGACCACACCCAGCTCCAATATGCCTACTTTGATCTGCCCTTCGTCTGCCCCCCGAGTGGCAGATCACATGGAGGCTCACCCTTCGGATCCGGCCAGAGCATCTCGCTCAATCTGGGCGAGGTGCTGCGCGGCGATCGCATTATGACCTCGGACTTCGAACTTGCCATGGGAAAGGATGTAGAGTGCCAGTCGCTCTGCACTGCTGAGGTTAGCCGCAAGGATGTGAAGTGGGCTCGCCAGCTCATCAAGGAGAACTATGTGATCGAGTGGATCGTCGATAACCTCCCAGGCGCGACCAGCTTTGTGACCGTCGACCGAAGCCGCAAGTATTACGCCTCCGGATTTAAGCTCGGATACCGCGATATCTCCCCCGTTACCGGCCGGCCTCGCTCCTTCATCAACAACCACTTCACGATTGTTATTCGCTGGCGCAGTGCACCGGAGGGTGGCAAGGTGATTGTCGGCTTCGAGGTGTATCCCAAGAGCATCAGCGCCGCGGATCGCAAGGAGGATGGCTGTCCCAACGCTGTCCACAAGGACCATGAGCCATTGGGCTTGTACATTGCACCAGACACGTCTCGCCTCAAGGAGAAGTACCAGGGCTTGTCATACATTCCAGAGGAGGATGATGAGGATGACGACGGTGCCACGCTGAAGATTCCCTACACCTACTCAGTTTACTTCCGCGAGGATACCAAAGTCGAGTGGGCGAACCGTTGGGACCTGTACTTCACCAACCAGGAGGAGGGGTCCATGACCCATTGGCTGGCGATCATCAACTCCTTGACGATCTCCACTGTGCTGGGTGTGACGGTCCTTGTCATTTGGAGCCGGACTGTTCAGGGCGACATCAAGGGCCGTGGTGACGGTGCCATGGATGACCGGAAGCTGAAGGGACAATCTCGGCGGAAGAGATCCGGCGAGAAGAAGGGTGATGGACTGTTAGAGAACGACGTGGAGAACGATGCAGACATGTCTTCTGATGACGAGACCTTTGAGGACACCAGCGGTTGGAAACTTCTTCATGGCGATGTCTTCCGGATTCCAGCTTACAGTGGCCTTCTGGCTCCGCTGATCGGCTCAGGCATGCAGCTATTGTTCATGGCCACTGGACTGCTTGTGCTAAGCTGCTTGGGAGTCTTGAATCCCAGCTTCCGTGGGGGCTTTGTCAGTGTCGGCATGGGTCTGTTCGTCTTTGCTGGTGTTTTCTCGGGCTACTTCTCCGGAAGGCTGTACAAGACATTCGGCGGATCAGCTTGGCGAAAGAACACCGTTATTACAGCCTTGCTTTTCCCGGGACTGTCCTTTTGCCTCGTCTTGATCTTGAATCTGTTTGTCTGGGCTCAGGCATCCAGCACTGCCATCCCATTCGACACCTTGATTGGCCTGCTTGCCCTTTGGCTGCTCATCCAAGTCCCTCTGGTGTACGTTGGTAGCTGGTATGGATATGTCCGGACAAGCCCTTGGGAGCATCCTCTGAAGACCAACGCCATCCCTCGCCAAATTCCACTGCAACCTTGGTACCTGCGCAGCCCTGCAGGTCCCTTGCTGACCGGGCTGATTCCGTTTGCGGTTCTCTTTATCGAACTCCTCTTCGTGTTCAAGAATCTCTGGCAGGACAAGAGTGGCTACTACTACGTGTTTGGTTTCTTGAGCGTGGTCTCAGCTGTGCTGATGGTTACCGTGATTGAAGTGACCATCATCGCGACGTACAGCCAGCTTTGCTCCGAGGCAAGTTTTCCACTCCAATGTGTCGATGTGACTTGTACTAACTTCTCCACAGAACTATCACTGGTGGTGGCAGAGTTTCCTGACCGGCAGCGGCAGCGCATTCTGGATCTTCGCCTACTGCATCTGGTACTACATCTTCAAGCTGCACATCACAGGCTTTGTATCCAGCTTGCTGTTCTTCAGCTACAGCTTCCTCGCATGCGCTGTCTACGGCCTCTTGACGGGAACAGTCGGCTTCTTGGCCGCATACGCCTTTGTGCGGCGGGTGTACAGGTGTGTGACATGGTCATGGTGAACCATTCTGAATGCAATGCTAATTTAATGATTCCCACAGTGCAATCAAAGTTGACTAAGGCTCACGCTGGTCACCCTCGACATCCCTTTGACCATTTCTTTGGCAACCGACCACCTACCATCTTTCCCGCCTCTCACGATTTGAAGTATCTGATAAGCATCGGTGATTTTGTTTACCACCACGGCGTATACCATCTCATTTCCTGCATCTCCTGACTCGGATTTGAGAAACTTCCCTTTGAAACCCGAGAACACATCTGTTTTATAATCTTCTCCTATTGGTGTTCCTTGTCTCTATCTGACCGCAGTATCTATTGAGGCATGTACTGCGATCACGGTTGCTGGCGACCCGTTGGAATGTTTTGGTCAGCCAGGCTGTGTATTCTACTGCGTTAAGCGTCAATCCATATCTTCATTTCTAATCCCGAGTAGTGAACTGTAACGTCATCGCTCGTCAACCCATGTACCTGTACCAAGGCATCCACGGTTTCAAAAACGGTTAGTCCTCTTCGGCATTGCACTTGTTCTGTTTCGGCTCTCTCTCTACCTTGAGCCCTAAAGAGATCCTATTCACGGCTCTTCACAATCACATTCACGTTTCACCTCGCTGTCTGGCATGAGACATGGTAGGCAGCGCATCTCTCTTGTTCATCAACGCCATTTATCTTCAATCTTCATTCACTGAACCTGTTTCTCTCCCGTTCACTACTTGTCTACCTCGACTCTCAGGCATTCGCCGTCGAGTTTTTCATAATACTTCCACCCTTCCACACTCGGCTCTCCTTCGCTCTCCTTCCTTTCCGTCATCTTGACTTCTTCCATCTTGACTTCTTCCATCTTGACTTCTTCCATCTTGACTTCTTCCATCTTGACTTCTTCCATCTTGACTTCTTCCATCTTGACTTCTTCCATCTTGACTTCTTCCATCTTGACTTCTTCCATCTTG